>VXAA01002259.1:39092-59176 GCA_013399115.1 Anseranas semipalmata | reverse complement strand
TTTTTCCCCTGCTTGCATTCCTGCTAAGCCAGAGGCAGTAATTAACCCTTACAAGCTGTTTTACAGCACAGGACATGTCTCCCTGTTTTATATCATGTTGTCAGCACTCAACAAATTATCTTAATAGCCATGTGTACCATCATGCAGTGTGAAACTCAGACACACACCCTACAAGTGCAAAATATGACTCCAGATATTCTCTCTGCTATTTATACAATTGTATTTAATCTCAACAGGCTAAAATTGGATAGATGGAATTAAGAGATAAAAATTCTTATACTTTCATAAAAATCAAAAGGAAATAGAAAATTATGAAGATCACTGCAGGTGGAAGTTGAGGGAAGTAATGCCTGGGAATGATACAGATGAATTAGTCTTCTTTGCCTACAGAATTAAATCTACAAGGTGGTGTCACACTCCAGGATCTGATCCCTATGTTCTCATAATTTGTCTTTCCTACTGTCATTCAACGAAGAATTTATATGTGGGGTTTTGTGGGATGATCATTATCTAACATCATTAAACATATTCCACATGAAAAAGTCGTATTTCTAATCTTTGGTGTCAAGATTATTTAGGGTTTTCTGTTAGTGAAACACTGTCCTTGAAAAACTATTATTGGGTCAAAATAATTGCAAAACCACATGTCATTTATTTCTGCCAAAAGAAGGAAAACGAAAAATAATAAGAAACTCCTCTTGCTAAATACTCCTTGCACACCATCTACAGTTATGCTAATGGACCCTGTACTTTGGTCATCTGTTCAAATTAAAGAAACTGCCTTCACAGTAAGAAATCTGCATACATTGTCAATTGTTCTAGTTCATTACCTGTTAGCAAATGTGAAAAGCAAAAGCCAATTCTGACATCTACGTATAATGAATTCATTATGATGTCTAGCACATTTAGATTTTGGAGAAAAAGCAAAGGACAATAAAAAGGAACAATGTAGATAATGCTTTTATTAATAACATTTGTTAAAAGCAGAGTGGCAGGAATAAATTCTCAAAACACATTTCAGTCTTTCATGAAGTCTCAAGTTTTAGTAGTTTATTACATAACTTGTTGCAATTTTAAGACAAGAGGATTAAATCATGAAATATGGGCTTATCATCAAACCAACAGTCATACAGCTTTCCACTTAACAGATTATACTAATATAGGACTTCTGATTTGTCTGGATTTCAGGAAATAACTGTTACTTGAGCTACAATACAAAGATATACTTTTCATATGCAGTATTACAGGGAAAAAGAAAGTGTTCGAATTAGATGAAAGTTTTATTCAAGGACAATTTACAGTGCAAGACTGGATATGTTTGTTTGTTTGTTTGTTTGTTTAACTGTATTCTTTATTTTCTCTCCAGATAGAACATTTTAAAAATATACAGAATTTTACTTACTATATTTTTAATGAACCAGCTTTTAAAAAATAATATAGTGTCCAAGACAATCTCTTTCTTTATTTGAAGAGGCAAGCAGTCAGAAAATAAAGTTATGTTTGCCTGTTCTACAGATATGCTACATGCTTGTTCTCTCTACTGAGGCTACTTGCTTGGCCCTATATAAGTACATACATACAATTCATAATAAATCTTTACTATGGATCACCAAAGAAAGTAGTATAGGTGAGAGCTTCTTTTGAAATGATTAAACGGAAGCATCCAAAATACCAGACTTAGTGTGAATGGAAAGCTTCAGCTACCCAAACCCACATTTGATAAGGGACACACAGCTGAAAACAGCTGTCCAACAACTTCTTGGGATGCGTTGGGAGCAGCCTTTAAAAAATGAGGTGGAGAAACAATTAACAAACTCTTCTGTGTACAGACTGTGGGAAACATACCTGAAAACTCCTTGTGAATGATTCCTCTGAAATAAGACACCATGTTACTTAGTACTTTCGTTTAAGACTCACTAAATTTGCAGGCAATGTCAAGTACGAGCGCTTTGCGCTCCTACAGAAAAATACAAAATATTTTTAAACAAAACATGAAAATGAATTATATGAGATATTAGATCAGTAAGGAAAAGCACATGATCTGGGGAGAATCCACTCTTCAAAAGCATGGGAGAAGGACTACCTTGGTTTTACTGAGTGGTCTCTTATGCTACTCTGTAGCCAACGTGGACCAACAATTCTTCTTCAGAGCCAAGAGTTGCTGAACTGATACGCCACCTGGCACAAAGTATTAAAAGCAACTGACCCTTGCTGCTTCCAACAGGGGCCACCTTACAGAACATCTTTGCCTGGACCATCCTGAGACTCTCCGCACTGACTCCAGGCTGACGTGGAGCACACACCACCACAGTGACATCCCTCCTCTTCAAAAGCCGCCTGCACAAGCAGCTTTTTTGGTTTTCTAGCGAGACCATCTCTACACCACAGTATCAGCATGCCTTTCCCCGAGGGGGCTGCTCACCTCCCAAAGAGCAACGTGGGCAGCCAGCCGAACCCTAACCAAACCCTGCAGTGGTCAATGGAGCGCTGGCCACGTGCACCAGCATGACAACTGCACCTACCCTAATTAAAATTTAATTTGAGCTCAACTCTTGACACCATAATTACAGTCAAATATAACTAAATGAATATATCAGCATTATCTTCCTGTACACGATCTATATATCTTCACAGTAAAGGCAGACCTCTGTACATTTGTAGAGACTGTTATCTACACAAGTAAGGAAAAATCAAATTTCACAAGTCTAAGATTCAGAGAATGCCCTGACAGCTTTCTGGTTTTTGTTTGTTTGTTTGTTTGTTTGTTGTGTGTGTGTGTGTGTTTTGTTGCTGTTGTTGTTTTGTTTTCTCCTTCATTTTCCATCTACCCTGGGGTAGATTTTAAAACTCTTCTGACTAAACTTGTGGTCTAGGTCATTGAGCTTCAATTTGTGTTTATTGCAGTGATGATTGCAAATGTTCTCTACTTGAGGAACGGAAATGACAGTCTGTTAATGAAATAAACTAAAAAGTGAATGCTAAAAGAAAATAGCACCCTTTTCAAGCAAACCAAGCAAAAAAAAAAGAATGCCTATCTTTCCACTTTCTACAGCTGCAAGGAACAGAAATTTCATCGGGTGATAAAAGGTTAACAAAATCCCTACAGGAAAACTGCAGTCACTGACTAATTGATTTTCACTTTTGTTTAACTGTATCATTTTTATATGCTTTTACCCCATGGTAAAGCCAAAATGATGCTGCTGTTCTTATCATTCCACTTGATCAATCTTCCCTGTTTCTGAGGGCGAATCCTATAGGCCTTCTGCTTTCGGCACATCCATCAGGCAAACAAAACAAAAGGCAAACCTGGCAAACACTGCTTGCTCAAGGTATGCATTAATCTTAATAGCTGGCTCTATGAAATTAGGACCAAGATGTACAAACTGACAAAAAGCAATAAGTAACTTCAAACCAGACATGCAGTAAGAAACTCAGACTGCACTTGGGTTTAACCTTGTTCAGCTCCTTTGCTGGTATTCCTCTCTGTAGCAGCATTTAAGTTGAAATAATGTTTCAGCTTTACATCACCTTGTTTTGGGTTGCAACCACCGGCAAATCAGCTCAGGCCTTCCCTGGCTGCAGAGCCGGTGACTCTTCTCATTCACTAATCCATCTCTGGACCTTCAAGGTCCACCCACCACCTAGCAACCTCCAGGCTAACATCTGCAATGCCAGCCTGGGAATCCTCCTGACTATGCCAGGTTCCCTCTTATCCTTCCCTTCGCACGCCCTTGTTTTTGAGGAGGAAACAATTGATGTGCACTGATCTTGAGCTCTGCAGGGCCTCCGCTCTGCTTGCTGTTGTCCTGTCCTGCACTGCCACTGCATTTAACATGCTCATAGTTCCTGAGCGTGAAGCAACTTATTCGCTACCACTTCCAGAATCAAGAGGACCGATGCCTGAACACCCTGAAAACTTACCTTTCTATATAAGGCAGCATTTGCAGAAAAAGCAAAATCGATCAGACTGTTCACTCACACCCCAAAAGTAGTAGTCTTTGTTAAAAGATAACTGTGTCACAGAGACAGACCAGCCTAGGACATCATGAGTGTCACTGAAAAACAAACCAAATGCTTTCAGGTAACTTTTTAGGACCAATAAGATACGAATAGGAGAAACTTTCTTCCTACCCCCCCCCTCCCCGCCCCATAGGGACAAATAATCCCACATCCCTACACATTGTTTTCTAGGGAAACAAATAGTGGTTAACTTAAGTTCTTTTTATCTCCTATACATGAGCTACTATTGTCAGAATGTTTCAAACTGAAAGATTTCAGGTCTGGTTTTGGTAGTTGAAGATGTGACCAAACAACATTGTGTTGAATTCACCAGTTAATTCAAATGAACTTATTTTACCTTCTTTCTGCTCTCATTTACTTAACTGTCATGATATGTCTGGTCTGATAAGCAGAATAAAGTGATCTCTAATAAATCAAAGTGCTAGGTAGGCATTTGCAGCCCTATGCGAAGTTCAAGACAGAAAACTGCTGCTGCAACAAACAGTAATGCCCTATGCTGTTTCCTGGATCTAATGGAAATGGGAGCTAAGTGCTCCTTCTTTGGGTCCGTTCCTATTGGCCAAGAATAGGGAGAAAGCAATTTTCATCTGGCATAATAGTGTTAGCAGCACATAAAGGCTTCCCAGATTTACCACATTCAGTGTTTAACTCAAAAACCAATTTCCTGAAAGCACGTTGCCCTAAGACAAAGTATTTAATCGTGATACACCTTTTTGAAACACCAGTGACCACATTTGGTTGCCAGCTAATGGAATCAAAACAGCGCAAATGAAAACAGAATTTGTCATTATATTCTAATGCTATTCTATAAAAGAAAATTAATTTAAAAAAAAAGCTTAATTAAAACATATATTATAAGGTTTCTGTTAAGAAATGTAAACCCTTCTTTTGACAGTATGCTGTGGGATAGGTACAAATACAATTTGAGTTTTAGAGCTTAAAAACAGCTGTAACTCATACATTCCCAAAACAGTTCCAAACACTTGCTACAAAACAGTTGTAAGCACAGCTCACGCAGTTCAAAACCAGTTTTTCCAAATTGGAAGACTTCAGACTTACCTGCCTTCTGTTGTATAAGCAATTCTCTAACATACATGAAAGCCTTCCCAATAAACTCATGAATAAACTCCTTAACTAACATTACCACAAAGCAACAAGGGACATACAGCATTTTTGTTGTTGTTTGTTTGCTTTCCTAGGAAAGATGTCAGCACGGGCAGAAGTATGGAAAAACAGAGCACACAGTTTAAAAAATATATTTACTTAATATGGCTTCTTTATTGATTTTTAAATAAACGTAATATAAAAAGAATGCCAACAAAATAATTCAGCTACTGCTTATGCTGTGGATAAAACAGGAGAGCAGAATTAAACATTGTCAGCTATGGCACACTCCAACAACAGAACCACAATTTACATTTATTCTTTAAAATAAGTAATGAAGGCAAAGCATAACAGAGGTGTTTCTTTTTCTTTAGACAATAATAATGGCAAATGCAATGGCTGTCATAAAAACAATGAGAATACTAAAGCATACACACTCTTTATAAATATATAAAAATTACGTGTGTATATATATATATATATATAAGTACAGGCAGTCAAGGATTTCAGTTTCTTAATCATCTTCCATATTTGTCATAGATGTAGATCCACTTATGTCAATTCATATACTACAGATCTCCACAATCTAAGACGACCAAAACTGGGACTGACATATTTGTTGATTAAAGCCAGTCTTCAGTATTAATAACTCCAGATTTAAAAACTCCCAGAATCTCAGAGCAGCTTGGATTCCTTTCAGCTATTCAAAGACTTACAAGATCCTTGCTTACTTAAATAAAGTTCCCACTTTCCACTCTCGCTATCGTTAAAGATTTTACAGGAGAGCTGTAATCTTTGAGAACCAAACTCCATGCTAATCCAGCATCTTAAATATGTATTTAAAAAACATCAAAGTAATTGCACATCACTGTGTAACATCCCAAATACAAAGCTCTATCTAAGGAGACAGTGTGTTAGAGAGCTCATTCACTCTCATGTAAAACAAAGATCCCAGTTCTGCATGAAACACGGTTCTCAGCATCTCAGAGTTGACTGTGCACATGGCAACTTGGAGTTCATTTTGGTCTGAAAATGCTGAAGATTTGTTGGGGTAACTCAACCCCAGCAAAGAGCTGACAAATAATGGCATGGTATAACTGTCACATCAAAACAAGCAGAAGAAATAATAAGAAATAATTTTTCTTTCGCAAGTTATCAGTTTACCTAAACCTGAGTTTTTTGGAATTATTCTAAGAGGCAAGTTATAAAAAAATCACAGACCATTAACTGGCAGCCAACTCCTGGTCTTCTATTTATTAGCTCTCTGAAATATGAATTGCAATGAAAATTTGCTTTCAGACCAGAGATGTCATATGTAAAAAGCTATAAGACAAAAAGTGACAGATAAAACATCTTCTTTAAGAAGAAAAATACTTTGCCATAACTCTTGGTTAGTCACATTTTTCAACTACTTAAGAGATGCACTTATACTCCAATAGGATAATAGATTTTTTATTGACCTTATTTGCCTGCAATACCAATGAAGTGGTTACCTATCAAAGCAAGAAAAGAACCCTAGTTTTTCTTCCTTCTGTCATTTCCTCCTGTATACATGTGCAGCATGACTGCTGTATCCATCCATTCATAAGTCTCAAAGAACTAGAAAGAAAAAAA
This sequence comes from Anseranas semipalmata, assembly GCA_013399115.1. NCBI lineage: Eukaryota > Metazoa > Chordata > Aves > Anseriformes > Anseranatidae > Anseranas > Anseranas semipalmata. Next base: position 52,438 of record VXAA01002259.1, on the reverse strand, counting down.
CAACAGCTGCCAAAACCCTGTGTAGGAAAGCTAACTAGGGATTTTCTTCAGGAATGAATTCAATTGACAGGTAATCAGACTCCCTGAGAGCTCAAAAACACAGTACTCCACTAGAACGGAAAATGTTTTTTTAGAGAGATTAAAACTTTTTGATAGGATACCTTTGATTTAAGGCCCTAAGGAAAAAGAAATAAAATAATAATAAAAAAACCACAGCACCTAAAAGGCCACTGACCACACAAAGAAATGACTATATAGTATTGTCATAGCTTTGTCTTGTCCAACCCTTAAGATACTATTTATGTGAAATACACTGATTAATCAAGTAAGATGTGGATAAGAGCTCGGTTTCAACACTACAAAAGTAGCATCTGCTGCATTTAAAATGTTGTTCTTTTTATCTTTACAGAGAAGTATGATGAAAACTAAAAGCAAGAAAATACAAATGAGTGAATTTGCCTGAAAAATACTAAAATGCTACAGTCCTTTGCTTTGTAAGAAAATTTGTCTCAAGCATTGATAAAAGCTGATGCAATTTACCTGAATTAAATGTGCTTACAGTAAAGAATAGATGTACACCTAACCAGGAAGCTGTATACCCACATAGCTGCGGCCACCATACGTTGTGCCATGGACACTGCATATGAAGTCCAAAGGAAGACAGAAGTTGTTATTTCCTGGTTTCCTAAACATAAGTTCACGTCCAGAACTTAGTACTTCTTCCCTTGACGGACAGCCTACTGCAACGAAAGCATCAGGAAAACCAATGAGAAGTTACAGATGAAAATGAAAGGTTTCTGGCACTCATCTGGGGTTTGTTTATTACATTTGCGCTCAGTGGAGTAGGTTTAGCAAAGTCACTCTCAGGGGAGCAAGAAACGTTTGCTATGATAGACAAAGTTTTTCAAGTGAAGTGCAGATAAAAGCGACCGTGTGCTTAGGGACACTGACAAGCATCACAATTATCTTGAAAAGAGCAAGCATTACCTGCAGGCTGGAGAGAAAACCTCTCTTCAGCCATTTTAAACTCTTGAAAATGATTTTGTGACTTTCCAAGAGCTAGAATCCCTTAGACACAGAAGGAGGAAGACTCACTTACACAATGCTGAAGACTACAGAAATTTTCTTGCCACCTTCCATACATACAGTGTCAAGCATTGTGGATCATCACAGTCAGCAATAAGTTGTTTTTAGCACACAGACAAATGACAGCAGCTACACAGGATGGAGGACAGCTTAATCATTGCTACACTGAATAGAGAAGCATATTAGAAGATCTATCACTTCAATTCTTATATGTAGAAAAACTCCAAAATAGAATTCAGAGCAGACTTCCTTTCATTTGGAAGGGCATGAAAACCAAAAGCAATTACAAATAATGAAGTTTATTCTGCACATATAGTGATGCCTTTCTAGCAAACTATTTACATTTTAACATAAACATTTCCTCATTTTTCTAATGAAATGAACATTAACTGGACGATGCTGTTTGCACACTGAAAGCCACAGACATTAAACAGTAATCAGTGAGGTAACTGCATCAAGTGCCTCCCTTACCAGTAATTTTACCATAAGCTGTGTGCAAAATATCCATACTGTAGTAACAAAAATTGTATCTACCTTTTACAAATGGGAGAAAAAAAACCTGCACATAAAATGCTTCCATGTACCTATTTTTACCTAACTAAAAGTAATTTACTTAAGATACTTCTCCCAAGTTTTTCTTTTTGAAATGTTTCCTCAACAACAGTAAACTTAAACACTTAGTGATTAGTATTAATAATAATGATGTAAAATTGGTGATACATAGAGGTAATTCACTTTACATCTTGGTTATGTAATGCAGGATATTTTTTCTCAGAGGTGAGAAAAAAAAAGCTGCATTTAATCTCAACTGTATGGCAAGTATCCTCAGCTCCAAGAGATGGTAAAAACTGATTCAATTGGCCAAACTGGTCAAATGACAATGCCACTGTTACATTATTAAGAATATTTAAAAAAAATTATAAGCTCTGTCTTCCGTTTCTAGAAATATGCTTACAATATGCACATCTGCATGAAAGACCAGCACTTTACTTTGTCTTTGATAAGCAGCAAATGGAAATCTGATGGCTTCCAGGGTGGAAAATTTCTTCTTGGGATATGAATCTCATGCTGGCTTCCAACATGAAGTTATTTGTGTACTGTAATGTCAGAGATGCACATCTTTCAGAGATGCGAGAAAAGACAGAACTTCTTTTAAGGGCAGACAAAGAATTCAGAACAGGAATAACAAACAGATGTTCCATTAGATAAACATAACCTGAATTCATGGAAGGTCTCTGTCCCAAAGATGTTGTTTACAACCTAAAAACAAGTGCTAACTGTGATGAGATCAGGGACAGTCAAAGAAAACAGTGACAAAGCAAAGACGTGATTCATAGGACACTGTTTTGCACCAGGAAAACAAAAAAAAACATATGTGTAGATACTTACATATATTTATACCTATATGTATATGAATTACAATTACGCATGTGCACAGGTAGGTTGATGCTCAGAAAATCTGAAGCACAGCAGACGGGGTCCAATGAACATATTTGAGCAAAAAAATAGGATCCCATCAGTGAACAAGAATTTAGAATGCACATTTCTATGTATTCAAAGACAAGCAATACCCACTTGAGAAGCCACAGAGGACTATGCTTCTGTGATGAATGAATAGATGTTCCCCATCGGGAAAGAATGAGAAGAGAATGAAGAGACCGAATACCTGACTTCACTGGCGCTGGGTAAGCACTGAATAGGAAAGAAAGGTGGCGAATACGTCTCGAAAAGAAGTCCAACATGGAGTAATGATAAACACGGGCAGGTCGTATCAAATCAAAGTAACAGTCAAATAACAAAGAATAATTACTGCAAACTATTCTCTTTGCAGTATGCAATGATGTACAAGAAGCCATTTTGTAAATATAATTCCAGTAACACAAGTTCCATGGTTGAAGACTGAGATGGGAATGGGGGTGCCATTACATTTCTTGAGATATCAGTGTGGAACACAAATAAACAGGAAACAGATCATCACCAGGACTAAAACCAGACAGTCTTTTCAGTACACTATATAGAGGTTAACGTCACCAGAGTAGAAGGAGCGAGATGTATTTGATGTCTCTGTACAGATAGTGTCTCAGAAATCAATAAACTGAGTCACGTAAGCACTTCTGCCAACTGAGGACACCTCTACAGGGCAGTCATGACCAAGCAGATGCATCATACTGCCAAGTACAGTGAAGTCATACTCCCATAGTGCATGCAGACCACACAACTACTCTGCGATTTAGTTAGTGGTACAGCAGATTTTATCTCCTAGGCATTCTAACTTCTAAGATTTATGAAATGGATCCTGAGAAAGTGGTTGCTCCTCAGGAAAGCAGAGTCACTACAGCCTGTTCTTGTTCAAGGAACTGCAGTGATCAGCAATGCTTGCTTTGGTAAAAAATTGGATAGCTGATCCTGCAAGACAGAGATATCCAGAACCTGACTTTACACATCTTCAATTTTGGCAATTGGGGCATTGCAGATGAAAAGATAACTAATCAATTAATTGCTGAGACATATGGCCTATATTTCATAATATAGTGATATAACACTTTCTTATGATATTTGTAAAACTGAGTAAATAGCACCAAGAAACTAAAATATTTCACTGCTGTGGAAGAAAAACTAAAGGTCCATTTTCCATTTCAGATCTGTGTCTCCTTTGAAACCATCAAAAGTCATTGAATGTCATCTATGTAGTTACTGAATCGCACTTTGTCTTTAAAGCCCCTCCAAATTTCCAAGACACTGATACATGAAAAGATGGAAAGGAAGCACACATTTAAAACAACCCACCCACAGGCATAACAATCAGCAATACTACACTACAATTACAGCAACAGGCTTGCTGCTGTTTTCAAGTGTGTAAGCCTTCAGCAAGGTCCTTAGTGCTGCAGGCTTGTATTACCATTTCTAAAAAAGAAGTGCTGATGACACACTAAGTTCTAAGCATGAAGTGCACTGATCTCCTCTGGAGGTAGAGTACACGGTATTGATCCTTAGCAGCCCTGATGCAGACAACAAGCTGTGACTGATAAAAAAACCTTGTTCCTCCTAAAGGCTCTTGAGGGGACTAAGAAAGCAGATGCAAGGTGACAGAAATTAGAAGGGATTGAGAGCTGCAGGTACATTTTGAGGTAGCTGACTCAATAATTAGAAAACAATTTCGAACAGCATTCTCTGATTCTTGTCTCATTCACTTGCTTCTAAAAGGCAGAAGCATGCAATTACATAGATATACATTAGAAAATTGAAACTTTTAAACCATGCATTACCAAACACTCTGTTTCCACTAGCTATCAAAAATCCACTGTGTTCAAACGTGAAAACAGATTATTTCCCCCCAGCAGCCAGCTGTGGACTAGAGTTCAGTGGACCTTTTTCTATCATGCTATTATACGTAATAAAGGTCTGATAATCCAGAATGGACTCTCAGCATCAGCTGCTTTTGCAGAAGAAGCACAGATGTAACTCATTAGTGGTTGGTAAGCCATTCCATAGAAGAGAATGCAGCTAACTCAGTTGATGCTGTATTATGGCGTTAAACTGTGCTAGAATAAACATACAATATAATAAGATTCATCATTAGATGTAATGAAATACACAAACCAAGACACTGCTCAGCATCCCGGTATCACTTTTACAGCTGTAGTCTCAAGCAGAGTAATGCTGAGCCCAAGAACACAGTATTTAATTGAGCATGGATCAGGCTACCCAAGGGCAAGAACAACCCAGTTCTTTCTTTCGCATGCCCCACCCTGCAGTCCTTTTCAGGGGGAGAGAGGGAAGATTTGTATTGTTTTGTAGGGAGGAATCTGGTACACATCGGATCACAGGCATAAATTAATTTTTGCATAACAAAAGGCACACAAAAATAGAGGCAAATACTTGTATGTTACTGCTTTTGCATAAAACAGCTATTTAAGACAAATCACCTTATGTTCAGCAGATTCCCAGTTCTTAAGCTCTTTTAAAACTCATTGGTGCCCAATACACTCAGAGTTCAGGAAAATGAACAGAACACATTCTTTTTTTTTCCTGATTGCACAGAGATGAGGAAACAGGAAATTCAGCTGCCTGCTTTAGTCATAACTTCATATTCCTAATATCTCAAGAGAACATAATTTTTTAGAAGGAAGGCATTATTTGATTTTTTAGCTCATTGATTTGCCTCATTCAAAACTTCCAAAGATTCTTATAGTTTTTTTTATTCACAAAAGGCATGACCCCCCCAAAAAAATCAGTGTTTTTGCTATATGACAACCCAGTAGACAAACTCATTCTTAATATACAATACATTATCCAAGTCCCAACATTCATCAGAACTCTTGAAAGACATAAGGCATTTTTAAAAACCTTCAAATCAAATATCATTATCTGAGTCTTCTAAAACGCAGGTTGTAAATGAAGTTGAAAAATATCATGGAGGATTAAAATATAAGACCTAAGTTTAGATTCTTCACAAGCTTACCTGAAGATATTTCTCACTTTAATCTTTATATGAACATACACATAAGAACATATTCTCAGCTTGCAAACTAAATATACATATATGCATAAACACAGAAGACAGCATAACACACTATTTGTGCTTTTCATTTAAACTACAGCACAACACGTAAAGCCTACATTTTGGGGAATTCCTTTCTACAATGGAGATTAAAAAATAGATTCATTAAGTTTATTCAATCATAGGGCATGATCTTTAATGTTGATACAGCATGTTATATCTTCAGGAATGCACAATAAATATTACCTTTATTTACATCTTCAGAGTATCTTAGCACCATGTTGTTTATGGTATTTTCAGAAAAAGAACTCCTAAGGTTAAGTTCATGTATTCAGAAATATTTAGAATTCAATGGCAAGAAAGAGATGGAATGTACTTTCAAGGAAAGATTAAATTATCCGAAGACTCAGTAAGAGTGCTTACATGCCTAAAATTAAACAATTTTGAACTGTGTGGTGGCCTGAGGTCTTAAGGCACAAACACTAACTGAATAATTCTCATAGATCGTCACTAATATTGTCCTCCATTCGTCTTGACTACCATACACAAATAACCCATCAAAAACAACAGAAGAAAAGTATCTAAATGGTAATTACATTTTACAGACGGAAAGCAAATCAAAGAACAAGGACACATGAATGTGAAAGCCCCCATCTCCCAGAAATTTAGATTCCCCACATTAGCAATGCTGAGGCTCTGACCCCCATGTGAGTCACGACAGAAACCTGCTATTTAGAAGAGACAGCTGGGTTTCATGACATGATGCACAGAAGTAACAACATTGCTGGTTTTATGTAAGACCATTGCTCTTCTCTATTCCACGGATCTTCTGGACAGGGAAGGAGCAAATATTTTAGAACATCTTCCTTTCTCTATATATGGAGGCTTATGAACCACAAATAAGCTTCTGGCTACATCAGGCAACTTTAGGACTGTTTCAACACATGTCCCTTACAAAGTACTCCCTCGGTGGGAATTACTGATGCGGCTTTTCAGGCTTAACCTCCTGGGTTCCTGTGCACCTCAGGATACCTCGATCACCTCAGAAACAAAACCAACATCATTTCCTGCTCTGAGGCAGTTTCATTCAACTTGATACAAGAATGGTGAACTAACGTTTTATAAAGTTGTATTCTACAAAGTGATTTTTTGTGTTCTTAGGTTTGACAGAACAATTAATAAAGTCCCTTTGCCCAGATGAGATATATTGAGGGAAATCCCTAAGGTTGACAAGGTCTCAAGTCACTGGAGGATTTTTTCTCAAAACCTTCCTCAAAAGCAATGAGATATGTAGTAAGGAAAAATTTTAAGTTTCAGATGTAGCTCCTATCTTGCCAACAACTGGGGTGAGGTGATGCCTAACAGGCACATTGTGGAAAGATACTAGCCTTCGCAATCGAGCTCTAAATGCCAGGAAGTAAGGTCCATATACAAATAGAGATATCATCCTTTATTCTTACCCTGGAGATTAGAGATTCTTATCTTGGAGATTCTTTACATCTCTTTTACAGCTGATCAAGGGAATTAATAAGGATTAGTCACATCCTAAACTCCTACACGCAATCTACATAACCCTAAAGGGCAAATTTTGACTTTTGCTGTGAGTATGACCATGAGGATTTTGCCACTTCACCTGATGGCTCAAGTCCACTGAATTTTGCAAAGGCTTGAACACTACTATTAAGAAAGACAAACAGTGTGGTAACGTTTGTTGAGTACACGCGGAACGGCGTACAGGTGGCAGTGACATTTCAAGGTCTTTCAGTGCATCCGAAAACGTGTACATCAAGGAAGAAAGTCCACTGACTTACTCTGACTTTGTTGGAAGGTAGGAAATATTCTGGTTCTGCTACTCAAATACTCGTTTCAAACACTTCATAATATGCTCAACATTTAGGTATCAAACATGGCACAAATATTTGAGTCTTGGTGGTTTATTTTTTTATTTTTTAGTAATAATGCTGGCAGTTCTTCTGTAAAAGGTACCACCTAGGGACCCATAACTAGGAAACTGCTGCATATCATATAAAAAGTTTCTTTAGAAAGATTATGGACCATTCTTCCAAGCATGATGCATTCAAGTCAATTTTCATGTATACAGAACTTATCAACAACATAGATTTTAATGTCAAAAATGTCCAAAAGCTGAATGAAAAGCTTTATAATCTTGATGCTTTTAATATTATGCAAATGATTTATCCATTTACTCTATTAATAAAACATCATTGTATTACATAGAGACATATTTTGCACTTCTGTTTCTGAGCTATTTTTAAATTAGGTTAGATTTGACAAGGGACTATTTGTGGTAATGTGGTAATTAAGATTTGAACAGATGTCAGCATTAATAAGGGACTCAAATGAGGTGTAGGGAGATAAATGCACTCTTTTAGCTGTGCTGGCATGTCAGGCATCATCAAGAGAAGAAGATAGCATGGCTTCAGCAGTTCTTTGTTCAGGAGAGTTTCTGGAAAATTGTCCATTAACTCAAGTTTTCTGATATTATACAACCATTACACATGATCTTTCAGACTGTCTTAAAAGAAATTACTGTTCTATCGATATTCATGGCATTATAGAATTTGATCAATACCATCACTTTAAAAATATCCTATACTTTTAGCATAGTTATTTTTGATGAGGTCAGATTAAGCTAGGCTAGGTCTAAAATGCGAAGTTTTCCAGTGCCAGTTAAAATCTCTTCTGGAGAACCTATGAACCTGTTAACGATCAAATGAAAAAGAAAACTGCAAGGAATAATATCCCCAGTCTTTCACTAGAGTTTGAGAGCTCACACTTTAATCCTTTGCTCTACTTCCTATATACTTTTGAGTAAGTAAAGCTTTTTTCTTTGTCCTTTTTTTTTTTTTTTTGATATTTTAAGAAGTTGCTGTCAAAAGTGAAATACCAAAACAAATATGGTCTTGTGTTCATATGGAAGACAGCAGGTGGGTACAGCTCAGTACCCCTGAGAGAACAAATCAAAACCCATAGCTTTAAAGGGCTGAGAGGTTCTAAAGAGCGCCATTTCCCATAAGCACAACCATAGCAATATGCCTTGCAGTGAGCTCATCTCACCTCCGAAATAAAACACACTATTATACTTCATAGAGGATAACTAACACTAACATAGCAATACAATCAGAATACAGCTGTCTGTGTTTGGCCAGAACACAGTATTTCTAGAAGCTCTGTAAGCTACAGTTCTGATTTGATATTGTCATTGAAATTCAGAATGCAGTTTATAGCCAGCAGTCTGACCTTAAATACATGCGTATGTCCCTACATGTACACACACACGCGCACACCTAAAAGAGTCCTAAAGTAATTTATTTGGCTGCAAGCCCTGTATGAATAGGTGGAACCAGTCTAACCTATCCAGCACTGTGTGGAAATGCTTTGTCTACAATTTCTTAAATACTTAACGTTCCACTTCCCTGTATAATTTTAAATACATAAACAAGCATATTTTATTTGTATAATACAAATACAGGCAGATCTAGATAAAAAGCATCAGTGTAAACTGTTAATAGGTAAGGCGAGTAGGATTCATTCTCCTTAGCTTTTCATCTCGCATTACGATTTTGTCTGCTCAGAATATGTTCAGACTTTTAAAAACCTGCTCTTGATCTTTTTTCTTTTTTTTTTAAACATACAGTTATGTTCTGAGTCCCATTTAACCAACCTAGAATAAACAATGCCTTGTCATTTTTAGCCAAGATCATAATAAATTTTCCTGTCACAAAACTAATAGATTCTTTTCATTCATTGGATCACAGAATCGGTTTTGGTGAAAAAAGAAAAAAAAATAAATCCATGATTTCTTATTATTATTATTATTATTTATTTATTTATTTTGATTATGAAGTAGTATGAAGAAAGGCTGAAGTTTCATCTTGCTGGCCAAAGATCTGGGGCATATGTCTGTGATAAAGCTTTAAGATAAGACTCTTGAAAAAGCCACTTATGGATACACAAATCTAGGCCTTAGGCAGAAAGTCAGGGAAAGGGGAGGTGAAGCTGAAATCCAAGAGACCGATTAAATAAAATACAGAGAAGTAACAAATAATGAAGGGACTTGGAAACTCAATGGGAACTTCTAACTCTTGCGACTCTTGGCTGTTCCCCAGCTTTGAGAAAGTTTCATCAAATCTCAAAACGACCAGAAAGAACACTGACTAGGTTTATAATCATACTTCAACAGCATCTGTAGGCTCAGCAGGTCAGACAGGCAATGGGAACTATACTCTCTGTCATCATTATACAATCTGCTAGCTCGAGTGTGAGTGAAATACAAGCAAATCCTCATACGTACGCATGTTCCCATGCCAGTTCCACATGATGAGGGTTCACTGCATTGCTATAAGATCTCAAATGAAAGTTCGTGTTCATCAAATTCTATACTGGCTAGGAAATAGATTTTCTAATTCTCTCTGTTACTATAGGTTGCAAATCACTCAATGCTTTGAGCAAACACTTTAAGAAATTAAGAGCTAAATTCACAAATAGGTCTGTATCCTGGCCAAGACTTTTAAATTAATTTCAAATAAACCAGTATTGGCATGTTGTGTACTAAATTGGAATAAGCAGTACATAAATTCATCACTGGCTAACAAAGATGAACGTAACTTAGTTAAATACTTCACTCGTGGTCACTCATCTAACCTGCACCTACGCTGGTAAATAGAACTGGTCAGGCACCATTCGTTGCTCCTGAAACCACCTGACGCACTGCGTGCCAAACTCTCCGAGCCCTCAGATCAGTGTGGGCACGTCCAAGCACACTGGGGAGCGGTGACCGGCCATCCCGAGCCCTGAGCTCTGCCGAGGCGCTGCCTGAGAGCGTGATAGCGGGCAAAAGGCAACGCCACGCTCCGCGTACTGTCCAGAGCCGTGCCCAGACCCTCCTCAGTCACTTACCAGCCAGCAACTCCCTCTTTGTCTTACTGACCGAAATAGAGAACATATCTTCCCTGCCTCACATCACAAATGAATAAAACTTTTGCTAAATTCTTAATGGGTCTCTCCATTGCTGATCTTTTCATCAGGTCACTTCTATAGAGTTGGGATCGAGTCAGAGGAAAAACACAATTTAAGAAGGTCTCCCGATAAGAAAGATTTTGTTGGAAATCTCTTTCTGAGAAAACACTACCTTGTTCTATTTTAGTTCCGCTTCTCATGACACATTTCACAGTCACATTCCTCCAGCACCATATTAAGAACCTCTTTCAATTAGAATATTTTCATGTTTCATTACAAACTCTCAAAGAAGAGAGAAGAGAGAAGATCATCAATTTCAACCGTAATAGTTTATGCAAATACATTTCAAACTAACAAATGTTCATCATACTTTTAAAATAGGAAAGCAACAAATTAACATACAATCACAAATTGCCTCATTACCACATGAAAACTGGCATGTGCCTTAACATCAACCTCTCTGCAAACAAAGAAACAATTTATACATTTGGCTCTGTGACCATTCACACAGAACGTATGTCAAGAAGCGTACCATTAGAAGGCTTAGGCCACTTAACCTAATAGTTGGAACTTGTTCCTGTCCTATATAATAGAAATTAGGCTACGCAGATCAGATTACACGATCAAATAAGTAGGCTTTCATGACTATGTGATTTTTGAAAACAGAAAGCAAGCTGAAATAATTCACTGAGAAATATGAAAAAAAAAACTCAAGAACAGAAATTTGTAGGACAAAAAAAATCCACCGCCACAGTTTCACACAATGCTTCAAATTATTACTGGGCACCAGTTAAAATATTTCTTCTTGGTGAAGATAAGAAATGCTTCTTACACACTTTTTTTCCCCCTCCTTTTTGGATTGGCAATAGGTATTGGTTAACTTAAAGCAAGTATATTAAGAATATAATAAATTCCAGAGATACTGCAACATGCATAAAAATCTTCCAGACTACTGAGTAACTGAAACATGATCAGATCATTCTGGATCAAAACGCTCAGAAAGACACATCCCAGCGTTCTCTCTCAGAGTAACTCTGGGAAAAGCTATCCGAACGTGCAAGCCAGGTGTGCTGACATTTTCTACGCTCATAGGCAACCAAAGACCCTACAAGAAAAGAGGAGACTATAGGCAAAAACTTTATGTGAGACAGTCAAACAAGAACTGCTGGAATAGTAGTTTACAAAATAGGCAAAAGCTAAAACTGTGCCTGGGAAATGACACAGAAATACAATCCCCGTTCCACGTTACATTCCTTCGCAACAGTTTACAACCACTAGCACTTGCATAAGGTGAACGAAGATGCTGACAGACACACTACTGCACTACGGGCATGCTATGGACATTTAATGCAAAGTAGTACGAGATGTGTTCCTAAAAAGAAAACCAAGTAGGACTGGAAGCTAACTCCACAAAAATGCAGCTCACGTATTACAAACCACGCAACCTGCAGCAAGTGATACAAGCCTGGGCAGTGCCTAAACTTGGAAGAAACTGCGCAAACGGCCATGTCACCCTCTTTGCAAGTTTTTGCAAAGATCAACAAGCGAATGTGAAAACACAGCGCAGCAAGTGCAGCACTGCCAGAAAGGAAAAGAGGTAACATGAGTTCTTCACAGAAGGACTGAATGAATACTGCAAAATAAAATAAACAGCTCATCAATGTGAATGTACATGAAGCATTTATTCAGGTGTAACAGTGACACAAAGACCCTCTTGTGCCAGGAGCAGCAACATTAGCTGTGAGCAAACAGCCATGGGAAGCTAGTGCGTGAAGAGAAGTGGTAACAATGATTTTAATCTTACGGATGTTAACATGCACTTAAAACTAAAGATACCTTAAAAAAGGGGAAAGAGACAAGATTTGATAGTGGAAAGAAAAAGTAATTATTGGGCTCAAACCCATATCATTTCTGTCATCGAGGTGTTGAACATAACAGAATGAGAAACTTTTTTCTATTTTCTACTCTATTTTCATATTTCAAATACAAACTTTATTTATTCACCCTAAGCTTTATGGAATTCTCTATTTTTTTATTATTATTATTATTATTTAAAATAGTTTCAATTCAGATTAGCTGATTCAATAGCTCTTGAGTTCATTTAAATGTACATAGTATCTATCTGCCACTCAATTTCAGCATGGCCTACAGCACAGAAGTAATTAGATTTAAATTATAAACACACACATATGGTATCAAGAACAGAATTTGGTACAAAACAAGGAAGAGACGTTCATAAATTTAATTCTTCAACTCAGTTTGTGAAGTTCCCCTATCTAAAAACAGGGTTACATTTAGTAGTGTTAGTGTTTGGGGGGTGGGTGGGAAGGTGGAGGGTGTTTGTTTTTGTTTTGAAAGGACAATAAGAATAAATAACATGGCACCTTTTGGTAATGAGTACTGAAAAAATGACTCTGTTTTGATTCCTATGCATCAGTGGATAGCACAGAAATGAGATCTAATTCTTTCCATCTATGCTTGGCTTTTCTACTTTCCAGAGCAGTGTTTTTCTATTTGATTATATCCAGAAACTTGTATCTATAATATTCTTGGGACACGTTTTTCATATACCTAAACAGATTTTACTGCCACTTTAAAGAGAAGGTCTTTTTTTTGTTATTTTTTTATTATTATATTATATAATTATATTATTATATAATAATATTAATATTATTTTTGTTAATTTTTTATTATTATTATTAAAAGGGGAAAGAAAACAAACTAAAGAATAAAACTAAACAAAGCACTACACTAACACACTTCAATGATGGTTTGCTTT
>VXAA01002259.1:14654-31723 GCA_013399115.1 Anseranas semipalmata | reverse complement strand
AAAAAAAAAAAAAAAAAAGAATTAAAATATCCTCAGAATTGACAGAGTATCCCTCATTTTACAATACCAGCATGAGTGTACAATAGTTATATGATATAGGATATATGACATACGATTTACAAAGGTCATTAAGGAAGACCATACCGTAAGATAACATGAATACACCTTCAAGGCTTGACTCAGATATTGCAATCAAATTTACTTTTGAAAGGACAATGACAAAAAATTTGCTTTATCTACATTTTCATCATATATTCTTAAGAAATTACGACTTTTTAGATCTCAAAAAGCTTTCCATATAATATATATGTATTTTATATCACCATTATTTATGACTTCTGCCTATGACATGCCAACGATATTAAATCAGAGTGTGCTTATTTTGAAGAAAACACACTTCTGTAAGAATCAGATATGACTTTGAAGTATCCAGTGGAGTATTGCAATCCACTGCAAGAAGTAAAAATCACAAAATAAATCTACTGAGCAAATCTTAACTTCATGAAACTCTTCATCCTCTCACAGCTAGAGTGAATAGAACTGCAAGGATTCAACATGCATAAATCTCAAAGACTTGCAGGGGCACTAAGCACCCCTAAGATCTAAGGACTAACCTTACATTACAGGCCTTGGTCCCCATCGCCTTTATCAGCAGGCACAGCAACCAATCTAGCAGAGGGTATAAGCAAACTCTCAATTTTATTTAAGTACAGAATTATTCTTAAGTCTGTATTTGAAAATAAGCCTGTGCTTAGACAGCCCACTGAACCTGGCGTATTACTGAACACCACTGAAAGGGCAGACGTCGCCTGGAAAGCGAGCGCTCGCTTGGACTCAGGCACTTGGGGAAGGATGGTCTCTTTGCACAGGAGTTTACAGAGTCTACGGAGTAAAACAGTTTACAGAGAAGCCAAACCAATTTCTTCTGCAAGTGCGGAAAGAAGAGCGTTGCTGCTCCAGAGACGCATTTTGAAATTAGTTATGCTCACAAATTGGATAACTGCTCCCTAGGTGCAAAGGAACGTGTGCACGCACACACGCAGTCCTCTGCATGCTTGAGATCATTGCAATTACTACTTTGGGATAAGTACGCTGAGAAATTGAGCATATTTTAAAACAAAACTTCTGCATTCTGAATGAATATTCTTAGCAAATTTAAATGAGTGAGCATCATTTACAACTATTTTCTTAGAAGAAAAAATCAGCATATATTTCTGAACTTGTTAAAAAGCTTAGCCATTGCTAAATATACCATACAGTTGCTGACCTCAGTCATAAATTTTCAACACTTTAATACAGAAGCCACTGGCATATACAAATTACTATGTATGCTACTTATTGTAGTTTCAAATTGAAGGATTCTGTAATGTCAGAACAAATAAAAAGACTTTATGCAAAAGTTTTATTTCATAAGACAAGCACCAGAGGCTAACTCAAAGCAACATTTACTTTTTTGTTTATGTCTCCTACTGGTTCAAAAGAAATAAACAAAATATCTTTCCCCTTTACTGTCACTTCTACAGGAAATTATATTTTATTTTTAATCTTGCTTTCCTTGTAATACCTTCACAAAGGAGATGAGAGAAAAGGAATACTTTTATTATTTCTTCCCTATTGTGAAGTTTCTCCCTCCAGCTTCTCAAAAAAACCAAACCCAACAAATAAATACAAAACAAAACCAACAGACAACACCTCCCCCCTCGCCAACACAAAAAAAAGAGAAAAATGGTACTTAAATGGTACTTAAAAATGGGTACAGATGTCAAGGTTCAAGTTTCACACATTTCAGAGATGTTGATTTTTAATTGTGTCAGTTCACTATTTTCTGCATTTGTACTGGCCATGTTTAGATCAAAGTCTCTACAAACATCAAGAATGTCTGGAACATTGATTTTGATTTAATATAAAATGAGCTATACTATAATTCTGTTGAGCTGTGTTATAGTAACTGCCATTGCCAATAAAAAAAAAAAAATCATTTCACTTGGACCTTTCTCTGCCATTTGAAAGAATGAAGTTTTATCTTGACATTGAAATACAAACCTTTTGGGAAATAGTGGGAAGCTGTGTGGTAAAAGCTCTGCCTTCTCCCATAGCAGCAGCGTGGGTGGCACTGTGCCCTCGGCTAGGGAAGAATGGCACCTGCGAAAGCTGGAGAGGAGGAAAACCAGGAGTAGTATTTTTGTTGTTTTGGAGACCTCCCCATGGCACAAGCAGTAAGAAAGCTGCTAGAACTAAAACACTATTAAAAGAGCTAAGTCTTTATCATGAAAAGAGGGATGTACATTATGGAACGTGGTTCATCAGAGAGAACCAGAGCTTCGATAGATACCCTGCTGGCAGCTGCAGAAGCAAAGGTCAAGAATGAAAACCAGCGGGAATTGAGTGAGGAAGCCTGTTTTGCAGCTGCAAACTGATGCTAACAACAAAACCCATTCTTGTTTGTGATTTGGAAGCCACATAACACATTGTCCTGGGGGGAGGGGGAGGGGAATAAGGCAACTGGATTTCATGTGCCTTTATAAACGTGAAGAGACAGCAGTCGTGTTCTTAAAAGCTGTATGGGTCAGCGTGAATCTATCAGTGTGAAATCAGCTTAAGAGAACCCAAAATATAATCTAGAACAGTTCACTGATTCCTACCATGGCTTCACTGTCTTTACAGTTCAACAATTCATATGCATTGGAATACTGAAAAAATACTTATGAGAAAGTATTTTCAGTCATTCAGCAGCCATGTATGCAGGCTCCTCTTCTGTTTTGAGCACTTGGAGGTAATATTTTTCTTAGCTATTCACTAGATTACACCTGCAATGTAGCCTTTGCACTGTTAATTATAACTGAATTTCCAGACACGTCACATGAAGAAGGCTCCATTCTTCAGACGACTTACTAACATCTGAGAATAAAACTGTCAGATAGAAGTCAATAAAAATTTTGAAGAGTATTCAGAGTTCATATCCAGTGATTTCATGAGACACGGTGTGCAGCACTCGCTAATGCTTAGGTAATCGATAGAGAATTATTAGACTGGTATTCTTTTATGGGTATTTTGTAATCAGTTCCCTGATGTTTTACGCAGTGTTCTGCACAATGCGTTAGAGCAAAGACTCTTTACAGAGTGATTAAAGTACAATACACCTCCCTGCTTATATTTATGCGACACTGGAAAATTGTTCTTGCAGAGAATTGCAAGATTGCACATGGGAAAAACATTTAAAACAAAATGTGGCGTCTTTGGAGTTCACCATAGGGGATCAAGGGATTAGCGACCAGCTCACTGCTTTTTCAACAGTTGTTCAAGGTTTGCCTTTTCACTCTGCAAATCTGTGAGTGTAGCTTAAATACAGGTTGAAATCTGTACATGATGTGGCTTACGTTTACAAGATTCTTCACTTTGATGTTTGTGGAAGTGGGCAGATGGCACAGTATTTTGGAAGTTACTTGTTCCTAAATCACTTTCTAAAGTATGCATAAGACATTCATGAATACACACAATTACATTTTATTTAACTCCAGGCTGGGATTTGTTAACACAGCTCAGCATCACATAGGAGTCTTATTCCTTTCTCTATCTCATATGCCAGATCGGATCATTCACAAGATGAAAATAGATTTTGCTACTGTGGGGGGACTTACAGTTGCTGTAATGATTCTGCTTCACTTTATGAAACCAGTTTTGCAATAAAGAACTATTGCCAGTGATAAAAAGACACTCTCATCTTTGATTTGGAAACCAGAACACCTCAAGGTTTTAGGAAAAAGAAAAAAAGAATAATAATTTGGATCCTCTAATATCATTCTCCTTGTCAAATGCATACAATTTTATTTGGTTGTATAAAAAAAACCGATTCAAATAGGCTACCTTGCTATGTGATTCAGGCCAGTCTAGATTTTGTACAATGCTAAATTGTTGGGGATTTAGTCAGAGTGACAGAAAGGTTAAATCACAGTGACAACGAATTTAAATGCCTCCCAAAAATCTAAGATACTCTAACAATATACATTAGGAATAACAAAAAATGTGAGGCTTGATTTTCTTTTTCCAACACAGTAGTTCCACAATAATAATTTGGTGAAACTCTTGAGTCAAGAAAGATATGCTGCAGCCTAGTATGTACGTGTGTGGAACACAGATTCTACATACAAGGATTAAAATAAAAAAGTATTTTTCAAATGCAAATGAAGGTTATTTTTTGTTTGTTTATACACCAGGTACTATACTTCTTATAACCACTTTCTGATGATGAACTTTCTATTAAAATATTCCAGCATATCACATGAAAATACTGACAGTCGCAGATAGCCAACAAAACTAGGACAATATGTAGGTTCGATGCTTGAAGTCAGACTAGTGCTATGAGAACAGCAACCCAGTTTCACGTAGCTGGATGATAAGCCATCCCAAATATATTTTTTTCGCATTCCTGGAAGTGGTCTGAAAAGGAGTAAGGCACAATAGTCAAGCAATGTATTTAGGATAGTCATCTAGACAGCTTTTTCACCAGAGCAAAAGAATTGGAATCTGCCCACAGAATCAGATACGCACACGCAGCCACATGTTTGCGTGGAAAACCTCCCCCGGACAGCAGCCTCCTCTGCCACTCCTGCCTCCCCCAGCTAACCCGGAACAGGCTGTGTCTTAATTCAGAGTGTTGAGACACAACTGTTTTGGTTTTGTTACCTTTAAATGCTTATTTTTGCATTCTTGAATGGAAAAATAAACAGATGCTTTTGGGCAATTCTGAATGACAGCAGCTCTTACTTGATATAGGTTTCCCTCTTTAAATTGATTATAGTGCAGTAGTCTTGTATTTGATTTGTAATCACAGATTAATGGGATAGAGACGCATTGGCAGGGGAAGAAAGAAGAGCACTAACCATTCAAAAAAATACAAAGTACAATTTCACATTTTAAAGAATACAACTTACACATGCACAAAACTCAACCAAAGTTACACAGATAATAAATTTACTTCCAACAATGTTACAGAATTATAAATGCTCAATCATCTATTAGATATTCCATGGACAAAATTATTGAATTAAAATCCCACCTCAGTAGCAAGAACATTTGAAGTAGCTATAGTGAACATCTCTGATTATATTAAGACCTTCTCATGTGAGACGCTCCAGGTGTGCTAGGGTTTCAGAACATAATGGCTTTTAGTACCAATGGGACTTTTTATGTTCAGGAGCATACTTCAAAATCTGTTTATCGATGCAACACATTTATTGATTTATTGCTGTAGGTAAATAGATTTGCTTAAAAGCAATTCCTCCACAAATACAAAGATTTCCCTCAGTGAATATACATAAACAGTATTTTTTTTCACACAAGACCTTCTTCTTAGAATTTTGATATTTGCTTGGTTAATGATTTGTAGATAAACTCACAAAAGCCAGCTGCATGAAAAGAAACATATTGAGAGGAAACATATTGAAAAGATATACATTTGCATATGCAGTTAAAAAAAAGGTACTTAGCCTAAGGTGTTCTGCACAGCCTCTATTCTGACACAGTCCATTTTGATAACAGTTCTCTATCCATCTGTTTTATTACTACTAAAGACGACAATTTCATTTATATTAAACAATCTATTTGGTGGTGCTACTTGAGACAAAAACAAAACAACGACAACAACAACAACAAAAAAACAGCACCCCAACAAAACCTCTAAATCACTGTGAGCCACTTCCTCAGCTATTCTGCTTCATAAATCCTACGGAGGGAGGTTGATCCTACGGCTGTTCTTTGTCAAAAGAAGTTTACTGTACGGAGAAATCACAGTGAATGCGACTGAAATTTTTGACCCACTTAGGTAAAAGCTTTGAGAGACAGCAAAATTACAGGAAGACAGTATCATTCATTTTAGCTTGTCACAACTGTTTCATTACATTTTTGCTTTTTCAAAGTAAGTTGGGGAGCATTAAGCTAAAACAAGATACTAACTCTTTCGTGCTCTGCTCAGAATAATTTTTTAATCACTATACCAATATTACTGTATTTTTCCACAGTATGTACGTAGTGTTTACTTGCACTACCATTGCAATTATGCACACATACACATATTCAAACATACTGAAAAGAAGATACAAGTTGTAAAGTATATAATCTATTTTATATTGTAAGGTTTTGTTTCAATTTTTTTCTTTTATTTCATTGGTTTTGTGAAAAAAGTTTGCTCAGAAACCTCATGTGAGCTTCGAAACAGCAGGACCATGAAATGTTTCATATCTATATAACACTGAAAGTTGGAACAATAAAAACAAACAAAAAAAGGAATGAAAAATAATTTGTTCTTATTTCCTTAGGAAAGATAAACGAATTTCAGTCAACTAGCTATTAACTCCAGCTTTAATTCTACAAGTAACAGAGACTGAAGTGGTAGTGAAACGGAAGAGGGGAAGGAGAAAGAAAAAGAATGAAGTAAGAAAGAAGACAAATCTACAGGTCGATATTTTTCTGCAGTGCTTGTACAGTTGAGGAAAAAAAAAACAGAAAAGAACTATGTCTTATGTCATAATATTAGAGTTTACCATAATTACAGGCTTGGCTCTGCAAAGATAACAGTGACCAGAGAAAGAACTACCATTAGAGGGGGAAATAATGTGTATATGTATTAATTCCTGGTTTCATGAAATAACTTACATTCTCAGTGAACAAACTACCAAAACGTAGCTGCCCAAATTGTGCAGAGAGTAAGCTCCAGGAAGGTCTTTTATTTCAAGAAGCAGAAATAATATCATGAGTTTGATAACCAACAGGTGACAAGATAAAATTGGGAATAATATTGAAAATATCAAATAATTTTATTCACAATATAATCATTGAATATATTCAGTTCTGCCATTTTTTATTTAGCATTCTGCTTCCCCTTTGAAATGACATAGTAATCATCCATATCTTGACATATGTCATGGGAGTACTTTGAAGATAAAGGAAAAGATACCTCACTCCCTCAACACCAGTATGGATCATAGCTTCTTATCCTAATATCTCTGTGTGACATTTTATAATGAGCTTTTCTGGTCTCCCTGGGGAGCCACCAGTCCTCAAACGTGCAACCATCCAACTATTGCACATTATATGTCCTATACTCCTCATCTTGCCCTGTACATACTATCACAATTACAGTTATGGCAGGATGGGGACTATAGAGCTATGGCACCATATAGTCCACTAATACTTAACTATTACTGTAATAAACATGACATTTCATTATTTTAAAATATCTACATATCAGCACAATTCAGATTTTCTGTAAGAAATGTTAAATTATATTCCACATATTAGCTTTATCTTTCTTATATTATTAAAACATTCCTTAAATCTTTTTTTTTTTAAATATTCATTTCATTCTCTCTCCTTTCATAAGCATTAACTCACAAATCATGCCAAAAAAGTCTCCACAACCATCCTGCCTCCAAAGCATTTTCCTTTCTTTGAAGAGCTATACACAACAAGAGACCTTCTTACAAACAAGACATCCCATCTCCCAGCTGTTTCCCATCCAGGACAGATTTTGCCTTTGAAAGGTGTTAGCAAGCCTGCTGGCTTTGGGCTGCCTTGTTCAGCTGCTCACCATTGATCATGAACCTTCCTGGTGCTCTCTCTACTAGCTAGTAGTTATCACAGGGTTGCCACATCACAAATCCTCTTGTAAAAGCTCCAATTAGATGATTCTTACCTGGAGCTTCTTTATGAATGCTGTCACCAGCTGAGTGCACAAGGCATGCATCTTTAGTAAGTTTATTTCACAGAAAAAAAAAAAAAAAAAAAGACATGAAGTTCAAATTCCATATTCGCTTCCTTTTTAAATCTAAGTTTAGTCAGTGACTTTGATGATAGAGAGATCAGATTTTATATTGAAGCCACTAACTAGATTTGTTCTTACTTGACTAGATGTAGGGGCTTTACCTGCATTATGATAGGGCCTAGGAGAAAAGAAAGCAACTGAAGATCCAAATGAAAACACCAAATGTTGAGATTATAACCGTTTACTCTGCAGGAAAACACCTATGTGAATCTTGTAAAAACTATTAAAACTTGATCTTCAGAGCAACTTACAATCTTTATTTAGTGATAATAGCAGCTGCAGATTCACAGGGACTGTCTTTCTGCAGCAGATTAATTTGGAAATGAATATTCAATAACAAAATAAAGGCATATGTCTGATTTTTCAGCTCTATTCACTGAATGTATTAATGTTCCTTTATTGTCAGGCATGCTACAAGGCAAAGACAATGCATTATAATGGTAGAAAAGATAACTGGAAATTAATAAAGTACAGTGATCATCATTCACTTTTCATTTATAATTAATCATCCAACCATATAAACAAAGCTTAAATTTTTTACCTTGTTATATTGTTAGTGTAAGGAAAACAGGATTCTAACTTTGAAGAATTTAGGTACAAAAAGAGAGATTAAGCAATGTATCAGTAATACAATATACTTTAGGTACACATTTTAAAACAATCCACATTTACTCATATCATGCGTCTTTGTTTGCCTGATGTCAATTCAGTACATTTCTCTTTGTTTATTAACTATGATATTTCTGTACTCTTGTCCTTCTCTAATCTTATAACAAAGATAACAGAGATATTGGGCAGAAAACTCCCTTATATATTTAAGGGAGAAAGATCTTTACTGCGGATTTTCAGGAAAAGGCTCCCAGGCACCTTTTGAGGGTAAGGTATGTTTCCCTGCTAGTCCTCTATGAATCTATGTGTAGCCTCCTTGTAACATTCACTACACATATATCTAGAAGTACACATTACTGCTTGCAAAAAATACAGTAACTCATTTTTATAAGCACTTTATTTTTCCACTTTAGCAGAGAAACATTCTTAAGTCTGTAAGATGGAGTGGTGAATAAAATGGTTTTCTAATTTTATTACTACTCTTTTTAAAAATATAGAGCTTTAAAAAGTATTGGACATGAAAGGCTTTCTTTCATGAGAATCTCTCGTGGGACAGATTCTGGCATACTTTGTCACACTTGAGACTGGACAGCAAAAGGGATTTCTTTAATTTCAGTGGTCTGAATGCAGATTAAGGCAGTACTTACTGCAAACGTAAGAAAAAAATATTTTTTCCTTCCATTTATATTCAGTCAAGAAACATCTGTCCCCATCCACTACAACACAAAGACTATGAATTAAATATTAGCTTAGGACTGGTTTCTGCCTGGCTCTTCTGTAAGCATGCAAGAGGAGGAATGGAGGAATACTGGAGGAATATAATGGATGGCATTAGGCCATCTGAATTTACAATAAAATCCCAGTTTTGCAAGCTTCCACGAGCCACCTTAATGGCTGAGAGCTCTAAGTAGAACAACTGGAAGGAGAAGGCCATTTCAGCAATGTGTAGACAAGTGATCCACCACAAAAATGATGTTTTCCCTCATCAAATACTTTGCATTAATACTTTCAACACGCTGCTTGCCTATCTTCACCATCAATAACTCTTCAAGATTACTCAGTGACATAGCCATGCAATATCTAAAAAAAAGCCACAACCTCACACAACTTGTATATTTTTTTACAAGGGAATTGTATTAATTTTTGAAAGTCTCCAATTTTAATGCAATTTATATAATATGCTTTCAAGGTCAGGGATTACTCCACAATGTTTCATAGGATTTTTTCATTTTTTTTTTTTTATTGCACAGTACAACTCCAGTCATTTCAAACTGTAAAGAAAAATTAAAACAACTACAATTTACCTAATAATATTTTTCTATGCTAAAATAAACGAAAACAAAGGGATTAACTCTCAGAACTTTTCATAGCTACAAAATTGCATGAACCTAACTCATTCCATTTAGATGACTTATGAAAAAATACAAAGCTGTAGAAGTATGTCCTGTTCCTATTCCCCAATGAATTTGGAATGCCTCCTATATCAATGGCAAAGCTCTTGTTTTCAACCTAATATCTAAAGTAATTACTAACCTAGGAACAAAGACATTTTACCCTAAATCAAAAGGGAATTTTAGGGAAATAAATTCCATATGTAAGAAATGAACCTTTCTAGGTAGATTTATTTATGTATTAATTTTTAAGCAGAGTTGCTGTCCAACACTGACTTAACTCGTCAGGATACTAGTATGGTCTTGGTGGAAATAATTCTTCAAACACAGGGCAAGAAAGGAGACCAAAGGAAGGCAGTTAAATTTACTGCATGACAGTATAATATAAGATGGATTTAACCAACAGAGACACTACACAAAGGCAACTCACAGATGCATACCCACATAGGTTGGCAAGAGCAATCAGTAGTGGTCAGAAAAAGCTAGACAAGACAGACGAGAGCTTAGTTTGTTCTTGATAACTGTTCTGAGGTTTCAAAAGGGAGTTGACCCCAGCTAAGCTGTGTTACAAAAGAAAAAAAAACAAAAACAAACTCATCTTTGAAGCTACAAATCACCTTAACAGAACCGGGTCAGCATGATGTTCCTCTGAATTCCCCCAAGCACCTGGAAATGTAGAAGCGGGTCTTTAATTCCATCCTTCCCACCAGATGAAAGAGACTATTGGAAGTACTCCTGAAATACCTAAGAACTGTGATTTTTTGTCACATCCTATTACAGATATACCAGTGTAACTTCATCAGGTTACAACGTTCTGTTCAGCAAGTCGTTATCCAAGTAAGGAAGAGATCTTGATGTTCTAATCCCGCGTTCCTTCATACTTTCCATCTGTGAATTAGAAAGGCATATTTTAAAACTAAGAGGAAGAACCACTACTGAAGTCAGAAATGGCCACAATTTCTACCCTTTTCAGAAAGGGAGTTCGGTTCCAAGGAATACCATTTGAGGATACACAGCACAATCACAGATACACTAAGTCAAGCAAAACCTATTTAAACATTTAAATTTAAAAGACTATAATAATAATAAAAAAAAAGACAAACAAACAAAAAACCTTTGTGACTGCCAGCTCTGCCTGGAACCTCTCTTTTTCTTTTTTAAGGAAACATCTTTTGTGTAGTAGAGTGATGCTGATTAGACTTATCAGATGACTAATGAAATGTCAAAC
Source organism: Anseranas semipalmata (assembly GCA_013399115.1). Classification (NCBI taxonomy): domain Eukaryota; kingdom Metazoa; phylum Chordata; class Aves; order Anseriformes; family Anseranatidae; genus Anseranas; species Anseranas semipalmata. The sequence goes on along the minus strand of VXAA01002259.1, from coordinate 20,676 downwards.
GCACGATTCAAATAATATTAACTAGAGAGCCTAAGTTTACAAAAAGATTAACTACGAATGATAACTAATGAATGAGAAATTCCTAACCAGATTTATCAGTTCCACAATCAGCCCCCCTTGAACTCACTAACTGTAGGGAAAGAAAAAAAAAAAAAAAAACCTATTCCCCACCTGTTCCTTTTTCCTTCCCAACAGCTGGATATTCCCAAAGAACTAGACTAGGTCTCCCCTCTGGCTTGAACTTTTTTTTTTCCCCCCCTCTCTCCACATCCCACCCTCCAGGCAAAACATGGTTTTCTTACATTCTCTTTCACTGTTACACCAATGACACAAAACTATCACCGCAATGATCATTTCTTTTCAAATATACTGCTGGTTCTACAAAATTCAAATATCTCTGGCCATTAATTTGTCATGTATTAATGTTTGGATGGGTTCTTCTTGTGCCAATAGAAAAAAAAAAAGCACACAACAAAAACACGTCTTCCAAAAGATTGTTTTGTTTTGCTTTCTTTTCTTATGCAATCCAACTGAAGATGAAGTTATCCATAAATTTACAGACAGCATAAGAAACATTTTCCTCTTGTGTGAATACTTCTATCTTTATTTATCAGAAATATTTAGAGTCATGGACTGCCAACTAATCCTTGGAGTCATAAAGCAACCCATTCAACTATATTTTGGCCTGAGAGCGCAGATTGAAAAAGTTCCTTTCCAAGCATAACTCTGAAAAGTTAGTAATAAGCCATCTCAACTTTCCTTTGATATTCTATAATACTTGCTCATTTCTGTAATAAAGGATCGTTTTGCACACAACACAAAAACATATCCAACTACTCAAAGGGATTGAAGGCAGAACTACCACATGTAGTCCTCTTGTTCCTCAGAAGTTTATCCAGAGGAAAAATGATAAAGCCACTGCTTACGGAAGCACAAGCACAGACCAGCAAGTCCAACGTACCCACGATGACTTTACTGCATAGTAAAATTGATGCCAGCATACTGAACCCAGAACCATCCCCACTTGTTAGGCTTGTCAAGCTCAACCCACAAACCCAGAACAGGCTGAATTAGCAACTATGTGCTACCATTCACACAATAAGCCGGAAGCATCAGGCTCACTATTCACATCCTCCAACAATTACAAATCTGAAAATCCTGTTACAATATCAATAAAGACATGAAAGCCAGTGGACACAGTTGGTATTAAAGCAAACTCAACTTTACTGAAGCAAATTTCAGCTCTGTTAAATAGTTTAAGAATATGTTCCATCCGTGCTTGCTCCTCAAATTTCACCTCATACTATTTCAGATAAATTTAAAGTTCAAACTAAGTATCAAACATAAGTATTTGTTGGATCCATTTTCAGGGGATCATTGGCAATATTCCTATGGAAACCAGTAAGACAGCGTTAAGACTTTATCACGACTCCCCAGTAAATTGTAAAAAATACAGTCCCATATCATTCTTGCAGAACAGAGGAGTTATCAGAGGGCATTATGCAGACAGTGCATGACTAGAGACTTTGTCTCTTCTGAAAACAAAAAGCTATATAAACATACCCCAAAACAGCAGAAAACTAATTCTTTACACGAATTCTGAGTTATTTCCCTCACTTATGAGAAACCCCTATAACGGCATAGCTGTTTGAAAACGGACAGTATGCAATACCCTAGTCTCCTGTTAACAGCAAGCATTCATCACACATAGTTGTACTCAACCCCAATAACATAAATCAAACAGTACCATCAAACAGATGTATATCAACCCCAAACAGTATCACACATTCTCCTATACTGGCACTCAGACTCATCAGCTGCAGGTGGCTTTCATGCAGAAGGTTTGTGACTCTTTGCCACGCTACCTGCTCGGTAATCTGGCACTTCCAATCTGTGGATTTCTTTGTTGAGTAGTCTCCACTGAGCTACATCCATGTTGCTATTGCAGACAACAATGTTATTCTCTTTGACTTCGCTAGAACTGCTGCCTGAACATGCAAAATTTAATTTGGGCCTGAGAATCTTTTGTTACCATTATTTTCTATATATTCATTTTCCCACTAGGCAATAGGACAGGTCATAATTAATTACACTTGTAACAGCTAAAAGTAAGGAGCAATTTAGTACCAGTATCAAATCAACATCTAAGTTATTTTAGGAGCTACAATCTCTGTAATAATCATAAAATGTATATTATAATAAAAATGTGAAATGTAAAGTGTATAAGACAATAAAATGTGTAGTTACTGCAATTCATAAACTATATCATTTTGATTACCATATTTTCTTTCATTGAATTCTTATTTTCTTGTATTGAATTATTTTTTTATTAAAATATTAACCTAGCAACTATACTGTGTGTGGGTAGTACAAAGAGGTGACAGACAAAGAAGAATTTACATTTATATATAGGAAAGTATGTGGACGTTATATGTTATATTTACACTAAATAGCACACATACATCTCAAACACGTAATTATTTATACATATCCAGATTGCAAATAACTAAAATGGCCCCTTTTTCTCATCTGATAATTATTACCTTTGCGAGTCATGAGAACTACAGAAGAGAAACAAGCATCTGAACACAGAACATGATAACCTTCTTTATGCCCATGTCTAGTGAAGATCTTGCTGTTTATGCAACTAAACCTCAGGTCTAATTTAAATTAGCGTCAATTAAGACTGAACAAAACATCCCATAACTGGAAATGAGAGACAGCATAGGTATTACCTTCATTATATTTTAGTCCTCATTTGGCAATGATGCTTCTTAAGTAACAAATCTTGTATACCTGCATAGAAGATATCAACCATACCAATCTTGTCCTATTGAAAAAAGTTGGCAGCAGTATGAAACCTTTATCACATTTAATATTCTGCTTATCCAATATAAAACAATTAGAGACATTATAATCTCATTTCTCCATTATTTTCTCAAAACCAGACACATTTGGAAACTCTCCAATTTAAAAGTTGTCCTATTTACAATATTCCTTTAAAATAATGGCACGAGGCCATACACAAGTTTAAGCACAGAACAGAACAAAATAAACTTGCAAGGAGTGTTCAGTACTCTGGAAGAACAGCTGTTTCAATGGGCATTTAAGGCTCCTATGAAATTCATTGCAAGAACCCAGCAATTTAAGAAAATGAGAAATTTAAGAAATAATAGGCAATAAAGAATCATTTTAGCAATAATTGGCAATCAGCTGATGGAGTTCATAATTTAAGTTTTCATGCTGCAAATTACATGACAACTATTAGAGAACGATGAGATCTTTTAACATACTTTATTAACCATTTATTAACAAGATCTGAAAAAAAAGAAATTACTTCAGACAATGAGTTATTAACATGATTTCATTTTGCAAAGTTTTCATTATTTATGAGCTACAAAACCAACTCAATCTTTCAGTAAATTTTGAAAAGACAAAAATAAATGTCCAGCATATTTGTAAAATCTTAATGTAAATGTTTTCAAACTAATGTATAACAGGCAGAAAACACCCAAAACAAAAGGCTTCATTTCTATTAAAGATGTAAAAAGATTAAAACTAGAGCCAAAGATATATTCTTCCTGAAGAGTAGTTATTTTAGTTAGAGTTAATTTAATTTATTTCTTTAGTCTCTCCAGGGAAAGCAGGGTGAAATATGGACATATAAAATTGTGGGGGGGGCAGTGAATAATTAACAATTAAATTCTAGTTCTTTAGAATTATGAAAAAAAAATACCTTGCAGGAAAGGAAGTACTTAACATTTTAGGCCCTGCTGTTTTACGTAAGATTTTGTTTTCCTCTGTCCAGATCCCTATAGGAGGTAGGCTTCCAAGTTGAACTTAAAACCAACGTTTAGATCTCCAAGGATATAAATCTTATGTGTTTAAATCACCCATGAATAAAGGACATAAGTTATTTCCATCTAAGCATAGGCAGACTTTCTTAAACATAACATTCCTGTGGGCAAAAGCAAAAGCTTGATGCAATATCTACTCTAAATTTCAGAAGTGATTAGAAAACACCAAATATTTTTACCACTGAAGATATATAAATGTGCATACACAGAATAGGGTGATTCATTAAAATTTCCCCAAGTTGTGTTTTTCCAGCCAATAGTTTATAAATATAAAAGTATAATGAATATTTTTTAAAGTCTACATTAGAAATGACTGTAAAGATTCATACATGGACAACATGCCGTGATGTTCAGTGATGAAGTTATGAAAACAGCAAGAGTTTCCACAATCACAGATTTTGCGAAACAGTGTTCTCTCTAGCTGTAAGGAACTTGGAAGACCTACGCAGTATACGGGTAATGCTACAAAACGAGAGGCTATAGTCATGATGCCTCATGCCCTTAGTCAGAACTATACCTAGAACATGCCTGGAACAGCGTTTTCTCTCTTTCAAGTCAGATGATCAAGCTCGTGTGTCTGGGAAAGACTTTGGCCCTTGCTCTTCCCATTCAGGTAAACTTTACACAGGACAGTCCTGAAACACCAGTTCGAGCTGCATGAACGGGGGAGTCCGACTGACACCATGAAGAAATAGGGCAGATGCAGCTTCAAACCCAGAAGCAGTGAGCAGTTGTGGTTAAGCTTAACATTACTAATCTCTAATTGCTAACTACCAATGTCAGTTATGTTTAGTTCCTTGGCCTGTGTCAACTCAAGCATCTCTCACATTTTAGGTGGGTTGCTGAGGTAAATAATTCTTATCTTAACCAAGCAGGAGACTGCCTTGAGCTTGTTCAAGTTGTAATGCTTCCGTGCTGCAGCTTAGCCCTTATTACCAGGCTAATTCAATGCTCTGAAAGGACCCCATGCAGAATCTTAACAGGAGAAAGTATGGGGTGGTATTTTTTGCCCCCCTGCCCCTACTTTATTTTTTTTTTTTTTTGAAAAAATACTTAAAATTTCTTAGGACTCATGCTTTGTCACGTATGAATCTCAAAGAGCTCCTGCTTCAAAATGGCATGCACAGGGACCACTTTTATATCAACGGATGTCATTGGGATTTTGCTCACAAGTATGCATCAGGCCCATCTGTAGAAGCCTATTGTGAAAGAAAAATGTACTGTCACCAGTCCATGTCCTAACAGCTGTTAATATTAAGAAAGGATAAAGATCTAGCATTCATAATTATGACCACAAATATAAACCGCTCTAAAACACTACATTTGACAAAGCTTCTTCACGTGGTCCTCACTGCTCTTAACTGCTCTAGCTACACCTTCTCTTTTTTTCAGCCCCCCACCCTCCCACCCCCCATTTCAGGAAAGAGCCGAGGCTTCCATTACACTTCGGTTGAAGATGCGGTGCTTATCTTCTACTCATCAGCAATTCGTCACCCTTGTTAGCCCTTAATGCACAGAAAACATACTTTTTTTTTTTTTCCCAAACATAAAATGCACTATTTAATTAACAAATTTAGATAAGCCCAAAATGTGGAATGTACTTCAATAGTGCTGGAGATCACTGTACTGATAGTGTTGTATTAGCATGCATAGTGAATGTATTCACAGCATGCAAAGCTCATATACTCCTCTGGGGTACAGTTTGCAGGTATTTTATATTTTTCCCCTCTTCAAGCACGAAGGTTATATCTTTAATTTTTTTTTTTTTTAAAGCACTGTGGAATTGTCTTTCTGCTGTTTTTCTCTAAAATAACTATAAAATATTAACCACTAGAAATAAGAATCCCAATTCTTATTGGGACTCCAATACAGATATCTCACTGACCCTCCAGTCAAATTAGAAATTTCAAGACATTTTTTGACATTGAGCAGATCAAATTTATGTATTAGTCTTAGAACTCTATACCTATACTATAAATACATAGGCTATTGTCAGGCAATCTGTGCAGTAAAAAAAAAAAAGCAGTATTCCAGGTATCCCTAGTTCAAACAATGTAGAGTTTATGTTCTCACAGAACGGCTACTGTGTCTGTACACAACAACAACAAAAACCATGTGTGTGTGTGAATGAGCATCCAAAAAGGCACAGAAAGCACAACCCATTT
>VXAA01002259.1:0-14537 GCA_013399115.1 Anseranas semipalmata | reverse complement strand
GAAGGGAAGGGAAGGGAAGGGAAGGGAAGACCCAAATAGGCTTCAGCTAAGTTTTTCCACTCAGGTCTGGGGGAGGAGTAAGAGGGAGGCATGTGTGTGTGAGCATGTGAGTGTATAAGATCCAATGGCAAAAATTCCTAAATATTACATGCATGCCAGCTTGCAACCTTTTAGGATATCATTGCTAATGATAGTTTCATTACACCAGGTGCCTGTGTCCCTCAGTTGTCCTCCTACTCTCTGAAAGTGGCATGACCATGAAAAGATCAGTAGAGAAAAGACAGAATGCTATGAATGCATAAAACTGCAGGGATGATATTCAAAATAAAACTGTTGAAGCATTCCAGCTGATGCCTTAATAAAACCCAGAACTAAACCCTTACTCATTTTTGTTAAGAGCAGTAAATTGTAGCCCCCATTAAAAGTCCTACCTCAGTGGCAACTGTAAGATAACACTTTTTTTTTTTGCCATTCTTTCTCCTTCAGAACTCTCATTAATGCACTGCCGTTACTCCTCTCCTGCAGATCATCCTTTATTATCACAGCATCCAAAATAACCCCCTTCCTTGCAAAGTTTGTTTTTTTTTTTTTTTTTTGTTTGGTTTGGTTTTTTTTTGACAATTTTTGACATACTCCTACAGCATCCAAGATTTTGCTGTTAGAGGTGAATCTATGGTACTCAGTTTTAAGTCTATAAAGGATGTACTTATTGCCTCTCTGGAGTCTCTACATAATCCAGCTTACAAATCACAAAGGCATTCATCTGCCTGTTTCTTTCTTTCCCCTGTTGACCATCAGACCTAATCCTCCATAGGATATATGGTTTAGCCATCAACAACAGGAGTGACAAAATTCCATGAGCAACTGTTCACACAGACATACAGATCTTTGTGTTTATGCTGGACCTGAATCCCACCTTCTATTTGAGTCATTTCATCTGTATTTTTTTTTTCTATAAAAATTAAGTATCTTTATTCTTATTGAAGTAGTCCTCTTCCCAGCCTGAAAGTTCTGTATATTTCACTGCCCTTTTTTTATGCCCTTACTTGGTCTACTGAGTCTACCACACAGCACCACTGGTAAACATATGAGAAAATATCTTCTGATTGGCTCTGCTTTCAGTGTAGAAGGATTCACACCATTTCCAGGCAGTTTCAGTGCTATATTGCAAGCACAGGACAGCAGAATAAGCTACAACATCCCATCCTGCTTCTCTTCTCCCACTTGATCTCTTTTTCTTCCTCTTTTTCTATTTTCTATTTTTTCTGTTTTTTAAAATATAATACAGTCACTTAGTACTCATTTCTAATTTACAAGCTGTCACTTCTTACTTCTCACAAACTTAACCACCTCCAATCTCATTCATGCTTTGTTTTCAATGAAATAAATATTTTTAATATGGCAAGTTGCAAAATCAACTGCAAGACTTGGAACCACCTTCTTAATTATTGATTTTCACAGTATTTTGAATCAAAGTCATACACATGGCTCTAATGATCACAGATGCATAGAGCTTTAGCATATGCATGGATACTCACTTATTTTTAAACAATAGTAAGAGTTTAAGACTTCCTTAACTCTTCCAGAAAAAACAGTAACATTGGAAAGACAATGCCTGAGACCCACCAACCTTGGAAAAAAAATGTTAATTCTACTCAGTGAGATCGCATGAAAGTTTTTTGTTTTATACTCTCCCTCTCTCTCTCCATCCCTTATTTGGGCATTAGGAAGAAGGAAAGAAAAGAACAGGGAAAAATCGATAGGCTTTATTAAAATAACCTACGACAGCTGTTTGTGTGATCATCTCTGCTAGGCATTTCGTTAGTGAAGTCCCAACAGTCAGGGGACAAGCAAGCTGTCAAGGTTTCAGTTTCTGTTGCTTCTGAACACACCTATTCATCTGTCTCTCCCCAAAAAGGAAGACACAACTCCTTCCAAGCATGCTTTGCATAAACTGGGGCATACCAGTTCCCCATTCAAGCAAAAGATTTCAGCGCTAGCAATACATGCGCTCCAAGTCCAACGACTCTCCAGCACTTACATCCTGGAAAGGCGGTAATCGGCACCACGTGCATCACCCACCTGAGGCTGAGGGAACAGAAAGAGAAGCTGTCTACTGGTATTCATGCTAATTTTTTGCTTCAGTCATAGGACTTGCACCTTATTAAAAAAAAGGTAAGGTTGAATCAAAAAGATTATATTGCAACAGCAAATAAATCGTTAAGGAAACTGCTACTGGAAGACCAAACATTGAAGAATTTGGCGTTTCTTCTCCTAAGATTTACCACGAACTGGCCATTGCTGTCTTCAGCAGTTTCTCCCGCCCTTTTGAGTTTTAAAATAGAGTGCTTTTTCCATCACATAAGCTGCACCAATAAACACTTTTGTTCATGAACAGGATGTCAAACATCAATTATTGTAAACATGCATTTGAAATATTATATTTTTTCTACAGTTTTTGTATTTTCTTTCAGGTCTGGTGAATCCAACAGTGATTTTCCCTGAGCTCAGCTCCTGTGATAGATATTTTACTGAAGATTCAAAGTGAAGAGAGTTTCTCAACACATTAGAATTAATTCTGAAGTTAGTAAAATTACAGCACTTTATACCACTTAACATCTGGTACAGGTGTTTTAAGTGTTTACCAGCAATTTTATATGTCTTGGATTTTTTTTTTTTTAAATTGAAAGTGAAAAGTATTAAATTATAAGGCTGTCATAATTTCTTAAATGGCTTGAACTTGCCACTCTGCAACCAAATTGCAACTAGTAGATTACTAGAGTAAATCAAAAAATAGGAATTCAAGATCAGATAGTTTTATGACATTTTCTATTATCTCTCCCTCTCTCAGCTTACATAAAATGCATTTATAAACAAAATATTTTCTTCGCTCAGAGATACCAAACATGAGCATCTATCACAGATGCCCTATATATTTAATGTTTCTGTCTGTTGGGTTTCAGTTCCATGACAGTTAAAACCACCCCTGACTCATTCCTCCATGTCTGGCATTAAATATTATGGACTCTTTTGGTTGGGATGTTATGCTCAGTGCGGAACAATAGTAGACAGTACATTAATACAAGATCTGCAATGCTTTTCCCTGGAAAGGGAAATGGAGAAAAGGGAAACAGAGAAAGGGGAATGAAAAAGGAAATGAAAGACTGCAGTTACTTCTCTTAACATAAACTGTCAAACACTCAAAATACCATTCTGAGATTTCAGCTACTCTATTAAAATCTACAAAAAAAACATAAATTTTCTATGGTTATAAAGAATGCCTGTAAGAAAAAAAGCATGATTTTGATTGCATAACAAACATAATTATAAGCTTGTCTTGAAAATACACAGTATTGCTCTTTCAAAAGTAAACAACATTTATGCATATATTATTACTTGTAGTTACTTTCTCAGTGTGATGTCTCCCTGAATGTACATATGTATACATTTGTATTTTGCTACAAAAATGACTTTTATTTTTCCCTGCATCAGCTTAGGTGACACCTCCTTGTGGTATCAAGGGTTGCATTTTCAATCGCTACTTAGGCCCGCCATCATACAAAGCCCGACTCCTACTTCGTGGGCAAGAAAGCTTCCTCTGACACTCCTCTGGCTCTGGATGGAGCACGACACCTTTCACGAGAGGCACGGAGGTGAGCCCCAGAGACAGCTGGTGACACACTGCCGAGCTGGGTGGCACCCTCAGCACATGGCCTCCTAGCAGGGACCAGCATCTGGCTGTGTGCGTGCTTCTCCTCTGCCCTACAAAATGTCAAAGCGCTTTAAATTACGCTGTCTGCAGCGCTCTCCTGAGTTGGAAGGAAGCAGGTGAGATACGCTTATCCAGAAAGGCACTGCTATCAGCTGAGGGGCAGCACACACTTGACACGGTCTCTGCTCTGCTGGTAGCTTCCACCTCCACGCTGAATATCAGCTGTTGGCTGTGAGAACAGTTCTCCTCCTTCAGCATAAAGTCAAATAGCTTACATCACAGGTTTTCGGAGGTTTCTTCTACCGTGTCACACAGTTTCAGAGCCAGCAACAATCTCTGGTACTCACACTAAGTGGCTTCTCAGGCCAGAGTGGCTCACGCACACTACACGCAGAAGGACCTTCATTGAGTGGTACTTGGCCCCAGCTGGGAGCCTTCTATGGCCCCAGACATAATTTTGTGTCTTTCAACTCAATGTGTTAGATTTATTGGGAAAGTCACAGTGCAATTTGTTAGCGCATTTATAACATGGTGCCAAGGATTTCTACTGGGTACTATAAGGGTATGTGGAGAAATTTTAGGGGAAAAGGTGCTTACTTGGCTAAGATTGAAAAACCAGGACATAGAAACAAACTGGTGGGTCAACACGTTTGAGCATACAGAACCACTAACAGGATTTCATCTTACCTAATTTCCTAGTTTAATGATTTATCCCAACACTTATCAAGTTTTTATTCACCCTACATCAATGCTATTATGCCATTTCAAAGCAGCGTGAACTGTTTTTTTTTGTTCTTTTGTCTGTCTTTGCACTGTATAAACTTCAATGCCATCAAACTCCCTATCACTAACCAGATAGCAAACAGATTTAAGGATATGCAATCACATAAAGCAACAAGGTTTTCACAATATGTCTTCCATATGTAAAGTTCCTATCATACACAAACTATGCAAACAGTTTATTTGCCAAAGTTCCTATAATTTAATACTAACCTAACAATTTCAGGAAACAACGTGAACGCTAGCTTGCTTAAACTGAGGTTACATGAAATCATCAGTGTAAGATATTCAATTAAAAACAAAGTTAAACTGGCTTGAAAATCATACCTGCTTTAATATGTTTTGTAAAAGATTGTGTTTGCTAATGCTTAAATGCACATTTCCTCCTCCACCTTGCCAAAATCTTGGTGTGGAAGAAATATAACACAGAAACTTTTCTCTTGATTTTTGTTCTTTAGAACAATACGGGATGCAACTTGTAACAGTGCAATTAGTGTATTTAGTGTGTATTTTAAAACACTAAATAAAAACAAGCCAAGCAATCCTGAAGAAAACTGCTTCACCTTCCTTTTACCTTTCTCCTTTTGTCCACATCCTGTGATGAAGGTCCCATAACCTCCATTGTAACAGAAAACTCAAAGGCGTTGCAATTTTCTTTCTTTTACACTCTATCAGCTCCAGGCACCTTGGGCTTTACATTGGTAATAAACATGTTTTCTTTTCCTACATAGCATTATTTCCTGCTATTACCACATCACCTTTCTCCTGAAGTCTCCGGCCCCACCACTTTTACTCTTCCTCCCTTCCCACTGCTTCTTTTTTGTTTCTAATCCACCAGAAAATTATTTTAAGCACACAAAACAAGTCACAGTAGGTAAACAGGTTATTTTTTTATATAAACCTCTAAACCTCAGACAATCTTATGGAAAATATGAAGCGCAACTCCAAGCAGTTCATTTTCACTAAATGCCACAGAGTTTTCTCAGATCTTTAGAAAAAGGCAGCAATAAAGGGATGGAGACACCAGTTCCTGCCTCCAGCTAGTTAGTTTAAACTAGATTCTCTTACAATATTTCTTATATTTTGTTTTTATGAGTATAGTGTGAAAAGTAAGGTCCACCAATATCTCTGTCTCACACACACACACACAAACACACACACACGAGAAATAAATCAGTCCCTCCCTTCAGCATGGTTTGCCAGAGGCTCCTTAATTCAATATGTAAGTTATGCTACAAGATTTTCCTTCTCCCACCCCCCCTACCCCATTTATTGCTATCCATATTCTGCTTTTTCACATGTTCTGGTATTAGCACTGCAAAGATATCATTAGGTACCTCAAGAACAGGCTATAAATTCAGGCAACATCCCTTATAGAATCTAGCTTACACTGGACAAAAATATAGACATATTTCATGCATAAATCAATAGTACAGTACAATCACTTTAGACAGAGGTAAGAGAGGTTTTCTGTAATGCTGACCCCTGCCATGGAGAGAAATAAAGGAGAGCACAAGTCAAGATGAGTACAAGTTACCAAGAAGAAGAACACTGTACAAATAACCCTAACTCATTAATTTAAACTCAGAAAATCCAAAAGTCTGGCTACCTTTCAAGTCACATCTATAAAAATCAGCAATATCAAGCTTGGCTCCTGTGCTCTCAAAAGGATTTCAAAGCTTTTGAAAGGAAGGACTTACCTATTTTTTTCTTAATATAAAATACAACTTTTTAATACCAAAATTAGGAAAGAACAGGCATTGGTCCACCCAGCTTTTCAGTATGAAGCTCTCTCTTTATAAAGAAACTGACCACACACTTGGATTTATACCTCTATTACTTTAATTAGATCAGTCAGAAAAGGGTGCTGAAGGGGCACCATTCCATTCATGTTAAGTATCATTCCAACATCAGATCATCAACATCTGAAAAATAAATGGATCCTGGTATCATACTGAAAGGTAGAAAGAGCATTTAATAAGGACCCTATAAGAGTTCACAGGAGAAAATATCTTTTCAAAATGGGTGACTTCCAAAGGTACAGAAGATTAATGTTCTTGTTGTTGTTGGGAGGGTCACAGAAGTGTTTTCCTGCTTCACTGTGTCTGAGTGCAGAGCTCTCCTAATAAAGACATATGGGTATATAATAAACACTTCTGGCTCTCATCTTACCACTGTTCTGCTGCCTGACTTTTGCACAGGAAAGACCAAAGATGACTGAACTTACAGCTCTGAAGTCAGTCCTGTTCTTGACTTCACTGAGAGAAGGAACAGGACCTCCATAGGAAGGAAAATTGACTTGATAGTATTTTCATTTCTGGCTTACAGTGTTCTGGAGCAGATGACAGCAAGGCACACCTCACCTTATGCATGCGAAGTACCCAAGCCACCAGCCTGAGAAATCAGGAATCCAAACCGCTACACTTGAGCTTTACCAAAACATCATCTTGCCTCCTTATTGCCATACTTCCAATGTGGAAGACATTTCTCTAACAAGATCTTATATACTAAGTTCCAGCTACTAATTTGTATTTAGGGATGAATTAATATTCCCTGAGGGAAAATAAAATAAAATAGCCATGTAATTTGTTTCAATTTTAATCATTTTCTATCAGGATCTTTGAGGGCACTTTATTAAGGTACTAAGGCTACAGTAGATGAATGAAAGCAAAAGGAATGACCTCTCACAAAGAAAAGTTCTTGGAAATACCATCAGGCACCAGACTTGTCTTTATTATCAATAATTTGTACAATAATAGCTGGCATTTGAGCCCAAGTCATGGTAGTGCCAAATCACTTCACGATATAAAGGATTACATTTACTGCCAAAACTGACATCATTTGCTCAGACTCTGACCTGAAAAACAGTGGGGAATCCAGCTTTTGTAAACTGTGAAAAACACGTCTTTCCTTGTAGGTTCTTGAGAGGTTGTGACCCCTCAAGTAAGCAGGTCGCAGTATGTCCTGCAGAGGTCAGACTTGGTGGCTTATAGCTGATGTTGTGTATAAATGTTGTGAAAGCGAGTTAACGTGCTTAGAATGGGGAATCACTGTCACCTCTTTTAACTTGTTTGCAACTGTTTGGATTAGATTGATACGTTCCCAGTTTGTCATCATCTTTCTTGAAGAACTTTCCAAGGGAGCTGTGGAGAAAAAACCCTGTACCACAAAACCCTCTGAGATTCCAAGTATTTTCCCACCCTTCATGAGGTAAAACCAAGATTACCTGCTCACAGAAAAGTGAGCGAGCAACCAAAACACGTATGTGCCTTGTTTTCAGGAAACTCAGCTGAATATGGAAGAATATAATTCCCATAGCAGACATAAGCCAAGAGAATACAAAGGCACAAACCTCATTTTCTCCCATCCTAGGGGAGTTTCTACCCACAGGCTTTTCAGTATCTCATACAGTAGTGCCAATCAGGACATACCTTTCCAAATTTTGTTATGCAATATTTTGGTCATGCTGAAAAGTAAACTGCCAATTCACTGACATTATATGCATCCCACAAACTCTGTAAATTTTCTATTATCTGGCAGACCATTAAGGTATGCAGAGGCCATAACATCTTACTTAAGAACTCTTTATGTATGTATTCATAATAATGCTATTATTTTCTAGAGCAAGACATACTCCCTGGACTAGAAGATTACTGCTAAACATACTCCAAGGCTCCCAACACACACCTAACATATTACCTACATACACACACACAGTTCTTCCTCCCTATACCAGCTCTTTCCAACTGACAATTTTCTTTCAGTGAGATTAAAAAAAATAAAAAAAATCAGGTCCAGGTAACTCATAATATAGTTTCCTTCTATGTTTTCCAAAAAGAAGTAATTGTAAAACGTTTGTAAAATGTTTTGCTGATTTTAAGGACTGTGAAAAGCTTGTGTTTTAACAAAACAGTCATAGCTGTATTCTAACTTTTTAATGGTATTTTCTCTTCATTTGTCCTCCAGCTACAGGCAGCTAAACAGCAGTAGAGAACTGAGCTGTCAGTGAACTACTGAACACCATCCACTTGTACAGATGCTGTCATGAACGTCTTGCATCTCCAGCACCTATATAACCGATGGCAACATGTCCATAAAATTTAGATAGCAATCAGCAACTGAATTTGCCCCCTTACCTGTTTTTTAGCAAATGACTTACATGAGGCGAGGGAAGAATTGCAGATTAAAGGATTGAACAATATGAACATCTCACAGTAACAGAAGTTCCCTCCCCTTCCAGAAACAGTCTTTGCTTAACCACCTCTAGTGACTGCAACTACCAAGTCATCCCATGGACCAAAAGAACCCTGCTCACATCTCTGGGACTCTGAGAAGTTCATTCAGCCACTTCCAGTTACTGGAGCAGAGCAAATATGGATGGAACAAATTGTTAAATCTCACTCCATCACTGTCAGTATAGTTTCCCTAGAAACAGCTAACTACAACTAATGAGAAGAATGAATGACTCATTTAGATCATATGAGAATTTTTTCCTCCTTTTGTCAAGGAAAATCTCAACAGTATTGTATATCACACTTATTTTCTATAATGCTATTATGTTTATTGGAAAGAAGACAAAGAAAAATGGAAGCATCCCAAAACCAAAAGTGAATGATATCCCAAAGTACTAATGTACTGAATGTTTGATATTACCATGACATTTAAGGAACTGTATTTTTTTCTAAATTCAATGGTAATAGTGTTTCACCTAACTTATCTTTGGTGAATTTCATTTAGCAACATTTAACCTGACTTCTTCACGTTTATCATATTCTGACATTCCCAAACTCCCAGTTTTAGACAATGACTAAGGAAAGTATAAAATAACCAGATTCATCTTCCTTTCTTAACACAACAACAAAAAAATCTCTAAGGCATTAAACTAAGTTCTATTTTATAAAAACACTGAGTTATCAATCATTCTGTCTGACCTGACTATTCTTTCTATGTCTAGAAAGTTTCACTATTCTATTGCTTTACATTTTAGGAAACAAACAAAAAATATGAATCACTGCTTCAATACCACACAGCAACTATCTTTCAATCCTGCCAACACATGGGAAATGAATTCATTCTTTACTGAAAGCACTGTCTTACTCCACTGGGGCTGTTTGTCACTTCCTCCAGAGTGACACTAAATCAAGTTGCAAAGCACTGTAATGTAAATCACAGTCTAATTTACTTGTCACTGTGTTGTGACACTTGGTTAAAAATGCTTTTTAATTGCAAGGATAAATTAAACATTAACAATTCTTAGTGGCAGTTTCAATACTACATCAGATTATTTCACTCTAGAGAAAGGAGCTGAACAACCACCGCCACAAGCTATGACAGAATATTTTTAAATTGTCGCTTTGTCCAGATTGATGATGTTGGTAGTGTTGTGATGATGAGTTCTGTCCCCCACAAAAACAAAAGACATAATCAGTCTTTTATATTCAGTAACTCATAAAGAAAAAGTACTCTCTTTTCTTGAACCTTTCAGATCACTCCAGCTTCTCACTTGCAAATTATTAGTCAGACTCCCTAAAGTAATATGAACTGGTTCTCAGTCTTGCTGAAAAATAAGCCTCTCTCTCTCCTGTAATAGAGGACGGGAAAATGATTGAAGATAGAACAAACTATGTTTAAAAAAAAAAAAAAAAGTTGAGTAATTTTTAGTGGTATTGAACATCTCCACCTCCGGGATTGCAATTCTCTCTCCACAACAAGGTTTTGTCTGTTGGAAGCTGGACTGGATCTGGCATCTCCGGTAGCTAGTTACCATCAGGCAATGGCCAGTAGCTGATTTGACCTCATACCCTACAGGTGAAGGCCTCCACATTGCAATTACTAGTATTAGACCGGAACAAAGTACTTAGTAGTACAAAGTACTTAGTACCAGAACAAAGAATTTAAAAGACAATCCTATGGCTCACCTGTATATTATTGCATTTTGCATATGCTGTTACTTAGCTACATATTTCTCATAGTTCACCATCCTAAGAGGAGGTTGTCTTGATAGACAGAGCACCCCCCCACAATCTACTACCCTGCAATCTAGGTCTTGATGTAAACACAAATCTGTCAAACACAACTTACAAATATAAATTAAGGATATTTTGTCACTAAGATGCAACACGGGTGGATTACAGAGATTATGCACACGTGATGCTATCAATAAGGAGATATGAAACTACACATTTATTTTAACATCACAGCAGCAAAAAATAATTTATTATCTTTTTGCTTCAGATCTTCTGATTCTCACTTAGCTAATGGCCACCTCAACTCTGATGGTCTCAAGTGTCAAGAGCAAGGTGGCCAGATTCAAGACCTCTTCTGGGATCAGAGCCAGAAACAAAAAGCCTCTGTTTTGTCAAAACAAAACAAAACAAAAACAAACCACCAACAACAACAACAAGAAAACACTCCCAAATTTGGGACCTCGTCCTTTTGCCAGATACTTGTGTTTGCAGACAGCCCCCAGCCCTTAGCCTCCACCTCTCACTCCCTGCTGCAAGGTACAAGTGTTACTGTCCCAGGCCACAGCAGCTGCCTCATCCTGCTGCTTGGCTGATTTTCTTGGACATGAGGAAGAAATTTTTCACAATGAGGGTGGTAAGACACATGCACAGGTTGTCCAGAGAAGTTGTGGATGCCCCATCCCTGGAAGTGTTCAAGGCCAGATTGGATGGGGGCCTGGGCAACCTGATCTAGTGGAAGGTGTCCCTACCCATGCCAGGGGGTTGGAGTAGATGATCTTCAACAGTCCCTTCCAACCCAAACCATCCTGTGATTCTACGAAAGCAAAACCAGCCTTTTCTGGGAGCTCTGTGTTGCCCTTTTATCGGCCATCAATGAGCTTTTGTGTTTATGGGGCCTGTGCCTGCATCCCGTGCCCAGGCCTTGAAGGCCTGGGCTGTTAACCCTCTGCGTACACCATACAGCGTAATCACAGCACCTGGCACCACAACACGGTGATTTGCACACAGAGTCCTCATAATTAGTTGATGAGGAGCCTAATAGCAGGCCTGGACTGGGCCCTGCACAGTTAGCATTAGGCCTACTCAAATGAGGCACAGCAGGCCTGATGCTACTAACAAAGACAATACTGTTTTTACTGTGCCACTGGGTACAAAAATGTTTATACAATTATAGCTTATAAGTATACTTACGTTTGGGATGAGAGCTAGCTGGTATTAAAAACTGCTTCCACTTTTACAGGTGCTACAGGCCTCTGCTTGAGTTGCGAGATGAAAGGCAGCACTAAATTAAGTACCCAAGCTGGAGCTGAGCATGCTGCAATTGCATTCACCTGCTGTTCCTAAAGGAGCCAGATCCTCATCCATACAATTGTAAGCTGGTAGCTCCCACAACAACGAAGTTTTAGAAGCTTATGCTGAAGCTGTCTCATAAGCAGCTCTAATTGGTTTCTCTTCAGACACAAAATAGAAGCATTCTGCTTCAGAGACTGTCACTATATAAAAGACCTAAAACTTGTAGGTCAGAGACTTTCTGTCACTATATAAAAGACCTAAAACTTGTAGGTTGTATCCTCTCATGTAATAGAGATGGAACTATTTTAATAAAATATTTCTGACAGAATGGCATCGTAAGATTCACAAAATACACACAGCTCTTAAATTGAATCTTTTATTACAAAAAAAAAAAATTAGACTATTTCTTATAAATTAATTTCTGTGGTCTATATCACTAGCTAGCTGCCCTCCTCTTTTCTCTTCTGATTTTTTTTTTAAAGACAATGAATACATTTAAAAATCAGATGGCAGATTTCCTGTAAGAATGAGGTATCTGAATAGCATGTCTGTACTCAGAAAACTTCTTAAAAAGTAGATAACCATCACTGAAGTATGTAAGTGTTGACACCTAACTCATGAATTGTGTCCTGAAACACAGTTGGTTGGTATTAGGTTGCAAATTATTGTGCCTGGTATGCATAGTAAATCTGCTTATTAAGATTCCCTTTGTGAATATTTATGCGAAGTCTGCAACCCCCTATGCATAAGAGGCCTGCATTATCACACAGAGTAACTTGGCAGTTTCAAATAAACCTAACATAATTAAATCAAACCAAATAAAAATGAAAGAAAGTACAACTGTGTGAGAGCCTGACACCCTGAACTTTCATTTGGAGTTTGTAGCAGCCAACATATTACAACATCAAGCTCCAAAATACAGATTTAGAGCGTTACTTAAAACAAACAATCAAAGAATTCTCATATCAAGATGCAAAAGACTGATTGGAATAGTTTTGCTTTTAAAAACACAACTCTCATTTGCATTTTAAATTATGCTGCCCAGCTAAAACCTTGCATATTAAATAGATTAGCTCTTGAGCATTTCTCTAACATATCTACTTCTTGGAGTATATTTTGAACATGATTTCAGTATGGGTTAGAGTGCTATAGGGCAGAGACAACAAGGGAACCCCAAGACACTGACTCCAGCTTCCTGATACTACAAAAACTGTTTAATCTACTTCATAAACTGGTCTTCAAAGTCTTCAAAGTTTCAAAGATAGTCTTCAAAGATTCTTTACCCCTTTACTAGTGCTCCTACAGGTTATTTTAGCACATTTTTTACATTTAAGGACATCCTTCACATTTCCAACTTGATGTATTCCTGACCAGTTTGTAATTTTGGGGGTCCTCTCCTGAAGTTGTGCTGGATGTTTAAAGATTTTTTTTTTTTCCTGATTGGCAAAACACAAGTTCTTTTAAACTCCTCCTGCACGCTTGACCTCCCCTCATTTAGTGTCCCAAGAGCTCTCTCTGTACATTTGTTTACATTCCACTCAGGAACAGGGGAACCAGGGCATAGTACTGCTGGCAATTTGCAGGGTTGTGCTAGCACTTCCCATCCTCATCCCTCATAAAATTTCAGTCACACTTGTCTTCTTACTGAGTCACATTAGTAGACTGCAATTATTTAATGATCTGGTGAGACAAGGTGTTTTATTCATCTGACACTTCCTTGAGCTCCCTTTTTAAAGAAGAAATTCTCAAGCTCCAAATACAACACCTTATTTTTTGTATAATACCATTTTCATTTCAATTCCTAGTCCCTTACTTCTTGAGAAAATTCAGTTCTTCATACTGATGAGCCATCCAACTTTGCAATGAAATTATGAGTATGATATAGCTCTAGTGGCTTACTAGTATCATGTGTAGAAAACTTTTGTGTGTACTATTAGTCTGTACTTCCATATTAGCAATTTTGCAAATATTTGTGATTGAAATGTACAGATGATATTAACACATGGAGCTTCTGTTATCTGACTAAAGGACAAAAAAGCAGTGGAAAACTAGAACAATATTTCAACATATTAGAAATCAGTTATCAGATTTGTATATTACTGAAATATAGAAAACCCTTCCGCTCCCTGCAATAATTCTGTGAGGCCAGCAAAAATTTTACAGTATAGTTGGAATGTACTATAGGTAAATTCTATACATAACTTGAATCTCTTAATACCAGTTTTACAGTATTAAAGGAGTTTGTAAACAGCTGCATATCCATATCCATATATAGTGGTTTCATAGACCTTTATAATGAAACAGATGAAATTTAAATTTTAAGAAGTATAATAATTGAATCCGATTGGGAATTTCTGGAAAAAAAAAACAACTTTAGTTTTTCTTTTCATGGAAGATCTGTTTTCCAAATAACTGACGTTTTCCCTCAGGGAAAATTTCAGGTTGATGTAGAAAATGGAAAAATTAAAATGAAATATTTTTTCTTAAGAGCTGTTTTGAACCAAACCCAAGTATTTTTGATCATCAAACAACTCAAAACAATTTGTTTGAAGTCATAGCAACTTTAATCTCTTTGTTGCGAATCTGACAGTATTGCCAGATGCCATATTCTATCAGCTGATGATTTAAACTCTTTTTTTTTTAATTCTCCCTATTTTTGAATGCAAAAAAGTATCATTTTTTCCCCACTAACAAAATAGCAAAGATTTTGTTAAGTACTTTGTAAGTGTTGTTGACAAGTTGCTGCCACTTTCTCTTTCTTCCTCTCTTTGAATATATATATATAT
>VXAA01002258.1:615533-632940 GCA_013399115.1 Anseranas semipalmata | reverse complement strand
TGGTGATTGCACGACTTCTGCCATCTGCTTGTACAAACACCAAACTACAACCAGAATCTTCAGCTGGGAAGACATAATTATTGAAGCTGAACTCATAGGCAGCTTCCCCAGCAGCAAACCTAAAGCCCAGTGCTGACATGGGTAAGGCTACTCCAAACCTTGAGAGAAACAAGGATAACCACGTTAGAGGAAGACAAGCAAAGTACTAAGGATGAGCAAGGAAGAAAGAAAACCAGCCACTTCCTAAGTGATTGCATTGAATTAGCTAAAATAAAAGTTTTACAAAACACCATGGACAGAGATAATAAAACCACCACTGCTTTTAAAAGTCACTAGTAGTCTCTGAGAGGCTATAACCTTGACTGATTTCTCATGATCTCATCCACTCACACAATGAGGTAAAAATGACAAAATTCAACAAGAAAAGCTCTTAGTTTGTGAATGGAAAATATGGATATCATACAGAAATGTACAGGCTGAAATGACAATTTAGTAGCTATTTGATATACTCAATAGTTATAGATTAAGATTAATAATTCTAAAATGATAATTATAATCCAGCTCATATATTTCTTTTCAACAGAAAATCGCTAAGCACTTTACAAAAAGGATCAACACCATTATCGCTACTTTAGTTTCTAAAAGCCGCCTGAAAGTGGAATTTAAGCAGCAATTCCTCTGTAGACTGTTCTTGGAACTTGTTCATGATGATTTCCTCTTTTGTCCATCTACAGTATTTGCAAGTCTAAGCAGCTTGGCAAAATTGTACCAGGTGATGTTTTCCCCATTTTAGTATGCAAATAGAATTTCTTTTTCTTTACAAGGATTCATCAGAAAACAAACAAACAAACAAACAAACAAACAGGAAAAGCTTTGGTATCTGCTTTTACCTATTTCCAGAGTAAGGCAATAAAGTTGCTTTAAGATTTTACTTGTAGCTTTTTTCTTTCTAAATAATATAGAGTGACACCATGTTCTCCATCCTGAGATGATTCCATGTAACTCAGCATGATTCCTGGACCTGACAACAGCCCTCTGCCCATGGCTTATTCACCTAGAAATGAGCTTGAATGTAATCATCCTAAGACAATGGCATCTATAATTCAAAAAATGAAACCAAGATGAAATCTAATTATTTCCCTCCATCATTAACTGTGGTCCTTGGGATATTTTTTGCCAGTCAAGAAAATATTCTTCATTACAAAGTAATTGGCTACACTTACAGTGTTTGCAAAAAAAACCACTTTGTATGCATGCCTTGAATTGCACATCAGCAGCCCTCAGTCTTTTCAAATAATATGTCAAGCAATGCAAGAAGAAGAAAGACTTAAAGAAGTTGCTTGCTGAGTGAAGTAATTACTCTGTTTTATTTCAACGAACACCAGGAAGGTAAAAAGGAAAAGAAAAAAAAACTCTGTCTGATTTTTCAAATTTAATGACTGTTGCATGGTAAACAGTTGTTCTAAACACCTGATTGCTCAGAAGCTTGGAAAGCTGGAGAAGGAATTGCTCTGTACGTGCCCTGTTTCTCATCCACATCCCACAACTCCCTTTACACACCACATTCAGAGATAGGATGTTACACCACGTAGTCCTCTGGTCTGATCTGGGTTGGAGGTTCATATGTGCTTTTGGCTATAGTGAGAGGAAATACTGGGAGTGAATAATGCCTTTTATTATCTGTGTTCAGATAGTTTCAGTCAAAACCACTAAACTGTGAAATTCTAAATATGGCTACATAAAGAGAGGGACATTATGTCACATTTGGTTCAATTTCCTACTGTTCAACCAAACCTCAGATCAAAGAGGAATAACTCACATTTCCAACATGCTTTAAGTTATGAGGAAGCACTAGCCTTCCACAATTCCTAGGACCCAAGGAAATGGCATGGGGCTGTGTCAGGGGAGGTTCAGGTTGGATTTTAGGAAAACATTTTTCACCGAGAGGGTGGTTGGGCACTGGAACAGGCTCCCCAGGGCAGTGGTCATGGCACCAAGCCTGTCAAAGTTCAGGAAACATTTGGGCAACACTCTCTGACATATGGTCTGGTTGTGGGTGGTGCTGTGTGGAGCCAGGAGTTGGACTCAGTGATCCTACTGGGTCCCTTCCAACTCAGGATATTCTATGAAAGAAAGAAGGAAAGAAGGAAAGAAGGAAAGAAGGAAAGAAGGAAAGAAGGAAAGAAGGAAAGAAGGAAAGAAGGAAAGAAGGAAAGAAGGAAAGAAGGAAAGAAGGAAAGAAGGAAAGAAGGAAAGAAGGAAAGAAGGAAAGAAGGAAAGAAGGAAAGAAGGAAAGAAGGAAAGAAGGAAAGAAGGAAAGAAGGAAAGAAGGAAAGAAGGAAAGAAGGAAAGAAGGAAAGAAGGAAAGAAGGAAAGAAGGAAAGAAGGAAAGAAGGAAAGAAGGAAAGAAGGAAAGAAGGAAAGAAGGAAAGAAGGAAAGAAGGAAAGAAGGAAAGAAGGAAAGAAGGAAAGAAGNAAGAAAGAAAGAAAGAAAGAAAGAAAGAAAGAAAGAAAGAAAGAAGAGAAAGCAAGAAGGAAGAGAAAGAAAGAAGAGAAAGAAAGAAGGAAAGAAAGAAAGAAAGAAGAGAAAGAAAGAAAGAGACTGAGCTACCATTATGAATCTAATTTTGACCAGAACTTCTTCAGTCTCAGTGAAATTGGACCTCTTGGTGACTTAAACGAGAATATTTTGTAGAAGAGATTTGGTAGCCAAAACATTTTTCAAAGAGTAGAGAATCAAATTCATTCTCACAACTTTCTCAAAATGTTATAATGTCATATAATTATGATTTGAAATTTGACACCAAATCTTCATCTTGTGGGCATAGTAAGAACTTACTGGTCCTCTGTGCCTAGTTTTCTGTACAGGCAAGGGTGTTTGTGTACATGTGTATGAAACACACATGCGCACAGTTGCTTTTAACCAGATCTGAAATCCTGAAGGTACTTGAAGTTTGAAACATAATTTAACAGTTTACAAAAATCTCTATTTATTTTTTTAAAACTCTTCCCATTTTCGAGTGCATCTCTGTCTTTCCAGAAGAGTTTGGAAAAAGCAGATAGAAAACATGTCATTGCACTAATGCTGCCCTGCCCCAGCAGAAAGACAGTTTGTGAATCTCAAGAGTCTGCTCTCATATGAAAAAGCATTCCCAGAAGGATGTATAAAATAGTCCAAAGAGTAGTATGAAATCTTAGTGGCAGCTCAACAGAAGTACAGAGATTAAGAGAAGTATCCACTTACATGGAGAGCTTGAGTGTGTCTCTATGATGCAAAATGCTGCAGAACAAAGAAGAATCCAAGCAACCATTAGACTGGTTTATTAAGGTATCACAGGTAATCCAAAGCACATCAACATGGACTGAAACCTGGGCAAACCTACCCCAAAAAGCCCACACCATAACTGCCGGCTGCTGCCCAATAAATTGCATTTGTGGTCCTGATTTTTTCAGGTATACATATACAGGACTCTACTGACCCTGAAGTGACCTGAGACAGAATCAGGCAGTCCCCATGATATCTGAAATTACCACCTGTTGTTTTCATCAAATAACGATTTTAGTATTTTCTTAAACTGCCCAAACTTTGGAGGTCTGCTTCTAACCTGTTTTAATCAGGAGCTGAAGTAGAGGACACCAGCTTGGGAAGGCTGCACATCTGGGAGCTGGACCAGCATCTGTTGGAAAGCAGCTGAGGATTCTGTGAAAAAAAAAAAAAAAAAAAAAAAAAAACAAGGACTGGATGATGGCATTAAACTTCTGATACAGGTCAAAGGCTGTTTTCCTTGTGAGAAGGATTATTGTAACACAACCTGGAGGAAGATGGGGCCATTGCTGTCACTTTTACTGAGGGGAAATTGTCTTGTTCTTGTGTGTTTTGGTAATAACAACTCTGAGTGCAAGGTTTTTGTATTAGTGTGCTTGCAGGGCTTGTTGCCGTTGCTGGTAGGAGATATGACTAAAGCACAGGGGTACCCACAGCTGAAGCAGATTCTCATTCTGCAAATGAGAGGTGTGTCCTTTGACCGTGATTCCTTTAACTCATTGCATGTAGATGATCTGCATCTTAGAAAAAAATTGTTTATCTTAAATTTATAGTATATAAATATAATATATAAATAAAATAATAATATAAATAAATATATATATTATAAAATTATGTAAATATAATATATAGGTTGTATTTGAAAATAAGATAACCACTGGGGGGAAAGTGCCTGAAATAGCTTGTGCCTTAAAATTTTGGATGTTTTGAATTTAAATTAAGCCACCATCTCCCTTTGCCTGCAACACACACCATACTGCCAACTGACTCATGCAAGGCTGGAAGGTGCAATGCAGAGCCTGAGACATGCAAATGTTTGGACTACATAAAGCTCCTCATTCTTCAGGATATCCTGAGACTCCTCTGCCTACCTTGGCTTTCATGCCAGCTCCAAACTCCAACATTTTGCTTGGCCATTGAAAGTGAAGTATGGAAGAGATCTCCAAGCAGAAAAATCAGAGCACAAATAAAGGTTCTTGGCAGCGATCAAACTCTTATTTCCCCATTATTTGCTGCAGAGGGTGCTGTCTGCCCACATTCCTGTTCCTGCAGAACCAGGTGGAAAGGTTGTGAGCTACTTAGAAGTTGAAAAGGCAGGTCACAGGGTATTGTCGAAACACACTAAACATTTGCACAATTAAAGGCATAAACTTACATGTTAGAGTCACGACAAAGTAAGCCACAGGGAGCAAAACTGCCATGGTAGCCTGATAGGTAATCTAAGCAGCACTAGTCACAGTCAGCCCTGATTTATAATTGAAATAAATGAGACTTTCCTCCTACATTTACTGACATTTAAATCTTTCTAAAGTCATCTATTTAGGCAGCAGCACTGAGGTAAAAAACAACTATACCCCCTTCTCCCCCCCCAAAAAGCAAGTTTCAGAAATCTGTTTTCACAATGAGTTTTCACCCCCAAGTCTGGAAACCAGTTGCAATGTCAAAATTTTGTTATGAAACAAGAAATCCTGAAAAGATATTTTCTCAGTTTAGCTGCAGGGTTTGGTTTCAATGAGAATGAGGTTTCATTCAGAAAGTAGCTCCCACTACTTGAAGAAAGGCAGTCAGTTGGTATCTGCATGTATGTGGGATGTCAGTGGAGGTCTTGCTTTCCGCTTAATTCACTCATCTGGTAACATGAGAAAGCAGGATTTTGGCCCCTCTATCCAGAAGTGTTTATGTGTTGTTTTGTTTCATAGAATAGAATCATAGAATTGCTTGGGTTGGAAGGGACCTTAAAGATCATCTAGTTCCACCCCCCTGCCATGGGGCATAGATGCCACCCACAAGATCAGGTCGCCCAGGGCCCCATCCAACCTGGCCTTGAACACCTACAGGGATGGGGCATCCACAACTTCTCTGGGCAGCCTGTTCCAGTGCCTCACTGCCTTCATAGTGAAAAATTTCTTCCTTTTATAAAATCCAAATCTATCCTCCTTTAGTTTAAAACCATTCTGCCTTGTCCTGTCAGTATCTGTCCATGTAAAAAGTCTCTCTCCACCCTTTTTATAAGCCCCCTTTAAGAACTGAAAGGCTGCAATGAGGTCTCCCTGGAGCCTCCTCTTTTCCAGGCTGAACATCCCCAGTCTGTGTGGACTAAAAAAGACTCTTGTGTGGAAACTGAACCTTGAAAAAAGTAGTGAGGTGGACATTACTGCTTCCCAGAGAAAACTCTCTGAGAAGGCTCTTTGGTTTTGTTCATTTTAAGTTAGTTTTACTACTATTACATTTCAAGTTGCAGGTAGACATCTTCTTTAAAGATTTGGCAATTCCACAGTAGATCTATCAGTATGCTTTGACACTTAAGTACCTTTACATGTTAGGTCCTTTGTGAGGTCTGCCCTTTACTCAGTATAGCCAAAAGATCCTTACACTGACTTTGAATCTGACTGTTGCTTTTCCAGGAGCAGAGAGAAGAAATAAATCTAAACTCCAAGAAACAAAAAATGTCATTAAGTAAATCTGACCCACAGCATCAGGAGGTCCTTTTAGCTGGCAATTAGAAGAAATATGTAACACAAGTATAAAGTGTCTGTACCTTACACAACAGCAGGCAATTCACTACCAAGAACAACGGCAACCCAGCAGCACTCATGGCTCTAACAGAGAACAATCACACTAGTGTTACCCATGGAGAAACACGTTAAAAACAACACTTAATCTTGCCAAGTCAGAATTGGTGCCTTTGAACTAGAAGCTGAAGTCTAGAGGTGTATAGGATGAAACAAAGTGGAAGTTTGGAGTCCTTTTGAAAAGTGATGAAGAAAAAGCTAACAACTCTACCTGAACCCTCCTCTGGATCAGGAATAGGCAGAAGGATCATGGAGAAAACAGGAGCTATTTCAGCCCAGAAAAAAAGATGCAGCTGATTCCTGGGAGGACAGCAGTTGCACCTTCATGAATAATCAGTACAGCATGGCTGCTGTAAACTGCATGGAAATTTTTGGATGATTTGCTATGCTGAATGTGTCCAAGTGAGTAAAGCTGAAATGGATTATTTTTATCTGGCAAAATCAGTCACCAGGGTTCAGTGAACACTCCTGTTCTTTGCCTACCAGACATTTATCCACTTTGGTTTTATTGTAATCTCTTTGGTGGAGGAAGACGTGTTAGCTTAAAAAATGGCATCTTAGTCTGGAGAAAAATGGGTCTGGGGGAATTTTATGAATGAAGTCCTTTTCTGCCGTTTGATAACAGTTGTGCAGGGTGAGTCATGGTGTAATCACTCTTCATCCCTGAGATACATAATCGTTAATAAAACATTTGGATCCTTTGTTCACAAGTATGCAGCATTTTGCAAAGGCTAAATACTGTTCAAGCAGTGGTTTCCCTGTATGAGAGGAGAGCAGACTAAAAGGTAGAGAACACAATGAGGGAGGAGAGGTTTAAAACGAAGAACAGCCTTAACAATCATGACAGCTAAAATAAGGACAGGAGGGAAAATGAGTAATTCTGACTGTTGTTATCCTTGGTCCTTGAGACTTTTCTTAAGAAACCCTTGGAGTCTGCCTATGTGAACCTCAGGACAGAAAAGATCAAGGCTTGACTGAGAAAAAAATTAACTCCTTGAGTATAGTATTAAAGCCAGTTATTTACTCAGCTTCCATGTAAGATATTTGGCTAGACTGCTAAGCCCATGAATCTTGAGTTGAATCAGGTGAAGAATCTCTTGCATCTATACTAATTAATTTTTCATTGCAATAGCCTAGTAAAAGTGAAATTACAAAGTTCTGGAACCCTCTCCAGTTATAATGAATATAAATTATATACTCGAAGACCAGTACCAGTTCATTGAATTGCTTAACAACCCTGCATAAACTGAACATAGGTATAAATCAAATTAAATTGATTCATCTTCAGAAAATGTAAACGAAAAACCTCACAAAAGTCCACAGTTTTATTCATTGCATACAATAAATATTTCTCACGGAAAGACAATAAATGACTTGGAGATTTGCTTTTCCAAATCCTTGCTTGTGAGAAGTTTATTGAGCTCAGTGGAGATTTTGCTTGAGCTAAATTTCCAGATTTGAGTCAGGATCAATCCTAGAAAACCAGTCAAGCAAAATGATGGTAAACAAGTCTCCATCATGACTCTGAATGCAGCAGTGCCAGTTCTTCTTAACAGTACATGTGCTGATATTACGTGTCTTGAAGCTAACATCATCACATGATTTCAGTTTACTTTTTGTACAATTCATTATTTGGACAATCTACTAGCCTGGGAATGCATTTTATTTTTATTTTTGCAAAGACCATCCTCTTCACTCTCCTTGTGTATAGATGCTTGATCTGTGTATGACTGAATCATCTTTTATAGACAAGAATATTATGGATGAAACAGTGGAATTAATTACACACAGTGCATGAACAGAGTGTATTTTGACTGGTCAGAGAAAAAAACTAAAACCTTTGAGGGCCACAGAAGAAGACGACTGCTAGTTAATGAGTGACAGAATACAGCTGGATGCCCCACACTTTTTTCCAGCAGCACATCTGTGATTTATAGAAATCCTCTGCCCATGGGTCCATAGGCATCCATGTTCTCTCAGTATCACACTGTTCCTTACCAGCTTGCCATGCCAAGAAAACACATCAAACCAGTGCTGAATACATTTTCACTTTTGAAGAATTAGGGTTTTTTACACATTTGGAGATACCTCTCATAAACTGAGGGCCAAAGGGAATTTTCTGAATACATAAAGCTGACACGCATCAGACATATCATTGATCTTCATCCCATTGCTTGTTGAACAGCATGGCTATTCATCTCGTGAAAGATATGCCCCAGTGCAGCAAGAAAAAACATCTAGGGAGCAGCTGAGGCTGTGTAAACATAGACATCCAGAGCTATTACAGATGCACCAGGATACCTCACTCATCCACACAGGCAGGCAGGTGACTCACACAGCCAGACAAGATGCTCCAGGGTGTCTTATGATTTGAAATTAAGCATGTAAAAATGACATAGAATCCAGACGATACTTTTTTTTTTTTTTTTGATGTAAGCTGTTCCAAAGTCTGATTAACCTCAAATTTAAATGATGTAAAAACGGAACATTCAGTCAGCTGAACTTTTAGAAGATGAGCACTCCAGGGAGAGTTTGAGAAGATACAGTAGAAGTTACAGTATCTGTACCTTCTCTTAATTTGGAGAATTAAAAAAAGAAATCCATTAAATAACTGATATTTTAGTGACACTGCTTTTCACAAGAGCTTTCCCTGGGCAATGTGTACTGTAGTGTACGTAAGATGTATAGTAACTCATCTCATGTATTATAGTCTTTAGCTATCTATCTTTTACTTTGTCCTAATTTCATTAATATTTAATATTTATTGATTTGCCAATACTAACAACCCCAGTACCCTAATACTTTTTTCCCCTTTTTTCTTTTTTCCCTTTTTTTCTTTTTCTTTTTTTTTTCTTTTTTTTTATGTGGAGGACAGAAATATTCTCCACTGAACTGGTAGCAAAACCCCTTGTTTTCCCTTTCATACCAACAGGAATCATCAGCCTTGACTTATCAACAAGGACCCACTTACGGCAGTGCTAACCTCATCAAACGTAACTGAGATTATGTCCGTATGAGGAGCGGCTGAGGTCACTTGGCCTGTTCAGCCCAGAGAAGAGGAGACTGAGGGGAGGCCTCATGGTGGCCTGCAGCTTCCTCACGAGGGGAGCGGAGGGGCAGGCGCTGAGCTCTGCTCTCTGGTGACAGTGATAGGAGCCGAGGGAACAGCACGGAGCTGTGACAGGGGAGGTTCAGGCTGGATATCAGGAAAAGGTTTTTCACCAAGAGGGTGGTCGGGCACTGGAACAGGCTCTCCAGGGAAGTGGTCATGGCACTGATCCTGCCGGAGTTCAAGAAGTGTTTCGACAACACTCAGACATTTGGTCTGATTTTTGGGTGGTCCTGCATGGTGCCAGGAGTTGGACTCGATGATTCTTGTGGGTCCCTTCAAACTCAGGATATTTTATGTTTCTATAATTCTATGAGATTAGTTCACTTTAAGAACATGCTGAGTGTGGCAGAGTGCTATAATTTCGATGCCATGTTTCACATAAAGAAATTCTATGTCAATAGGCAATACAATGGAATATTCCTTTTCCAGAATTCTATTGGTATAATTAATTATAGAATTCAAGTCTGCCAAGATCCTGAAAGATTGTTCTGATCTCTGCTTCATGTATCAAGATGCAACCATGTTGAACTTGAATGATATTTAGTGAGTATAAAGAAAGGAAGTAAATATCTGTTGTGACTCTCAGGCATGTGGTAGTTATTGGAGATATTAAACTACATTTCTAATTTTGAAATATACTAACAACTAGGAAGAGGAGAAATGCATATATAACATTTTATCATTTGTGCAAAGCTTACTGAGTCACAGAGCACAGATCTGTGCCAATCCATGATGAAATAGAAACAGCAAAGCTCATTTGACCTCTTCACTCACTGTGCTTATAATTAGCATACTTATGAAACTAAGGGGACAACAGCATTTACAGATACTATTAACTGTGTGACACTCCACATCATTTTATGCTATTATGAATTGCTTTATACTATTATGAAATGCTAGATAGTGTTATCAGTTGCTATTATCTTCACTTATGACTTTAAGCTGACTTTCATATAGGTAGCAAAGATCAACTGTAGACCCCAGGGTGAAAATTTTGGAGCTGCAAGCCTGGGGAGCATGGTCAACCTTCAGGACAGGTTATCATATCTTTCTAGATAACAAAAGCAAACTTTTTAAAAGTGTGTTGGATAAATATGTGATATTGCTGGACACAGACACTCACTACGTGGATACAAGCTAGTGAATCATCATAGCTTCCCTCTCTTCGAACCATGTTGCTTATAATTCAATATTAATTAATTCAGTGAAGATATTTGGCTGTTTGTGTAAGTAAGCTTCAGACCTGCTTTTGTACAGAAATGATGATAATCACATTCATCACTTGGCTGTCATGACATTTCTGAAATACAGTAATAAGGTAGAACGTCAGTCTCTTAACTGTTACCCTGGAATCAATGGAAATAGTCTTTTTGTCTTTTTCCTGTTCTAGAGATTTGCATTAAGTTTATCTCCCATCTTATAGACCTTTTCCTCATTTAATGCATCAGTTCTCAACTTCTCACAACACCTGACTGTGCTCATTTAAACATCTTCTTGTTAATGGTGTATAAATAGCTGTTAGTTTTACTTCTTGTCAGATTTAATTACAGGATTCATCTTTCGTTAGCTACATGTGCCTTTGCTGATGTTTAACCAATTTTCTTTGCAGGGAAGAGGAGAGTTTGCACAAAAGCTTTGATTGTGCTAAAGGTAATTGCATCTCAGTTTTTGGCAGATTTTGCTGCTGGACATGTATGCCTACATGCTTACAGTCACTACCATGATCACCACAAACTGACAGCCAAAAAGATATGAAAGGGTAAATAACAGTAAGTCACCAATACTCTGATCCCCCCAAATGCAAAATGCCCTTTTAATCTCTCTTCTTACCTTGTTGAACATACGGTCAGACATATGGTCTAATCAGTAATTCTGAGTAGCTTATCACTGATTTGTTGTATTTTGTTTATAGATGTATTCAGGAAGCAAATAGCATCAGTAAAGTTCAAAATTGCGAGTACACAATCTTTCTGTAGACAAAAGGAGGGTTCACAACTGTTGGTATCTTACTCATGTTTCTCATCCAGCCAAGCACATTAAGCAAATTGGAAGTTGGAAATTTCGGTAGTTTACAGAAGAACCAGTTGATTGCCAGTATCTGACAATGAAACACCTCTGTCTTCATTCTTGACGTCTTTTCAAAGTGCTTAGGCCAAGTAGTAATTGTCATTCATCGCTTTGTTCCACTGCATTCTTTAATGTAAAACTAGGATGAGTGGGAGAATAGGCAAAATAAAGAATTAAACCCTGCTCACTGCTGTACAATGCCTTGCAAATCTTGTTTAGAACAATTGCACTGAACAGTTTATCTTGTTTGGAAGTGGCATAGCTCTACACTATTTATTAGAGTTGCAAAAATATCATTTTCAAGCTAATTTATTTCATTCTTGAACCATATTCTGTTTTTTATTTCCTTTTAAAGAACTGCAGTGGCACTTCCAAGATTTTTGTTACCTGTCTATTTTGAACAGACCTCTATTTTTTTTATACTAGGTTGCTATCTAATATTTTTGTTGCATTCTGTCATTACTGTACATCATTACTGTATGTTCCTTCACTGCTATTTAAGTATGATCAGCACCCAGTTCTTCCATCTTACTGATGAAGTCAAAATAGCAAGTGGTTTCACGTGAAAGCATGGTAAACACAGAAAAAAACTTCTTCACTTATATTTTTCCACTTCTGGGGAGGTTATTTACATGTTTGGACACGGTTGCAAAAGGACATATGACCTATACAGTCAACTGCAAACCTATGTTGTTTTTGATTTTCTACTTTTTGTAGTCCTGTTTGTCTTCTGTTCTTCACTCTAGAATGTTCCTATCAGTATTTATTGATTTGCTTTTTCCTTTTTCAGTCTTCCATATTGTTTTTCCTGTGTTAATGTCCTCCTGCACATTGACACTGAGGATCCTGCTGTGTCCAAGTAATGAGCTAAGAAAGAGGTAATTAAACAGTGGTGCACTGTTTCGATGATGTACAGTTTAACTAGTCTTCGGTGGCCAAAACTGACTTGCAGGGAAGGAAAGAAGGAAGAAGAAGTATGACCTGGTGAATAGATTAGATTAGATATAAGGAAGGAATTCTTCACTATGAGGGTGGTGAGGCACTGGAACAGGTTGCCCAGAGAAGCTGTGGATGCCCCATCCTTGGAAGTGTTCAAGGCCAGGCTGGATGGGGCTTTGGGCAGCCTGGTCTAGTGGGAGGTGTCCCTGTCCATGGCAGGCAGGTTGGAACTGGATGAGTTTTAAGGTCCCTTCCAACCCAAGCCATCTTATGATTTTATGATTCTATGACTATTTCTTTATTTTGTAAAATTAGCACAGTCCAAAACACTCAGGTCTGGAGTATGGTTCCTGCTAAGAAGAGAGTCATTACCAGGCAACGATAAGGTGTATTTGCTGCATGTGGATTTAGCTCCTTGCTTGAACATATTTAAAAGAAATATAAGATATTTAGCATTTACATGTGTCTGATTTTTTTTTTCTGTAATGCTTTGCTGTCCAGACCTGCACTGTTATATTTCAAGAAATCTTCCAATTTCAGAGCTGTTCTATTTGATTATCATGTTATTCCAGTGGGATAATCAAGTGCTTTCTCTTTTTTTTTCTTTTTTTCTTTTTTTTTCTTTCTTTTCTACCTTTTGTTTCAGAAGGTAGAAGTTTTGCTTTACTGTATAAGGTAAAAAGGAGGGGAAAGACAGTTGAAAACAGACCCACTGTAGTTTCAGGTTCTGAGATTTCATCTTCAGGCATAATGACCACATTTGTATTTAATACATTTCGGCCTTTTATGTTTTATCTTTTATCATTTGTTTTCACTGTGGTATAATTAAGTCACATGACATAGTTAAATATTAAGCTAAACTAAGAAATTAAATACGACCATCCCCCACAAAACTCTGAAAGAATAGTGTTTAATACACTACTATAAGGAGTGGACCAGAGACAAGACAAAGTTTTCTTCCAAGCTAGTACATCAGATCCTCAAACTTTGGAAATTAGCACAATCCAGTTGTTTTCAGTAGCTATAATTCCCAATATTTAACCTACATGTACAACAATCTTCAGAGTCCCAATTCAGTCACCATCCTGTGCTGCTTTTATGGAGTAAATTCATCTCCAGGTCAAATGTTATTCTCTTAGATGAAGTCGTGTCTATTTTAACCATGGGAATAAGATATTTCTTACAGAAATTGCAGATTCAGTGCTATAATGAGCTGTGTTCTCTCTTTTCAACCTCACTTCCATGGATTGAAGGCAGCTGAATTTACAATTATGATAATATACTCACCAGGAAAATAAAACTAATAGTGAAAAATGAAAATGTACAAGGTAAGTAACAGGGAAAACTTTCAGAAGCATTTTGCCATTAAATAGTATTTTCCTGTACTGGAGCATTGTAGCATACAGGAAAGATTCGTACTTCAACAAGGATGGAAGAGACAGCTCTTTTGTACATTAAACACCTCCAAATGACTTGGGCTAGTTTAACTTCACTCTAGGACACTTACAGAACTAAGAGACATTATCAGTTATTTCTGACTGCTTTTGGATGATGATTGAGCTTTCAAAGATGATAAAAGCTGCCTTAAAACTGGAAAGGATCATCAATGCATATAGAATAATATCTATTTCTACAGGCAGCTTCCTTCCCCCCAAAAGAAAAGGGTTTTGCACTAGAAAACTATTTTGTCAGAGAGCTACTTTTGTATTTGAGTAAACTATCACCCATGGTTGTTGTTGTTATTGATGTTGATGATGATATGCCATTTGCTGCAGCTCAGATGCAGTAGTAAACAACTAGTAAATAAAGTGCTTATTTGAAAAAAATAAGAAATTAGAAAAAAAAAAGAAAGAAATAATTAAAAGGTATAATGGCTAGTTTTAGCTATGCAGATACTACAGCAACAGCTACATACCCTCAGTGGGTTGGAAACCTTGCACATACTTGAGATTTTTATATGGTATTTCCTGCTAGAATTACACAATGTTGCTTCTGAGGTCCCTGATTAAAAGTAAGGATCCGCATATAATCCTATAAAACAGTCAGTACTGTTATGTTGCAGGAATGATGGAGATATTCAGAAAGAATAATATGCAGATAGTTTTACTTGCTTGAGTATGTATCTGTTCCTTTCATTTAGAAACTCAATTTGGACATCCACATAGAGGCTTTTAAAAGACTAAAATTACTAACTACTTTACTGTATGGACCACAATAATATGGAGTTATTTCACAAAATAATTGCTTGCCCATATCAATAAAGATGGAACATATTGCAAATTTGAAAGCAGACATGGTGCAGATCCATCTAATACTCACTTCAGCCAGAACTCTTTAAAAAGACTATGAATCATCAATGAAAAGAACAATTTCCATGTCTAAAGCACTTTTTTATTTTATCTCTAAGTACCTCACAGTCAGTGGAGAACTGTCATTTTCCAGCCCACATTTATGTCATGAGCTAAGTGACTAACCTATTTGAAGTATTTAGTATACAGCTTGGAAAACACAGAAAAATCCAGACAAAGGGAGAAAATTAGCATCTTGGGGAGTATGAAAAGCTCGTGTAAAGCTGAAGATCCAGATAATCTCCATTTGAGACTTCTGAAGAATACACAAAGGTCCACGAGTGAGCATTTTCACAGAAGTTATGGATGATAATATCTGATACTGAGTTTTCCCTAAATTGAAAGTTTTATCATGCTAGAATAGCTGGCTTTTAGGCTGTGTGAAATTTTGGAGGACACTTTGTAACATTGTATGTGAGGAGATAGAAACAAATGAAAAAACAGATAAAATTCAAGCTGAATTTACTGTGGGTAGATCATGCCAGAATAACTTGATACCTTGCTCTGGAAATAGAGGAAATTTTCCAGAAAAAGTGTTATAGATTGAATCTAGCTGTGTATGGTTATAGTATCTGATGCAATACTGTGGAGACACTACCAGAACGCTAAGGTGGGAAGATACCAGGTAAAGAGGAGATAACAACAGACATTCCAGACATTTAGATGTAGAGCTTAGTGACATGGTTTAGTGGAGGGCTTGTTAGTGTTAGGTCATAGGTTGGACTAGGTGATCTTGAAGGGCTCTTCCAACCTAAATTATTCTGTGATTCTGTGATTCTGTAACATGTACAGAAGTCACTGGTGCCATTCCCCAGGAGATAAGTGTCAGACCTCGTCTCATTTCATAGTTGCTCTTATGAATTTGCATAAAATGAGACTCTGTTATTTCAATTTCCTGACAACATGAAGCTAGTGGGAATATTCTACTAAGAGAAAAATCAGGACTTTATAACCTAAAAGCTGGATGACCTTGAAGACTGGACTTAAACCAAAGTTCAATGAAATTCGATAGAAAAAAAAGTAAGATTACATACTTGGAGATGGACTGTAGGCATTTCTTTTGTGAGCTGTGGGTTTATCAGTTGGATTTGAGTGAGAAAAGAGAATGATTGTGTAGTGCAGCTGATAGCAAGGTGACTGTAAATGCTGGAGCAATGCATCAACGAGGAATCTGAATGCAATAGCCAAAAACTATTACCAGTAGACTGAAGAAATATTAATGCCCTGGTATAAAAAATGTAAGATATCTGTTCAAATCTGGCCATTAAAGGACAAGAAAGAATGAATCTTAAAGAGGTGTAAGGAAAGACTGTCTTGATCAGGGGGACTGAGAACCCTCGTGAGCTGAAGTAGTGGGGGAAAGTCAGGCTTGTTACCTCATGTAAAAGAAGGCCGAGAAAAGATGTGATTGTTCTCTATCAGTACATCAGTGGAACAAATTCCAGGGAAAGAAAATATCTTTTTAAGCTAAAGAACAATCCTGGAACAAGAACAATTGGATTTAACTGCTCAAGAGTACCTTTGAGCTGATAACTACAGATTTTGTACAGTAATATTGAGGAAGTTTTGGAATAGTATTTTAATAAGGGAGAGAGAAACTAGTTTTGTAATAACTGCCATTTGGGATTTAACTGTAGCTTTCATCTCTTTCACAAGAACACAGGAAGGTCTTTCTTAGCAATGTACTGTAATATCTTTCTAGGAAATTCGGTCTAAATGCTTATCTCTGAATCTGCAAAGAAATGCAAAAATGATTTCTGTTTAGGCAGATTACAACATGGAAAATAACGGCCCCACTTAGAAATTTTCTTTTACCTTCCTACAGTAGGACATGATGACAAAAGACTCTTCTCAGGAACCATGGGGATGGCTCACTTCTCTTCTGTGCTAATGAGTTCCTATACAGCTCACCCTGATCAGTGATCCCAGATTGCAATCTCCTCTCCAATCTGCACAAGTTCAGATGTTCATACCACTGACCAGCACTAACAAGTTAAGTGCTCCTCTGTTAGGGGCTTGTAATTTTAGACACATTTTCATAAAAAAAAAAAATATTGGCAATATACGCCCTCTTAGCCACAGCACAAAAAAACAAAAAAACAAAACAAAACAAAACAACAAAAAAAAAACTGTATTTTACTTCACTTACACTTAGCTCCTAGTTGTTGCTGAGTGGAGGCAGTAGGTGTGATTCCAAAGACTAAACTTGCAATAGTTTTTCCTCAGATCAGTTCATTGATTTTCCTTTAAGCTCTTTTCCCTTAAATTTCTTTAGATATTACTCATTCTCCCCTATAATGCTGCTCCACCTAACTTTAACTCATGCTTCTTCTTCTCTGTTCAAATGAAAAGTGTCCCTGCAGGCTTTGAGTGTGCAGTACAGAAGGGTGATTTGTGAACTGGAAGTTTCATTTATGACAAGGAACATTTTGTGTTTTACAAGGCCTTTTCATTTGGGACAAATATTGGATATTCTCACATGGACTATGTAGATGTCCTCCAATTACTATTTCTAAACATGTACAACATGTTACTAGAAAGAAACATATAACTTATCTAGACGTTCTTTTCTTCTAAATTAGGGAGAAACATGTAAGTCTAATGCATCTTGACAGCTGTTCACCCAAAAGTTACTTTATATTCCTCGCAATTCCTCCATTTTCCTGGAGCTAGGTATCTCTTGTCACCTGTGTTTTAAGGTGGCAGTTAGTGTTGCAAGCACCTCTGATAAGTGTAACTTAAAGGATGGCGTGCTCCCATATCTGTATCTCCTGGTGGTCAGAGGTTGGAAAAATCAGAATCTTTAGAGGTAGATTGAGAAAAA
>VXAA01002258.1:584417-615515 GCA_013399115.1 Anseranas semipalmata | reverse complement strand
AAAAAAAAAAAAAGGCATGATATGATTGCTAGCTGACTTTAACAAAGCAAGAACCCTTTCTTGTCACTGTTGTTCCAGGTGAGACCAACTTTCAGCTCCCAGTTTTGTTTTAGCAGGATGACACTGAGAGGAATGTTGTTTATAGTGGAAATAAAATAAGCAGGATCTGATTCAAACTAGAGAGAGGGGTCCTATTTCATGATTTTGTTTTGAAGGATAGCTCATTTGGACCTACTTTCAAAGGCAAATTTTAATTAAAAGCACATTAGGTGGATTTGTAAAGAGGTGGCTAACTGTTAGAAGGTCAGTTATCTTCTGAGCAGCAAGTCATGGGAAAATTGTGCTATTATGGGTTACATAAGCATAACAAAGCTTTCATCTCTAATTACTATTTAATTTGTCCTCTTTGAATAGATTGCATAGCTCTGTTGGCCTTCAGGGCTTTAGTTAACATGGTTTTTGACTTTTTGCTAGTGAAAGATATTCCTCCATCAGAAAAGAATATAATGAGACCTGTTTCTTCACATTCTGCATGCAGAAGGGAGAATAGAGTACAAAAGGAAGAGAACACAATGATAGCTGGAGCACAAATTGCACCAGGTAAAGGTCAACCAGGATTCCAGAAGAGACTAAATTTAAGCCCAGAAATTCTTTGTTCATTCATGAAACATTGCAGAGAGACATGTCCTGCAATGATTGCTGACAAAATGGAGCACCACTAGACATCTGTGAAGAATAAACAGGTCTTGGGCAGTACAGAGTTTTCAGAGGGAGGAAAATGGTAATTTGTCCTGGCCATTCCAGAAACTGGAGCTAACATTTGATCCATTCTCAGATTCAAAGCCTGGAAGCAAGATGAGCATCACAGAGACTGACCATCAGCTGTAGAGAAGGAGAACAAGGAAACACAGGTAGATTGCTAATCTGAAGGTGAAACTAGTATCACAATAAATCAATACATATCTCTTGGCATACACTGTTGGATACATTACAGTATAGGTTTAAGGGTTACAGGGACGTTTGGCTATAGCTGTGCTCATGTTATATTGTTATAATCAAGAGCAAGAGTGCTCCTATAAATGTATATTTATGCATATATATATATACATATATATATATTTTTTTTCCTCCAAACTCATGTGTACACTAGTGGATAAAAGTCAAGTGGTTAAACCAAGTTAAATCTGAAAGTCTTGACATGACCCCATCCAGACTGAACCAGAAGTACAGAAATTGTCCCAGTGACTGGACATGAGAAATGCAGTCTAAAGTCTACTTTAAAGAAGTTGCAGTGAAGCTAACAACATTCAATGATAGCATCATTAGCTCAGGTGTAGCACTATGCAAAGCAGCTTCACTGGCAGAACACTCAGTTCTGGAACAAAATTATTGGTTGTTAATGTGCCCAAAGCTAATGCAGTAAATTTCTGAGTTTTTTTATGGGTTGTAATAAAGCTAAAACCTTTTCTTTTACAGAGCAGGAGATAGAGACATTGCTTCTTGAAATAATTTTGGCCTAGAACTATGAATCAGTTAATTCTTCCTATTTTGCCAGTCAGGATAGTACAGATTGTAATGTAAGTTTTGAAGAAAAAGTCATCTGAAGAACAAAAAGTCCCCAAATTGTTGCCACTGGTACATGATCAGGCAGCTGTAATGAGTGTACTCCTATGATGCTGTCTGGCCCATTCAAGTTTTTTACAGAAGATCGTCACCTTTTATCCTAAAGACATGTTCAGGTTCTCCCTGCTGCATATCATCTTTCAGATAGTATTGTTTTAATTTCTATAGATACTTATTTTTACAATAAGCATCTTTCTTTCCCTGGATATTTTCTATCTCTTGCCATAGAGTACAGACAAATGATTATACTTTTTTCTTTATTAAATAGCACAGAGCTAAAAATCAGCTTATCATTTATTACATTAATTTTAAAATATTTAAAGATACATGT
The DNA here is from genome assembly GCA_013399115.1 of Anseranas semipalmata. Lineage (NCBI taxonomy): Eukaryota > Metazoa > Chordata > Aves > Anseriformes > Anseranatidae > Anseranas > Anseranas semipalmata. The sequence goes on along the minus strand of VXAA01002258.1, from coordinate 613,561 downwards.
TTTCCATTTAAATGTTTCAGTAGACACTTAGACTAAGATATTTTTAAGTCCTGGTTCTGGAGAGACATAGATATGTGCTTAATTTTACAGATAAATGGAAGGGGACCACTTGTGCATATGTTTTTGCAAGACTGAAAATTTAATGTGCTGTATAAGAATAACTGAAACAACTACCTTTCAAGGAACAAAATAAGGAGGTGTATTTTACCAACAGGTCTATTTTCCATAATGCTTACTGTCATTTGCTTTGAAGAGTAACAAATGACTCCTCGAAAATGCATTCTCAGATTGAAAAATTAATGACTAGGACATGTTTTGTATGTTCTTTCATCATATAAAAACAACATGAAAACACTATTTTGTGCATAAACATCTGGGAAAACATCTGTTGTGTTTCATTAGAGCTAACTCCTGTACCACTTCCCTCATCCTGAGTTTTTCTATCCCAGTTTCCACTACTTCAGCAAACAGATAATTTGTGGTTGATTATCAAAGCATAACATTTCACATTTTTTTTCCAAGCAGTATTTTTTTTTCAGTTACCCTTGGTCTTTTTCCATATTAAGATTGCAGTGTTTATCTTCACCTGCAACCCAGGCAGTTAACACTGACTATTAACCTGTATCTTCCATTTTTTCTCTGTCTTTTTTTGTCTGAATAATATTGAATTTCTCTTCTCCTGTTTGGCTTTTGGCTTTGGACGTCCTCTTCCAGTGATTATTTCATCAGAATGAGTTTCTATTTCTCAATCAAATAGCCCAACAGGATTTCCAAGACACATATTGTAACAAGCTGACGTAGAAAGTGGGAGAGTATATGAATCTTCAATGCTTATAATATTTGAGCGTATTTCTGCCTTTGCTTCTCACATTTACAAGATATAGTTTGGAAAAAGAATAGAAATTTGTTTGATGTTTATATTTATAAAATAAGCTTGATGATTCCTGTCTTTCAGTAAGACCTATAGCTAAATAAAACATTTGTTCTTCTTAATTATGAATCTTCAAAATTCAAGCTAAAGATGTGAATGAACACTGCTTATTTTACAAGGGTGAAAGGTCATCTATATCAGTGATGCAAGGAATGCTGTAACTCCAGGGTAAAGACCTCTTTCTGAACAAGTGTTTGAGATCAATACTTTAGAGCAGGAAGGAATAGTTACAATATCTCCTGGATTTAAATTAGTTTTTGAATCACAGGCTACTTTGCTACTTTTCATGTATTGAAAATAAGTGAGGTGGCAGAATTGCCACTTCTCAAAATTTTATGAGAGATTTCTTAGTGTTATAAACCATCTCCCAGCTCTAAGACACTAATATTTTATAAGAAATCTCCATCTTCAACTGGAGAGGGTCTGAAGTTGGTCACTAAGGTGTTAGTATGCAATCAGCCCAGCTTTGTCTTGTGATTTGAGAGGACAATTGAATTTAAGCTTCTTCTCTATCTTCAGGGTTTCCTATTAATTAATTTACATAGGTCTTCACTCAACTCACATGCTTCTTTGGGTCCTGCCCACCTCTACCTCACCATCCCTGAGCACTGAAGAGGCAGCATAGAGGCTTGGCTCCAGAGACGTTAACTTCTGGGCATGTGCATGTGTTAAGGGACTAGTCATGTTCCCATCCTCAGCCTTACCTCACTTAGCCAGCTCTCACTGGCCTTTTGGGATCACCACTGACATTTTTAATTGTTGCCAGGTATTACATGGGAAACCAGAATACCTTACTCAAGGCTGAAATTTTCAAGAGATGGATAAACTCACAAGTGTGCACATAACAATTCTGAAAAAACAATGCCAAAGCTGGTTTGAGGGTCCAGCCCTACATTTCTACCATGTACAGCTGGATGCATTGCAAATATAAATTAAATTCTATCTCCACTTCCTTTTTTTTTTTTTTTTTACCTTATTTTGCACCCGAATGGAATTTTTAATTTTTTNTCTCCCCTTCCTTTTTTTTTTTTTTTTTAACCTACTTTGCAGCCGAATGGCAATTCTAATCTTATCTCAGTGCCAACTGCCAGTCCAAGTACACCACTAACACAAAACACAGATTTAACACGGCCAACCTGAGCTTGGCAGTAATGAGCTCTTCCAGGTCAGGAGTTAGATCCACACTTTATAGCTTATGTGTCCATTTAGGATTAGCAAGCACAGCTGCATTTTGGTCAAGGGGAAGGGAAACTGGCTTTGATCTTCAGCTGAATTTTCAGTAGGAGCTCATGTAGTTGCAAAGTTGCAAACAAGATAAAGTAAGAATTGGAATGAACTTTTTGGCTTATTACAACCAAGTTGTAGAGAGGTACTTCATCCAAACAAGATCTGTATCTTCTTAGTGGTTCTGATTCAGGTCAGAATAGATAATCTTTATTAATTGGAATAACAAGCACTATTAAAGAATGGTCTGAAGGTGGCCAAAACTTAAAGGATTTCAGGTGAGACATGCATTTGTGATTAATAAATTTAGGCAGTAAGAGTTCAGAAAGGACCATTAGATCATCTAGACCAGAGGCTGGCCAAATTCTCATTACTGAAATTTTCCTCTGACCACAAGGTATGTGATGTGTGTTTCAGACAGCTGAGGGGAAGGAGAGTGTCAATCAACCAATAGGGCTCGATTTACATGGTCCTAGGAGCTCCTCCTGGATCTACTTCTCTCAGCTAAAATTAGCTAAAAGCCTAATTAGCTAAAAGCCATTCGTTAACTCTAACCTATACAGTTCTGCTATAGGGGCTGTACTTCAAAACATGCTTGAAAGCCTCATAAAACCATCAAGGAATACTTGCATGTTTCTGCATTAAAAAAAATCCCACCATTTCCTTCTTTTCTTCTGCATTGCTCTAGAATAATGCCTGTCTTCCTGAAAATCAGCCAGTCTTTATCCAAAGCCAATATATACACCATTTTCCTGGGTATGTTGTTTCAGTCACTATTACAATGGACACTTTATTTCTCTTTAAATTTGTCTGTAGTTTACTCTGTTCAGATTTTCTCCAGTTAGTTGAAAAAGATTTTATTCATTTGGGTTTTATCTCTGTGCAGGTACTTACATACTTTAACCAAAGAAACTCTCCATCTTCTTCTCTTAGAAATTAAAGGTTTGACCTCTTTTCCCCTCTCACTGTGAGACATTTAAAATCTTGTGTCTCTTTTCTGAGTCATCTGCCTCTTTTTTTTTTTCCCAAGACTTTCTGATGGAGGAAAGCAACATATCACAGCACTGACAAAGTTAGTAGCAGTAAGAAAATCAGTTCAGTGTTTACAGCCAAATTCTGAAAGCTCTAAGTTGTTTTTAAAGGCCAATCTACACAATGTATTTCTGTAAATACGATACAAAAGTCCTGCTAGTGGAAATAGGTTTAATGTTGTGAAGAGTGTTGATCTTGATGACAGCCATGAGATTCCAGATGAAAAAAGAAAATGAATAAGAATAATAAAACAATCTTTCAGTGCCCCAAGCTGCAAGATAGGTTTAAATTCTTTCATTTTTCTTTTTTTTTTTTATTTTTCATGAAGCACCCAAATTAGACATACAAAGAAAATAAATAAAAAAATAAAAAAGTTGTGGTACCCAAGAGTTAATGAAATCAAAATCCAAACTGAAAACATAAAGCAAAAATAAAAGACCTTGAGGTTACAAGTTGGCTTCAAACTGAGGTTTGAACTGCAGTTCAAAGTGGAAAATGTGGATTTATCTCAAGAGACAACAGATTAAGATCTGCCACCTGCCCTGAAGACTTTACACTCGAAACAAATCAAAATGAAAGTCTCTCTGGAGATTGCTTAGTGCCCTTAGAAGGAGCCTTATGATTATAACAATGCGCCTGGGGCATATTAGTGAAATGTCAGTTTAGAAATAAATGATCTAAACTCTGTTTTCTGTTATCCTGCAATAAATCCATTGTAACTCTCCAGATAAAAACTTGTCTCTTGTGTCTTCACTGTATCTAAAATGTTAACAAACTATGATGTTGCCAGATTGCAATAAAAGTTCTAGAAAAAGCCTCTCCTGACACAGTAAATCTAAGAAGGTTAGATAGAAACTCTTTTAACTGTTGGCCTGACAATTTCTGGAGAGAGAGAGAGAGAAATGCAGAAACTAAGGCAAAATTTGCAGCTGAATTAAACTGCTTCATGAACCCTCTTCTCCCCTCACATCATAAAAAAAAAAAAAGAAAGAAAAAAAAGAAAAAAAAAAGAAAATTTGCTAGCTTTTGAGAAATGCAGACTTTGTAATAATGGCTATAATGCTATCCTGAAAAGTGCCAGTTTGACAGCTCAGAACACTTTAATAATTCACACTCATTTGCTTTCCATGGTTCAGTTCACGAGCTATGTGCAAAATTTGGGCTGCTGCTCTTGCAATATTGATGGCAAGCAGAGAGAGTGAGAGTGTGTAAATAAAGGTTACCCCAAATAAATGATTTTTTTTTTCCAACAATTTCATCTAATCCTAACTTTTATTTAAAATTTTCCTAGGATGTGGGGAGAGATGAGGAGGGAGGATGTATTTTGCATTAAAGACACAAATAGCTGAGTGTCATCCTCATAGCCAACCGTGTCACCATCCATCAGCTAAGCCCTGGTACCTCTCTGGGAAGTCCCTCTTCCTGGACAAGGACATTCAAAAAGACATCGACCACTTTGTGTAACACTGGTGCTGGAGTGACCCAAAGCTTCCCTCCCCATTGTAAAACTGTGTCCGAGCTGTAAAATCATGTCTGCCTGTGGTTGGATACCATGGCTCAGCTGGCATGCAGTAACTTGGTCCTTGCAAGGCAATACCCCAGGGATTGCAAGCACCAGCTTGAGCTCCTTGAGCTCCTGACCTTGCTGCAAGTATTCTTGAATGATTCACCAGACTTTCATTTGCTATTTGAAAAATGGGGATAACAATAATTCCTTTCTCCCACTTACTTCTTTTTTAAACATTGATTTCAAATTTGTAGAAAAACTGTCTCCATAACACCAGTGCTATGATCCCCTTCCCAGCTAGGCTGATTATCAGGGTCCTACTGCAATGGATAATAGAAACGAGGAACAGGTATCTAGTATCAAATCTTTCAAACTAATGATGCCTAATGGCAAAATAGAACTGTTAGAAGGAGAAATGGAATAAAAGACCATGAAATCAGCGTGAAGAAAGAAAGAAAGAAAGAAAGAAAGAAAGAAAGAAAGAAAGAAGAGAAAGAAAAAAGAAACAAAGAAAAAAGAGAAAGAAAGAAAGAAAGAAAAGAGAAAGAAAAGAGAGAGAGAGAGAGAGAAAGAAAGAAAGAAAGAAAGAAAGAAAGAAAGAAAGAAAGAAAGAAAGAAAGAAAAAGAAAGAGAGAAAGATAGAAAGAGAGAAAGAGAGAAAGAGAGAAAGAAAGAGAGAAAGAGAGAGAGAAAGAGAAAGAGAGAAAGAGAAAGATAGAGAGAAAGGAAGGAAGGAAGGAAGGAAGGAAGGAAGGAAGGAAGGAAGGAAGGAAGGAAGGAAGGAAGGAAGGAAGGAAAAAAGGAAGGAAAAAAGGAAGGAAGGAAAAAAAAGAACAACTATGAGAAAACCATCAGGGAAAAAAAACCACAACTATTGCCATAAGCTAAACCATGGCACACAGTCACATGAGCTACTGACTTCAAAAATGATCAAGTGTGTAAGCTGAAGAAGAAAAATGTTATTCTCGAGATCATTCAAAAGGAAGCTTATAATGATTTAAAGATCTCAAGACCTTTCAGAGGGACAGGACTTCAGAGCATTTTTTGTAATCAATTGACTTTCTTCCCATTCAAGAGGGCATGTATATATGTTTTTGGGGGGTGGGGAGAGATAACTGATGATGTGAGAAAGATGCAGGTACGCAATGCCAGCAGGTAGCCTAGTCACAGACAATAATCTCTGAGGTATTAAGCCTGCAGGTTAGAAAACCCATTTCCCGGAGACTCATTTTGCACACAGGATTATTTCCACTAGGACACTCTCTGTGTTTTTGGCAGGCTGACATGAGAGGCACCAAGGCAACTGTCAAAGGAGATGCTCAGGGGCAACTGGCATGAAGCAAAGAGATGCTGGCAGAGATGGTGCTGCCTGTCTCACCATGTCCCCAGTGTCTCTCCAGAGAGCAAGGAGATCATTAATGTGGGAAGATGTGTTGGGGAATGGCTCACAAGAGATAAGGATACTGCACCAAAAATTCAGTGCAAATTGAGAGGGACAGGCACTGTCTTTCTCAAAGGCAGCATCTTTTCACAGTCTAATGCTCATTTGTTTTGGCACATTGCACATTCAGTGTCCCATGTGCACGCTTGTCTCTTCTCGTCCATTGAAGCACTATAATTCCTATGGTGAGGAGTCCCATGTTACAGATTTGTCCAGCACCCTGCAGCATTTTTCCCTAAACATCAATTCACTTTGAAGAAAAATAAGGGAAAACACAGAGAGTTTTCAACAGGTATTGTTTGCTTTATTTTTACATCTCATCATGGACAAGGAGAAGCTGTGGGCCACCTTCATTTCCAGAAGATGCCACTATGTAGGTAGTTTTTCGGCTAACAGTTTTCTGTGATAACAGAGGACAGGATTGTTCAAACACATTGACCAAAACTCTTTTCTATATATTTCCTGCCAAACTAAAATTGAGCCTCTTCCTCATATATTTTTCAAAGCCTTAAATGAACAAGGTAAATGATGGGGAAAAAAGTGCTACTGTGCTGTTCTACCAGCATGGGTGGGAAGGCATGTATGGGGGAGGTAAGTGACATAAACCAGACAGGTGGAAGATGACACTTATTCATGGTCCTGAGGGTTTCAGTAGGAGACCCAAATAAAGGAGAAATATACAAGACAGAAAAAAAGTATTTCTTGCTTTAGTGATGCGCAAGAAAAATGGATGGTTTTTGTCAGCCTAAAGACAGTCCCAATGTATAATTAAACAATTTTAAAATTGTGTTTAATCACAATACACAAAAGGAAGTATGATAGGGTTGTGTGGACTGAAAGGTCTCTGCTGGTACTAAATTCCTATACCTAATAAACAGTCTGTCATAAGTGATAGTATGCCCAAAAGGTCCTCTCTGGAGAAGTACAGGAAAGAACAAAGGACACTGCAATTTTAAACAGAAAATCAAAAAAGTTGACTGTTCTCCTTTAAAATAACACTGTTGGGCCCCATGTGGCATAGATTTCAACTGGTTTGCAGCAGTGGATATCTGCTAAACAAAACAATATTATTTCTGAATATATTTGGATAAATAAATGACACAACTATCATGACTACAGTACTCCAAGTGTGTTCCCACTGTAGGATTTCATCCAGAAAGACTTCATACAAAGCATTGAGAAACAGTTGCAGCCAGATGAGAGCAAAACAGCAACAATTGAAGGCCAGCAAAATGGGAAGATGAAAGCTTCATGGCAATACAACTGTCCTACTTCTCCATGCCTGCTTATCCTCAAAGCTTATCTTCAATATCTTTATCAATGATCTGGATGAAGGGATCTAGTGCACCCTCAGTAAGTTTGCAGACAACACCAAGTTGGATGCATGTGTTGATCTGCTTGAGGGTAGGAAGGCTCTGCAGGAAGATCCGGATAGGCTGGACCGGTGGGCTGAGGCCAACTGTATGATGTTCAACAAGGCCAAGTGCTGGGTCCTGCACTTGGGGCACAACAACCCCAAGCAGCGCTACAGGCTGGGGGATGAGTGGCTGGAAAGCTGCCAGGCAGAGAAGGACCTGGGTGTGCTGGTTGATAGTCGGCTGAATATGAGCCAGCAGTGTGCTCCGGTGGCCAAGAAGGCCAAGAGCATCCTGGCTTGTATCAGGAACAGTGTGGCCAGCAGGACTAGGGAAGTGGTTGTCCCCCTGTACTCGGCTCTGGTGAGGCCGCACCTCGAGTCCTGTGTTCAGTTTTGGGCCCCTCACTCCAGGAAGGACATCGAGGTGCTGGAGTGTGTCCAAAGAAGGGCAACGAAGCTGGTGAGGAGAACAAGTCCTACGAGGAGCGGCTGAGGGAGCTGGGGTTGTTTAGCCCGGAGAAGAGGAGGCTCAGGGGCGACCTTATCGCTCTCTACAGGTACCTTAAAGGAGGCTGTAGCGAGGTGGGCATTGGTCTCTTCTCCTACACGCCAGGTGATAGGACAAGGGGGAATGGGCTAAAGTTGCACCAGGGGAGGTTTGGGTTGGATATTAGGAAAAACTTCTTTACTGAAAGGGTTGTGAGGCATTGGAACAGGCTGCCCAGGGAAGCGGTTGAGTCACCATCCCTGGAGGTATTCAAAAGATGTTTAGATGTAGAGCTTAGTGACATGGTTTAGCAGAGGACTTGTTAGTGTTACGTCATAGGTTGGACTAGGTGATCTTGGAGGTCTTTTCCAACCTAAATGATTCTGTGATTCTGTGAAAGCAAACCGAAAGAAGATGAACCTGGGAGCAGAGTCCTGCTCAGGACTGTGGGATCTGCTGCTGGCAGTGAACAATGTCCCTGGGGAGAAGGAAGAGAATGGCTCCATCAACCTCCTTCTCCTGGCAACGAGTTAATGTTCTTCTCTCTTGAGGCTATTTGAATGATATAGACACACTGGACCTCTCCATGTCCCTGCAAGGCAGGTTTCTATTCTGTTCTATGGCTGGGAAACAAAAGCATGGGGAGGTCGATTGCCTCCTGAGAGCAAAGCTCCTCATTCCTATAAAACATCACCCCTTTCTTCCAGCACCCTCTGTTCTGGTAAGTTAGACAGGATGATAAAAAATTAAATATTTAAAGGAACTAAATATTTAATCGATCTTAATACCCACCTCCTCTCTGCTGTATTCAATTCTTCATTCTTTCCATATTTTATGTGCTTCTTTTGCCTCTTCCCTTCCTGTATCCCCCCCATGGTTTATGCCTAGAATTTTAACCCTGTCAGTCATGCCTATGTTGCTTCCCTCTCTTATCTACAACCCAAGTAGTACACAACATTTTCCATCACACGCTGACTTTACGAACAGAAACTCTTGAGACACAAAGCCTACAACCCGTTCTAAGAGTTCCCCCCAGTACACACACTGCTTTCCAGTGTTGGGGCTTATTTAGTCCCTACATGGCTCAGTGCTATATAAGGAGCACAAGAAACTGCCATTTCTCATGTGATGGGTTGAATGTGCTGTCAGTTGTCATAGCAGCTTGTGAGTCAGGGGACCCAAACACACCACCACGGTGCTGCCAGATGGACCTGCTCCAGGTCCTGGGTGAGTGGAGATGTAAGCGCATTTTGCAAAGGGCCAGAGAGTTGCTGCTACTTGGTAGCCACTTCTGAAGACTGACATCTTGATCTCTGCCTGTGCCCAGTGATGTTAAAAGGCTGCTCTGGAAATTATTACCTATCCCTCTTCCCTGCAGGGCTAATCAGATGAGTAAAGGAGTGGGAGGAATGAAAGAGCATGCAGGAGAGGGTACCAATTTGCCTGTATGTTATGTTGTGCAAGTGAAGTATTCATGGAAGAGAGGTGTCCCCATCCTCACTAAAGCAAGGAAACAACCCCTGACACAAAGGTGATCTAAAAGCTGAAAGCTTGCTATTTATTGAAAGACATTGGAGACAGCTGAACTTCCACCATTTCATGTTTATTATCATTTTGCAGACTTTCAGTTGGGATCTGCAAACATCCCAGGGAAAAGAGCTAGTTAGTTGTCACTTATGTGACAATCTGTAGTTGCCTCTCTTTTATTCCTCTGACAGCTATCCTATAATTTTTGATGTTCCAGGTTGGTGTCAATAAGCTATTTATTCAGGGCTTTTCTATTCTCTAAACTTCTGTGTTCTCACCCACTCAGAGACAAAGGCAGAAGTGTCCAATTCCACAAACTGTTCAGCTACAGTATTTCACCACTCTGTCCTGGATAATTGGATATTAGTTTCTCCATGCTATGTTTCTATTCCCCTGACTTCTTACATAGAAACACAGTGAATAGTCAGTAATGGACAAAAACTTTTCTTGCTTCCAGATAAATCAGCCCATCCACAGCTGAACAAGAGTGTTTGTATGAAAAACAATTGCTCTTTAACCCCTTGACTTAAACAAAAAAAATGCATATACACAAAGAATTACAGCATCAGAATAGTGAGAATAAGCAAGTTTGACCTGCACAGCTGTTGAGAGTCAGGGTATTGTTACTTTTGGATGTTTGCAACCAAGGCATGTAAAACTCTCTTTTTTGCCCTAGATTTTGTATCAAAGAGAAACTCAAGCTGGCTTTAGTGGGAGTTTCAAAAACGCTTCCAGTGACCTGGGAGTTGGATTTATGGCCGAAGGATTTGCTTAGCTTTTCCAGAGAAGCAGGCAGTGTTAAAAGCAAATGAAAACTGATCCTGGAGCTCCAATGCACATTACAAAAGAGCTTCCTCCTGAGCAAAGGCACTGTGCAGGGTGTAAAGGCAGTGGACACATGGTGCCCACTGCCACTAATGGGGACAGTAAGGGACCTCAGTTCTTGTTAACCCACTGATCCCTGTAAATGTGTGTTTATCAGTCACTCGTAGAACATTTCAGATCTCAATTTGAGTGTGTAGTCAATCACTGGAGCCAGGAAATTTCCCTTCATCTTCATATTTCAAGTCTAAGTTCCTTACAGAAGAGTTTATCTTTTTATTTATTTATTTATTCTATGGTGCTGGGCACCCCTGGCTTATGAGTGGGCTGCTAACATCCTACAACACTACAGTCATTATCATAGTTCCATTCCTGATACAGAGGGGATTTTTGCTAGGCGGTTCTTCTTTCATTTTAGTGCAATCAGTTTGGAGCAATTGGAAAGGATTTTAAATGGCAGGCTGGAAGCAGCATGAATGTGCCAAATCAAGAAAGATGGTAGTCAGTGTCCCGAAAAGAGAGAAGACTGAACTTTATTCTGCTGTAAATAGTAGGACACTAGGGGGAGTGTCTTCCCTTTTCCCGCCAAAGCCCTCTAAGAAGACTAAAGGGAAATAACTTTCTGCAAGCAGTGAGTTAAATGCAATTCATATTTAATCATACAGAATCATCTGAGGTGCATAAAGCCAACACTGAGTCATCACAGCGACATATCATAATAACACTGGTCTACTGCAGTGTTGCTTCTCCCACATCCAGTCTGTGGTTTTCTTTTTCCCCATTTTCCGTTGCCAGGTAGGATTGTAACCTGGCTGCGGGTTGCTCTGTTCACACTCTTCTGTGGTATACTAAACTCCTCTTTCTGCCTTAAATAATTGTAATAAAATACTGAGGTGCTACTATAATTATCCAATTAGTCAGGGTGGCTGATACACCAAAATAAGTCTTTAGATGAATAGATGATCATAAACTGGTAGAGATGAAAAGCTTATAACGTTCTAGTTACAGAAGGTAAGTGATAGTATTGTAAATCTTAAGGAAAGATGATTGTATATACCTTTATTTAAACATGTTTTATATAAAAATATTTCTAAATCTGATTATATATATATATATATATGCATTCACATATAGAATCATAGAACCATAGAATGCTTTGGGTTGGAAGGAACCTTAAAGATCATCTAGTTCCAACCCTCCTGCCCTGGGCAGGGACCCCTTCCACCAGCCCAGGCTGCCCAAAGCCCCATCCAGCCTGGCCTTGGTCACTGCCAGGGATGGGGCACCCACAGCTTCTCTGGGCAGCCTGAGCCAGCGCCTCACCACCCTCATAGTGAAGAATCTCTTCCTAATATCTAATCTAAATCTACCCTCCTTTAGTTTAAAGCCATTACCTCTTGTCCTATCACTACAATTCCTGACAAAGAGTCCCTCCCAGCTTTCTTGTAGGTCCCCTTTAAGTACTGAAGGCCGCGGTAAGGTCTCCCCAGAGCCTTTTCTTCTCCAGGCTGAACAACCCCAACTCCCTCAGTCTGTCTTCATAGGAGAGGTGCTCCAGCCCTTTGATCATCTGTGTGACCTCCTCTGGATTTGTTCTAATACGTCCATGTCCTTCTTGTGCTGGGGGTCCCAGAGCAGAACGCAGTGCTCCAGGTGGGGCCTCACGAGAGCAGAGCAGAGGGGGACAATCCCCTTCCTCACCCTGCTGGCCACGATGCTGTTGATGCAGCCCAGGATACAGGTGGCTTTCTGGGCTGCAAGCACACATTGCCGGCTCATGTTGGGCTTCTCGTCAAGCGACACCTCCAGGTCCTTCTCCTCAGGGCTGCTCTCAAATCCATTATCCACCCAGCCTGTATTCATGCTTGGGATTGCCCTGACCCAGGTGCAGGACCTTGCACATGAAGTTGTGATAGTATACAAAGAAAAATAAACTCTGTTAATTAAAACTAAGGATACATTTCAGTCCATGTTGTTTGTCTTAACCAGATGCATGGCTAAAAGTCAGGCTGAAGGGGATCTTTACCTCAGAGTAGCTAGATGACTATCATGCTAAATAGATATTTGACCTTGTTTTTGTGATCTTCTTCTGGAAATACCATTCAGAGGAAAGCCCATTAATAGAAAGGGAGAGGAGCAGTGCATGGGCCAGGATTTGCAATTTTTAAGCTCATTCACATATCAAAGGAACCATGAACTCCACAGCTATGCACATAGGAACCAAAAGATAAGAGGAGATTTCTTAACAAGCACGTGCCAGTAATTTGAGAGGCTAATTGGTGTAGAAAGCAACAATCCAAAAGTTCTTGGAGAGATTACATGAAAATTAATTAAATTGATTTAAAACACTTTGGAAAATCAGCTATCATAAGTGACAGTCTTGGGTTGGACCATAAAATAACTGATTATGTGGAAGTAAATGCAATTGGATTTGGATAACTAAATCATAGACAGCCAAAAGGGGATGGATTAGAAAGTGATTAGACTAATATTGAAGGACAAATGAAATGAGAGGAACTTTCAAATCCTTAAATGTTGTCATTATCTTTTTTAACGTGGATGGTATTTGTTGTTGAGAGAAGTGAGTCATAAGAAAGAAGCATACAAACAAATACATTATTTAGCAAATGAAGACAAGACACTCCTATTTGCCGCCTTTTTTTATGACAATGAAAAGAAAGAAAAGCAAAGAAATCAGAAGACAACAGAGAAATTGAAAGGTTTCCTTAGAAGGCTTAGTTCACAATATCTTTAGCTACCAAACAGAGTTTACAGAATTCCAAGAAGGATTATACACTCATACAGACACAGCAAGAGGGAAGATACTGTGACTTCAGGAAAAAAAATGCTGTTGGAATGGGACTTAGAGGTTAGATAGTCTGTTATCCAGAGTTAGGATCAAAAGAATCATTTTCATCCTCCTAAATGGCCTCATCTCAGAAACTGCTTGCTAGTTTCTGTGCAACAATGAAGATTTCCTTCTAACATGTTTTTCCTACATAGCTCCGTGTTACAGCTTTCACCATCCTTTGAAGACATAGAAACCGGGTAATGTAGGACATTGCTCATTTTTCTGTCCTGCCTGGCTGTTCTTTAGGAACAGCCACACCTTTTACAGTCACACCTGAGACCAGACACACCTTTTACAGATGTATACAGAAATGGGGATAACTTTCTTTTAGATATATGTGCTGGGAATTCACAAGGTGGTCATGTCCAGATCTGCTGGTATTTAGATTAAAACAAATAATGATGTTCATAAAAGGTGTACAGTTTTCTCAAACAGGGAAGCGTGTAAAACTTATTGCAGTAATTCAATACAGCTGTTAGCCCACAAGAGTTTTTGGAACCAGCTTTTGAATATATACAAGCTTCCACAATCGCATCATATTGCCTGTTCTTTTTCCTGAGGTTTGAGTGTACACAGCCACTGCAAGAGAAAATGCAGTAAATTGAGTGTTGTTTGAGAGCCATTATTCACAAGACTGAATAGTCAAACCTGTGAGAGCACTACAGACTTCAAAAGCCAAGAATAGAGGGGGAAAAAGAGGAGCTGAAACAAGATGCTCTTTGAAGAGGCTCGAAATTCATGATAAGATATGACTTAGAGGTCACTCAGAGGCTTCAGTCAATGCCAGGATCATCCTGTGCTTAAGTAAAGTGCAAACAGGCACAAAGACACAGAGCCTTCCCCAAAGCTGCAAAAAAATAAGATGACATGTCAAACACAGAGCATGTGGTGGCTTTGAGAAAGAAGCCTAAACCAAGTGCCAATATATGTTATGGGCAAACAACAATCACTCATTTAGTGTGAACATATCCTGCAATCCCTCCCTCTCTGGAGCCACCGTTAACTTCTAAATGTTCACAGATAAGTGGCGTACAGATATATGATGAAAGGCCTGGCAAGGCTTTCCACGTCATGGAGGAAGGTGAACCATCCTTGAAGTGCAGATCTCAATAAATTTGCTCAATTAAACTCTTACTGCCCCTGTTCTTTGAATCTTGGTGTTTTACCTTAGAGGACCATGTCTTGGCCAGGGTGCCAGCCCTTGCATAGTTCTTCCAACAGAACTAACTCACAGCTCCTCCAGAATACCACTACATGGCTACAGGCCTGGTTAAAAGGCTGAACGAAGAACATACCAGTTTGCATGATGAAGGGTCCAGCCTTGAGCAGGTAATGCTTTTGAAAACACCACTGCCTTTATCAATACAAATAGCAAGGAAAGAACTGTAAAGAAAGCTAGAGGAAAAAAAAAAAAAAAAAGAGATAATGCAGTTTTCATAAAACATACCTAGCTGAGTAAAATCCTCAGTCACCTCTGTAACCATATCTCTACTTGCAAATATAAATGAAAATGAAAATCTGTTTTCTCAGTAGAAATCTATCTGACATTCAGGACTTCATGTTAAAAAAGCCTGAGAAAACCTGAATGAAGAGAAGGCCATTTTCATAATCGGTAATGCTGAAGACAGTGAAGTTTGGTTGCAGCATGTGAGTTATTCACAGAAAACAGGGATGACAATAGATGGGATGTACTACACTGGAAGTAGTCTGAATAATCAAAGTAGGAATTTCTAGGGAAATAAAAGGAGAAATTCCTGCTGTGTGATCAAAACCTAAGGTGTTGAGGATTCTGGGTAAAAAGCAGTTTAGATACAAAGTAGGTAAGAAGAGATATATGTTGCCTTCATTGTTCAGTCTGTTTTGACCTCACTTTACATGTTTAAGGGCATAAAAACATGCAAGATTCTGAAGGAATAAGCTACACATCTTCTTAAAGACCACCAAAAACTTCAGCAAAATGTTAAACAGAGATTCTTAAATCAGATATGATTTTCTACAGAAACAGTGGAAAATAGTGCTGACAGAGATTCAAGACATCATCACAAGTGCTACCTGAAAACTGCCAACCTGGTATCTAAGTGATCCTGGGAGAAACAACTTCACACTGTTCCCAAGGCTGTTTTTTGTGGGAAGTGGTGCAACATCCCACAATGCAGCCTATGCTCAGGCTTAACTCTCCTTACTCTTAGAAAAGTCTCCTGGGTAGCTTATACAAATCTCTCTTGTTGTAATTTAAATAATTTCTCCTCTTCCACATACAAGGAACAAGAAAACTGTGTTTCCTACATCCTTATTGCTGCCTTTAACTCAGTGGAAGACTCGTCACATCTTCTCTTAATATCCATAATCTTAGGCTTATTACTTAGAGTTTCACACTGATTTTTAAAATACTTGAAAGATATACAGCTCAGATGTAAATCATCTCAACCAACTATACAATTGCACCTGCACTTTAGCTAATTATGTTGTTCTTTCTTTGTAGTCAGTAGAGATGAATATGCATATCTGAAGCTCTCTGTTGATGACAAAGACAGCCATGGGGCAAATGCTCAGATGGACGTGTCTGCATTGGAGAACAATGATGTCTAACAGATGTTTGGTACTACTCAAGATGTTTCAGAGTATGTGAGACATCTGCATGGAGTTGGCAGATGTGCACAGCCTATGGGATTCCTGTGCCATTCTGCATTGTTCACAAAATTGTTTCCCACATTAATTTCACTCTCCCTGTCATATTTTTTTTCAATGAGATCTCTTTTCCCTACATGAATCTCTACTAAAATACAGATTTCTTATCTATATTCTTATAGAAAGACTGTTTCAGAACCCCAGAAATGTAGTAGCTATGAGCTCTCTTCTAACTTTTTTTTTTTTTTTTTTCCCCAAATATATCTAAGATAATTTAGGTCATGGAAAATATTATAGACTTTTGTACTTGTGCCAGCAGGTTCTTTAGCAGCAGTAACTCCTTTTATCCTCCCCATTGTTGGTCCTCTTGAGAAATATGGGGAGAGCAGTCATATCTTTCAGGCCTTCTTTTTCTTGAATAAAAAGGTCTTTTGGTTTCCTCTCAAGAACCTTTCTATTTTTATGGTACTACTTCTCTCCACAAGCTGCATGTCTGAGTTCATCTTACCAAATTTTTCATACTTTTGCCGGTGCCAATGTAGCCAACTAAACTGGTACACGGGGCAAAACTTCCAAGTGTAAAACCCTGCAAATTTCAATAGTGATTTTCACCCCATTTCAATTACACCAATTCTTCAGTCTTTGTCTCCATTCTTAATGTCCTTACCTTTTCTATCTTAGTCATGTTTTCCACTTCTTGATAATACAAATATCACAGTAATATCATGTGGCCCACCTCTGGAGTGTGTCACATTTTCCTTCCACCATTGCTACTATTGTACCATTTCCTGTACTTTCATTCCTATTATCCATCCTCTCATTCCACTAAGGTTTTGTTGCAGACTAAGGCAGAATATTTATTTTGTCTTCTAGCTATATTCAATGTAATTTGTGGGTCTCTCTGCATAGCAACCTCTTTTATTCCTTCCTTAATTTATTTTATTTATAGGACAGAAGAACCTTTGCTAATTGTTTCATAAACTTCCACTTGACTTTTGGCAATTTATATTACAATCATATACTTCTTGACCCAAATAGCTTATCATTCTTTGCTGATCGCTCCTTTTTTCTACTCCTTCTAAGCTCTTTATTTGCTTTTAGAGCTAATTATTCACAGAGGCCTGGAATTATTCCTTACTGTGCTTCATGTTGCTTGATATACACATTCTTTATTATTTTTTCCATCTTTGACTTAAAGAAACTCCAAAAAGCTTCTACATGAAAGTCTTCAAACATTTCAATTGAATTAACTCCACCAACTACTTCTCTCAGCCATCAACAGTTTTTCTGTTGAATTTTAAACCTTATTCGGAGTCTGTTTTTATTCGTGTGAAAGTGTACCAACACTACCTTAGCACCAAACTTTTCCTAAATGATTTTTGCTGAAACAGACAATTAAGTTTGGCTTACCTTTCCAATATATTTATAAATATTTTTTCTAGTCATATATGTTATCCCTATAGCTTCTTGTTGTAGGCCTGAACCTAATATTTATATTCTCCTTTTGCTGCCTTAAATTCCAGCATACAGTTGTTTTGAAACCACTATCCTCAATGACATAAATTAATCAATAGCATAGCCACTGCTCTCATTAAAAATATTGCTCTTATCCTTCAGTGAGTGATTGGCTTTACTTCATTGTCATATCATTGGTCTGATTTCCTTCTCCGAACTAATACCAAACTTCTCCTATCTTTTCTTATTCTAAAATTCTTTGTCAGTCAAGTTACTCCATGCCCAAGAAACATACTATTCTGGGGCCATATATGAGTTGAGAAAGTTCCTCTTTCCAGCAGTCACTATTCCCAAATCTTCCTGGAAGTACCAGCCCTTGAATCATCTGTTGATTGTCACCTTACCACCTTCTTTTGGTGCAAGATCACCATAATAAAGCCCTAAGACTCCAGTCATTAGTATTTCTCCCAGGGAAGTATGCCCTGAATCTTGGATCTGGCAGCATAACTTGTCCCTGATGATGACTAGATTCTTCTTTGCTCCTTTCAGGATCTTTTCCAGACTCAGATCTACATTTGTGCTCTTTCTCCTGAGAGACAGCATGCTCTTATTTTAGATGCACTCAGAGGCTTTGAATCTTACTCCTTAATAAGTGCCTAGCTAGCAGACTTGTTCCTTTGTGGATTTCATTTGAACCTTTGGTCATCATCTTTCCAGTTTTTGTTTTCCTTCCAGCTGTAGTTCCTCTGTTGTTTCGTGATTCAGGTTCTTATTTGAGCTCTGAGGTCTTGTTGTCTCTATTTTCTCTTCTTGGGGTATCTTCTCTCCCTTGGAATTTCCACATCTACCTGTTTTTCCCATGCAGCAAATTCACGTATTTTTTATTCTTAGCCTTTTGCTTCCTTTGGCTTCCCGATCACATATTTTTCACTGTCAGGGGCTGGTTGTGGAGTCTCCTTCTCTGGAGACACTCAAAACCCGCCTGGATGCGTTCCTGTGTGACCTGATCTAGGTGTTCCTGCTCTGGCAGGGGGATTGGACTAGGTGATCTTTCAAGGTCCCTTCCAATCCCTAATGTTCTGTGATTCTGTGATTCTCTAGCCCAGCAAAATGTTTTTCTTTTCTTGTGCAATTGCCAGATGGCGCTCACATATGCAGTTTCTAACAACACCTATTCTGTTGAGTGCAACACAGCAAGTCCCACAGCTTCTGCACCCAGTCATCTTTAAAGAAGTAAACAGTGCTCCTCTCATAAACCCACAAACACCTTTCTTTATTACTATGTGAGAACAGCTACAACATTTAAAAGTGAAAAGTGCAAATGAAATAAATATATCCACTGTAATTTTACCCTAACCACTCTACATAAACATAAACATCTTTCCATATGGATCAAATTGAATCACATGCTTGAACACTCCACTGTATTGGTGCAAATGAAAATAAGTTATAGCTCAAGACGTTCAGAGCGTGGATGATTCTTGCAATCCAGTCAATGGCTTGTTCTGCAGCACTAGGTGTTTACAACACTTCACTCCTACTTATTCTCTTCTACTTTTCTTGCAACAAGCACTGTAGCAAGCTGGCAGAGAATCTACTCAAGAAATCCCCACTTTCTTCTTAAAAGAAAAAAAAAAAGTCATATTGAATGTATCAAAGTGGAAGCCTGAGGGGACAAACTAGCTGCTTTATCTCCTGTTTTGGCTTCCCCATCTGAACATGGCAGGTTTCAACATAGCCCAGAGGAACATTGTTTTTCCAGCAGAAGAACAAATATGGACAGATGGGAGAGAAAATAAATAATCAGAAAAACAGAACACTAATATGTTTAGAATGTACCTGCTGGTTACTTCTCAGCTTCACCAGAATGTGCATGAAAAAGCAATGAATCTCCTAGTCAGTAACACAATCATGGAGTTTCAACAGTGCCTGTGTTTGCAAGCTTTCTTTAGCCCAGCATAGACCATTTTTTTGGAATTATTTGCTATATGTGGTGTTAAACAGCACACCCTAGGAAAGCTGTCTCAATTGATTTTTCTACTAGTTTGAATTAGAAATGTTTGTACCATTAATCCTTGTGAAAACCTATCCATGCTTGTTCATCATAGGAAAAAAGTAGAAAAATGTCTGGAGTGCTTGAGAATGCAAGCTGTCCAGAGCCCACTCAGAGCCTTCTGGTGCAGATTCACGGACCAATCTGAAAAGCAGAAAACAGAGCTGGAGGGGTTATGTTGTCCCCTCACCCAATGTAAGATCGAGTGTAATTCTGCCATTCTGGGTCAATATTTGTACAACCTGTTCTCAAAAATATCTAATGGTAGACATTCCACAGGCTCCTAGGCAAGACTGAGAGAAAATGCAGCTGTTCGTTTCAAACCTGTGCCTTGGCCCAAATGAAGCAATGAGTTACAGTACATGCTACCATGTCATTCATTAATGCCACTTTTTCTGTATAGCATCTTAAGTGAATTTCTGTCATACTAGACAGTGGCTACATGGCGTTGCCTGTTCATGCTTGGCTAATTCAGTCTTCCATGAATAATGAATCCTAAGTATCACTTATTTTATTCTCAGAGACTTTAAAGTCACAGACACTTGAGTACACATTTCTCACTTGCTGCTAAGTCTTCATTTTTACCACAACAGGATTTACAGTGCCTTAAAACCCTTCTCATAACACCTGCTCAAGACCTCCTGCTGCTACCCAGCTGGAGAGGTGGCCAATACCAACTGCTCAAAACACACTTTAAGTAGGTTTCACTGTGAATATTGTCTGCCAGTTAAAAGTGTTTGGGTTTATACTGAGAGGGAAAATACAGAAATGGCCAAAAGTCTGATGGACAAATGAAGTTTCATAGTCACCTACTCTGATGCCCCCAGAAAAAGGTTTTCAACAAACAACTTGTGCATGAAACTTCATCATTTTCAGTGGAACTAGAACAACTTTGGAAGAAAAAAGTCGGTCATAGATTTATTTTTTTTTTTATAAACAATTCAATTCAAACAGTATTTTATGAAGTAAAAATAAAGCATTTCTGCTTCATCGGGGATGGATTATACAGAGGAATAAGACCTTGTAATTCAAGCTAAGACTTCTATTATTTGAACTAACATACTGATTCTTTTTTTCAATGGCAGAAATATTAAGCTCTTAATCTGCATGTAGACCATTGCTAGACCAAGTTCACATTATTTTTCTGCAATATTTATCATGTAAGCATAGTCGATTTCATTAGTTTTTGTGAAAATTATTAACCTCTTCATTCACTTTAAGCAATATTTAGTTCACTTTACTATCTGAGTATAAGCTTTGATACATCCTATAAACCTACATTTTTGTCATAAATTAAACTTTAGAGGATGAAATGATTATGTTTTCATTCCCTAATCTAAGCAATACCAGGAAAGGAAAAGACAGAACAGCTTTTCCTATAAGTATATTGCACGCTCACATAACTGTCCTAGTGTTGTGGTTTAACCACGGCACCACACAGCCACTTGCTCACTGTCTGGAGGTAGTATGGGGGAGAGAATCGGAAAGGTAAAATGATGCCATATGGGATGGGATATTTCTTTGGTCTATTTGGGTCGGCTGTCCTGGCTGTGTCTCCTCCCAGCTTCTGGTGCACTACCAGTCCCCTCGCTGGCAGGGCAGCACGAGAAGTAGAAAAGTCCTTGGCTTTGTGTAAGCACTGCTTTGCAACACCTAAAACATTGGTGTGTTATCAGCATTATTCTCATCCTAAATCCAAAACACAGCATCATACAAGCCTCTGTGGAGAAAATTAACTCTATCCCAGCCAAAACCACGACACTCAGGTATACCTATTTGCTGAAATGTTTTTTCTTCTATCAAAACTCTTGCAGTATTTAGCAAAAACATCTCCCACTCTAAATTCTGAATGTCTTGAGGGAATATTACCAGAAGTAACTATATCCCAGTGCAATTTTGAGTTGCTTGACACTTGTCAAATTTAATTATCTCTCCTGAATTATCTTTCCTTAGCTTAAAATTTTATTACCAAGATATAAATCAGTCATCTATACTCAAGATATTAATTGAAAAAAAGAAAGAGAAACTCTTTGCTTGAAGTGAATGTAATTCTGTAGATCAACATACAAGCACTTTATTCCAATAATACAAAAATTAAATAAATAAAAAAGCTGTGGTTTGTGCTCCTGAGGGTATCAAAATGCTTTCTGCACATTCGAGAACACTGCAGCCTTCCTAAAAATATAAGTCAAACTTTACTGTAGGAGAAGAAATCAAGCGATGCACTGAGGAAAACTTGAATGCTCTTACAAGCTAAACATTGTCTGGAAGAGATAGTGGATGTCTTCTACTGCCTGTGGTGGAACTCAACTTTATAAGATACCATGTGATTTCATAGGCATGTGATAGGATAGGAGTATTCTCTCTGACATTTATGATCAGTGAGATACATGGAAAATTACATGTCCTCTTTGGCCACAGACTTATCTTTCCCACAATTACAGAAATTACTAAAAACAAACAAACAAACAAACAAACAAAACTTTCAATCTACGTCAGCTGAAAAGATACAAACCTGAGAATATTCAGCTCACAAGTTCAACACCCAAATTAAATTTTAAGCACATGAATTAATTTATTGGGTTTTCAAAGTTGTTTCACTGGAAGTTCATGAGTTTTCTGTACCAATGAAAAACTGAAGAGATAATTTCAAAATTTAGACATTGGCCATTGTTTATTAATTTTACATACATAGATTTGAACACGTAGCTCTGGGACTTGATGTTTATACATTTCTTCTTTCAGTTACATAAGTGCCCCTCAGCTAAGAATGCCAGGCACTTGGCAGTAGCCCATCCGGTTATTTACTGCTATTCTATTGACAGTCTGACAATCCCTTTTCACCACCAATTCACTCATTCACCAGGAAAAGAGAAGTCATACTACCTGTTAGGGGCTACCTTGACAGCTAAATGTGACCCAGGACCAGGGATATCCTGCTAAGGCCTCTCTCTCCTCCAAGCCACATGCCTGGTACTACTATCCAGTCTGTGGCTGCTGTCCTTCCAAGCCATGACAAGAACTCGTTCATTGCCCTCAATCATGGCCTTTGTTAATGTGCTACCAGTCTCATTCTTTCCTACTGTGGTTTATAGTTTTTTGCATCTCACTCTTCCCTTACCCCAAATTCTTTTTTCAAGGTAATGGTGGTAATAGCACTTTCACCCAAATGACTCCCTGGAGAACCATCCTTCCCCCAGTACAGCATACTGATGAAGTGAAATTTCTGTCTTTTCAGTTCTTTAGTCCTCTCAGAAACTTAAGGCATGTGCACACATTAAGGAGTGAGACAAAGCTTGGGCTGGGGACCCTAGGATTGACACTGAATGATATGAAGATTGATCTTTGGTAAAGGAATGACTGTAGTTCTCAAGTAACATTAAATTGGGGTAGTTCTTCTGTGTCGTTATATACAAATGTTACTTTAACTTCTTGTCAGAAGGACAGTTACTAAGCAGGAAAACTAAACTATTTTTAGGTTAAAAGAGAATGCCTGAGAAGTAAGACAGAATGCCCGAGAAATCTCTTAAAGATGTTTTACTAGCAGCCCTCAGGACTGTTTATCTGAGAGGGCTAACATTAAGATGGGTCTGAATCACGCTTCAGCCTCCAGAGGTCATAACAGACATATTTATCTATACTTAATTGCTCCTATAAACGTATACAGGCCTTTCTCTGGGCTTCTTTTGTTCAATCCTTTAAATACAAGGCCAAAGGCAGGGTGTAAGACAGAAATACTTTGCAATGGACTTGGGAACACCAGTTACACTGCTCAGAATGCAGCCAATCATGGAGGGTAGAGTATTAAATTTTTATGTTATTTTGTTCTTCTTTATTGATTTTGAATATTCTTATTTTGAAGTTCAGATCCCCTGGACTGTGCTGGTTGCATATTTTTGAGCACTAGACACATTTTTATTGACAGCTTGGATGTGTATCACGATAGAACAGCATAGCAGCAGATAACTAGGGTGTAAAAAGGGTACATGGGTGGCTAAATTCTGCCATTGTTGAGTTGCCAATCAAAACCCACATTATTATACAAAAATAGGTTGTTGCATTCACAGCAATGGAACTTTGCTGTCAATCTAAAGTATTATAGATAGACACAGATTCAGACCAAGGTCTAAAAATGGTTTGACTGACAACTGTACTCTGTAGCGAGAGCAGAATTCTCCCCTCCCAGTTTTAATTACGTCTCTTGTAAATACATATATTTAAAAATATTAACTTAGATGCAGCTGTGTTTAACTATGATTTTCTTCCTAATCTTCCAGAGAGTTCCTTAATATTTGTGCAAGACTTTGAAGAACTGCATGACATGATAAGTATTATTGTTAAGCTGTCTGCCTCTCTCATGAAAATTACAGCATAGCTAAAAGAAGCAAAAACGTTTCCAATATAACCCAGGACTGTTACATGTTGAAAACTTTCAGAAGGCAAAAGGCCCTTTAAACCTGAAACTTTTCCTGTTGCTCTCCAAGTTGAGAGATTGGGGATGAGTGGCTAGAAAGCTGCCTGTCAGAGAAGGACCTGGGTGTGCTGGTTGACAGTCGGCTGAATATGAGCCAGCAGTGTGCTCAGGTGGCCAAGAAGGCCAACGGCATCCTGGCTTGTATCAGGAACAGTGTGGCCAGCAGGACTAGGGAGGTGATTGTCCCCCTGTACTCGGCTCTGGTGAGGCCGCACCTCGAGTACTGTGTTCAGTTTTGGGCCCCTCTCTACAAGAAGGACATGGAGGTGCTCGAGAGAGTCCAGAGAAGGGCAACAAAGCTGGTGAGGGGTCTGGAGAATAAGCCTTACGAGGAGCGGCTGAGGGAGCTGGGGTTGTTCAGCCTGGAGAAGAGGAGGCTCAGGGGTGACCTTATCGCTCTCTACAGGTACCTTAAAGGAGGCTGTAGTGAGGTAGGGATTGGCCTCTTCTCCCACGTGCCTGGTGACAGGACGAGGGGGAATGGGCTCAAGTTGCGTCAGGGGAGGTTTAGGTTGAATGTTAGGAAAAACTTCTTTACCGAAAGGGTAGTTAGGCATTGGAATGGGCTGCCCAGGGAAGTGGTTGAGTCACCATCCCTGGAGGTCTTTAAAAGACGTTTAGATGTTGAGCTTAGAGATATGGTTTAGTGTGGGCCTTGTTAGAGTTAGGTCAGAGGTTGGACTAGGTGATCTTGGAGGTCTCTTCCAACCTGAACAATTCTGTGATTCTGTGATTCTGTGATTTGAAAGGAAACTACAATCCAATTTTTTCATCTGATATTTCCATTCCAACTCATCCTCCAACTCTTTCCTCCTGTATGCTCTTCCTATCTTCTCACATTGACTAAAGCCAAGTTATTTCCCAGCCATCAGTGCAGCTACAGTGTACTGACTCTGAAAGTCTCTACATACTGATAATTCAAGGAAAATTTTGGCAGAAGACCAACTGGATATATACCACCCTGGAATATATTTAGTCAGGAAAATAGAAGAATTTCTGCTAATTCTATATAGTGTATGCAGTTCTGTATTAGCCAATGATATATATTTGAAGACTAGTTTAACTAGCGTAGTTACAAGGTTAAAGGACTTTTCTGTTATGCAAATCTGCAAAGTAAATATTCATACTTCCTGTCAAGAAGACTAGCTTCCTTTTTCAAGAACTTTTGCAAAATATTTTGAAAACTTTTTAGTGTTTTTTTTTCTTTATGAGTTGTTTGACTTGATTTTTTTTTTTTTATATTTCAGTTTTTACAATTGCCAGATGGATACCAGTTATGATAATTTGTGTCTGATGCTTAGGTATTTTTGTACTTCTGCTTTTAAAATAGGCAGATGGAGTTTAGCTGAATTCTGTAGAACTGTGCCTGGTAAACAAGTGGGAATGAACCCGGGTGTGTGAAACTGTGAGCTAAGCTTGCTCCACTTTGATTGCTCCACTGCAAGAAAAGACCAAAGGTTCTTAAAGCATACTTGCATCACCAATTGCTGAATAGTATAAGAAGAATACAGCCAACCTATTGAGGTGCACCATATCAAACAACCTATATGGACATGGGAGGAGAGCTTACTCTGCAGAGTCTGCCTTGCAGAAGTGCTAAATACAAAGGAGTGTATTAATATCCAGACAAGAAAGAACAGGGAAATCAAAGAGGCTCAAATAAATTGTCTGGATTAGCCAAACTAACCATGTGCTCAACCTACAGCTTCTGGATTTTGTTATCATTTTTGATGTGCCCATTATAAAGATATTGTATGTGACCAAAACATTTTGCTCCCTTCCATCATGAGAGCATAAAGTAGCTACCATCTGGAGATGCTGAAAAGCCAAGTGTTCAAAAAGACTGGACTTGGATCAGATATGGGTGAAGGACATCTAGGCTCCTCACCAGAACTTCCTGCTGTGTCTTGGTTTCCCTTCATCATTAGTAAAATACTATCAAGTACTCCTGTGGAGCCATCAGGATGGATGGTGGCAGATACTTCTTTGCTTTCAGAAAGATAATGACTGAAACGAGGCTGATGTTGATTCCCACATAGGGGGATTACCTCTGTGGTTACCCTGGGCATTCAGCCTCTCTCCAGATATAGAACAGCAGCACGGACAGAGGACACATCCAGCTACAAGGGAAATTTGTCATATCACAACTGTAGTTCGTAGTCTTTCATTATTAGTCCTTAGATTATGATAAGGTTATCAATGAACATCTGAGTTTCTCTTTTCTCGGTACTGGGGCAATATGACCTAGGGATAGTATAATGAGAAAACGAACCTCTTACTGATTAGAGAAGAAGACAGAGGGAAGAGGTGAATTGAATCTAACTAATGTGAGAGAGCAGAATGGTATAGGATGTATTAAGATGCTGAGAACAAGGGGAAACTTGCAGGCTTTTAGATATTGTTGTATGGTCAAAGATAGGAAGCACAAGTATGAATGGTATTGAAGAGGTGAAAAATATTGAGTCAGAGGACAGCAGAGAAGTAATGGTAGGAGGGCTGAAGTGGACCACTGCATCTACCTCTTTTCTCTCCATGTCAAGTTAAAATGCAACAGCTAATACTTCTCTTCCGTAAGCAGACAGTAAATTACAACTGGGTTTTGCAGAGGTGACTGATGCTAACCTCATTCCACAAAATCATGGCTTTTGGTCATCCATTTTCTTTGCATTAATCACAACAGAAGTTTATAAGCTTCATAATAATCACATACTGAGAAGTGTTTTGTAGTCTGTGGCATATGAAGTCAATGCTCTAGGAATGTTGCAGGGCTTGAAGTCTGTTACCTTGTGACCAGTACCCATCAGGGAGTGGAGCTAATGACCCAGGTGGTTCACTATGATTTTATACCTCCAAGGGTTGGATATGGGTATAGGGGAAAATGAGCCATCATGGGCTTCCAAGCCACCCTGTGCAATCCTTAACCCACACTGGAGTGGGGGACTTCTCAATGGTATCCATCAACTCCCACCTCTGAGCAGCGCCCAGCACCCCTTCTTCCCTTGTAGATAGCTGCTGGTGGCCAGGTGAGGATTTCAGCAGCAATTTGTGAAGTCGGGAATTTTACATGCCAGTGCTTACCCCACTTTCTGGTTTATTCATACTGGGAACTCTGTGGGATAATGCCTATCCTATCATGCATCTGCACAGCACACAATACAGCAGGACACAGTCCCAGCCATGGCCCCCACACAGTACAGCTATATATAAATAAGCTGTTATTTCAAGTACCTAAAACCCTTGATATGACTTATATCATTACCCTTTATTGAGTACATAATAAATGTCATAGCCTTTTAATACAATTTCTTGTGCTTGTGTCAATTTTTGGAGTGTTTTAGGGCACTAAGATTCATTATAGATATGGCTACAGTGACATTTGGTTTAATTAATTTCTCTATTATGTCACAGCTTGAATGAGAAGCAATTAGATACTAAAAAAATCAGAGTACTATGCTTATTTCATACTTTGGAAGAATATTCAATTTGCTTATGAAACTACACTGGAAGTAAATGCATAAAAGCAAAGTAGTTCTCCAGTCCTGACTGGTGTTGTTTATTTTTCTCTATGGCAGAAGATGGTGTTAATAAAGTTATAGTGTTGCTGGTGGTAGGACCTCTTTGTTCTGGTTTTGAACAGCGCCAGGTGCAATGGCATCCCAGTCTTGAGATGAGGCTTCCTTGGGATTGCTGCTATTGATTAATAATTATCAAAGTGAAATATTGGGCTCAGCTTCTCCTTCAGCTCTACTTCTTTCAGTTATCACACACCCAACAAATCAGGGACAAATATGAAAGCAATACTATCTAATCCTAACACTTTCTTTTGCCCATATATTTTCTACTCCCATGCATGTGCAGAATTGCTCCAGTCCAATGAACTGTACATGCGAGGCAAGTCCCAATTGCCACAGTGACAGGGCTATAGCTGGGACTTAGGGCTGCAGAGCCTGCTGGTAAACACAGGCTGGTAGAAGAAGATCTTTCATCATAGTTGTTACTCCATCCCATCAGTGACACAAAGTAAGGAGCAAACACAGCCAGACAGCACAGCCGCATCTGCATTCAGCATATCTACTACAGTGAGAAAAGGTTTCTCCATGCTGTTGTCTGGCAAATTCATACCAAAAATAAATTGTACCAAATCCCTGAGCTGGTACCACATCCCTTTTCCCCATCAAGACTGAGCAGAATCTAGATACAGGTGCCACAGGGGATGTTAAAGGCAGACCAGGGGATGCCAAAGGACCCATACATCTGAGTCAACCTTTGGCTGGCACCCAGAGCACTGGGGTGTTATCCAAAATACAGCTACTTGACAACAAAAATTTCTTGCAAAATGCAGTGGCAGTCAATAACTTTTTTCTGGTCAGGAGCTGAGCTCACTTTTTAGGCAATATGAGAGCAGTTACAGTATTTGCCTAGAAAATAGGAAGCCTAGCTTCAGTCCTTTCTGTCCCTTGAAAAGCTGCAACCAGCACGTTGGACTCTGGACAGTGACTCAACAACCCAAGCGTGCAAAAGAAATATATAAAAATTGAGATTTACTGAGTCAGAGATCGGAGGCATGCAGACACACCTCTGTATTGCAGTCACTGAGACACCAAACTCTCAGGCAACACTTAGATGCTGGTCCCAGCATCTGTTTTACATTTTACCCAGTGACTTTTTAATACAACAGTCAAAACACTAATATTTCCCTTTCCTTGTCATAGGTAGGCATATACCTGCTCCACAGTGAGTTATTTGACAGCAAAAATTAGCAGGTAGATTCAAGTAGAAAAGTTTTAAATCGTAGTGATAAATGGCAAATAGTGCTTGGATGGGAAGTAATTAAGGCTGTGATGATACATTTAGCTCAGGAGGTGGGGAAAACAGAAATAACACCTAGTATTTGAAGTCATTAAGCACTGAAGTATTTTGCCAATTAAAATCCTACAGTGAAGGGAAAGCATGAAGTACTTGCAAGATGATGACTCATTTCTTGCTCAGACAAAACTGCTAATGAAGAATTTTGCATGCCTTCACAACAAGATTTCTTTTCACCTGAGCCCCATGTAATAACATCAGATTTGGCTTACGCTGAATTAGAATATCCTGGGCAGATAAATAATAATCTAATTAAAATCCCAATCCCTTTCAAAACCCACCTTTATCTGGACTACCATTTCAGTTGTCACTGTTTAATTACATCATCTCAAAAGCTAGATGATGCTAATGGATATTTTATGTGTTACATGGGTAAGTTTTGGTCTGGTTCAGGCCATGCTATCAAGCCTATGTCATAGGCAGGGCTAGGTTAACGTTGTTGCTAACATAAGCATTAAATATATATATAATTATATATATATTTATATT
>VXAA01002258.1:563771-584398 GCA_013399115.1 Anseranas semipalmata | reverse complement strand
TATATTTATATATATATTTGTAGCATAAAAGCTTTGCAGTGGCTAGAGAATGGGTATATGACATGTGGAGGTCATTTTACACGAAGAAGCAAGCAGCATGAGACTTGGTTTGACTGAAACCCGTTTTAATTTCAGATGCTTTGATTTGTTACTTGGAAACATTTCCCCGCGTTAAAGCTGCCTCCCTATCCCAAGTCTGTTAATATTTTTGAAGACTCCTAAGACTCATGTCTGATTCATTGTTACTGATTATCTTAAAATGTATGCAAAACACCCCCCAATATATTAACTATGGACAAAGGATTGTTCTATATGGCCATTTCTGCAACTGCAGGAATAGTTTCCACTGACTGTTGACAAGTGTGTTTTCTATGTGCACTGGTCAAAGCAGCCAGCTACCCACCAACTTCTGCCTAATATGTCACCTGCTGCATTACAATCTCACAGCTGAGGAGGACAAATAACTTATATCATTCCGACCAACTTATTACAGTTCTTTGATCATCACTGAAGCCCAAAAGACTAAACACAATTTCAGTCCTTTACTACTTGTTACCATAAGTATCCACAGCTAACGTAGAAATAGGTATTTAGCCTGCTGAGGTTCTGTAGTAGTTAAGCAGAATGAGCATAATATTTTGCACTTTGCAACACACAGCTTTAGAGAATTAACCAAGTGCCTTCTGTTTATTTCAAAAGAAAGATATGAGAAAAATAAATATTCCATTTTTATCTCTATCTGTAGCTTTAAAATGTAAAAACAAAAACAACAAACACAAAATACAACATAATCGACAGATTATGAGATTTTTGAGACACTGTAGCAATCTAAAGGTTATATAAACGTCAGCTAAGCCTCTTAACATATCTATTTAAGCATTATGGAAATTTGATGTTTAACTTATGGTAGCACAAAAAGGCCTTTACCCTAACAAATGTATGATCTAAATTCAAAAGCTAAACAGATTGTTAGTTATTAAAGCCACCCTAAAGTGTATGCTTATGGGCAGGTACCATGAGTCACCCAAATTGAAGACTTTGGGCAGAGGTTTCTTCCAAAATATCCAAGTTTCTAAGAAAAAAAATAATTAAATTTAGATTAGCAGATTTCTGCAATTAAAAAAAAAAAAAAAAGCATTATCTACTAAAATAGTTAAAAATAAAGCATTATAACCAGACAATGTAGAGACCATAGAGGGAAGGATATTACCGACTCTTCTCTGATCTACAGGATTTAATCTTTCCTTATTAGAAAAAAAAAAAAAAAAGTCAATAAAAGATAGCCTCTGTGCTATCTGCATATCATAAAAATTTTATGAATAATTTGGTTTAAGCAACCATCCACCAATATATTGGAACTGGAGCTGTCTCTGATTTCAGACGAAAGAACACATAGTAACCTGTTAACCACCAGCTGGTCAGGAAAAGTAAATTTTAAATAAGATATTCATTATCATTAATTAGGAAAATTAACATTTTTGGGGGTATTTTTCCCTCTTTTTTAAAGAAAAAAAATTTCTTATTGCTGATAATTTCTTTAAAGGGGTTTTCAGAGCATGTATGTCTCTGTAATACAAGAGTTACATGTCTTTAGAAGAGTATTGGGAAGAACTAAAGGAAGGTGTCTGCATCCAGTTAGATAACAACAACAGCTTTTATGAGAAAACCAACATATCTCAGAAGAGATGAAATAACAGGGTCACTGCACTGCGGGAGGACGTGTGATCACGGACTCTGATCGAGAAGAGATCAGTGCTGCTGGGACAGAAAGAGAGAACATAGTGGACATGTTTGCTTTCAACAGCCACCCTCTTTCTTGTCCTAGTCCTCCAAAAAGTGACAGGCCAGGAGAAGCATCAGGAGCCAAGAATTAACATTGGCCTTGGTTTGTCCCACATATTCCCAATGTAATTTTCCTATTTGATCTTAATTACACTTCATTCTCAGAGGGGATTTTAGTTATCTAAGATCAGTACCAAATGAAAGCACTTAAAGCTGCTATCACTCAAAAAGTATTTATTAACTTTTTTGATCCTTCCCAAGAAGTTTCCAGCTTTTGCAGCAATTGAAATGTAGAGAAAAATAATATTTAAAAACAAGATCTCTAAATACGTTCCTCGCTTCTTTCAACTGTGAAATGCTCTTGCCATGGAGACATTTGTCATTTGTAAGGCTACCTACTTAAAGAGTCAAATTTCACTCTTTGCCAGTTTCGTGTTATTAAAAATGTTATTTGTCCTTCCTGGTTCTTTCTGCAGAAATACCGGCTTGTAAAAGTTTGCTAAACAATACATTTAATTGTCTTTGTAGTGCCAAGTGGAGCATAAAGTCTGTGTGGGGTAGCATTCATAGCTATCAAAACAGCTCTCTGGAAAAGATTTCTGTGTTATTTTATGGTACTTGTCTTCTCTCAAAATGTCATTTGGCTTTATGAGAATCCTGGATTGTAACTTTTCAAGGTAATGAATAAGACATGACTCATGGCTATTTTTTTCTTCTTTTTTTTTTTCTTTTCATTTTATACACTTGTTTGAAATATGATGTGATTGAGAGAACTTTATTTAATCAAAAAGTGATCTGGATAGTAAATCTGTGTTAATAAAGTAATACACCCAGGGGAATTTGGAACCATTGCCACATTTGGCACACTTGTTTGTGTGCTCATTTTTATGAGCTCATCCAGGTAATTAATTATTACGAAACTCCAAGTGTGTCAGAGTGGGACCCTCTAAACTTTTTTTCCTGTTTACAATGCATCTAAAATGTTTCCCATTTCATAGTAAGGATACGAGAGTCATGCTGTCCTTCCATTTCTTATTGAGTAACTATGGAAGACATAAATCCAAATAAATATCGTGAGATGGGATTGAGCCACAAGAACAAGTTACTACCAGGTTATTAGGTATGAATCTTTCACATGTTATTTACCTTGCAATAACTGTTCTTAGGCATAGTTTTAGCCCAGAACAAGCATGCCATAATTTGGGGTAGGTTATCATGCTCTATAAGAGTAGGACAATTCTAGCTTGTGTTAGCCTAAGCACTAGAACACATGCAAAAGGAGGTAAAGAGCTCTAAATCCACACCCTGTAGAGCTTGCTTTGTGGAAAAAATTATTATGGATGAAACAAGTTGAAACTGCAAGTCTGGGCCTAATCCTGCCTGTACTCTGGGAAAGTCTACAGGTGGCTCAAGCACCTCTGCAGCACCCTTCAAAAGGCTTCAAAACCACATCCAAATAAAACTATTCTATCCACTTTTCTATTTGCTTATATTCCTATAAGCAAGAGCCTAAAACCTTCTAGGCATAACTAAACAACAGTTTGAATTATATGATCACCAGGGGCTATGCACTATTTTATTGCAGGAGAATGCAGATCCTTCTAGATACTTGTGTTTGCCAAATTTGGAAGGTGCACATCAATGAACCAGAATCCTGTTTCCAGTGAACCAACAAATTCATATCTTTTTTCATATATTCATAGTGGCTTACTGCTCTGGACTTCTACTATGGAAAACAGAAGCTGAGAGTTTTGTATCCTGGGGCTAAAAACAAAAATTAACCCCCCTAAGTATCCATACTGGCAAGGAAAATGGAAATATTTTATATACTCAACTCTGAATTATACTGGATAACAAAGATCAGAAGCTGAAAAAAGCAAAAAAAAAGCCCAAACACATAACAGAAGTAGGTTAAATTATAACCATATGGTTAGTATATTCATCTTGGAAAAACTTGCCAAAAGGTTTCTATATAAAACAGCTTTAAGAAGCAAAAGGCAGTGTAGCCCTGACATAAGTTGCAGGTCTCTCCCCAGGCAGTCCAGTGTAGAGTTGTTGGGGTAGCTGAGGTATGACTGAGGCTGAGCCCAGGAACCTTTCCCCTCCTACCCAAAGAGCTGCAAAATGGTTGCATCAGGTTTCAGAATCTGCATGAAGTGAAAGGGTAGGACATTCAGTGAGATGAAAAGGGGAGATCAGCTGCCAAAGTTACTGCCTCCGTGTGCTGTTGCCTTCATTGTTGCTTACTGAGTGAAATTACTTACAAAATTGCAAGGACCAGCTTTTCAGCTACTGCAGACTAGAGCAGCTCAAACCAAACCATGATAATATATTTTTTAAAAAGTCTCCAAAACTTTACATCTTATGACAAGCTACTGAATTAATTTCCAGTATTAACTCCTATATTTTCATTTCTTTCTTCCTAAAAAGAAACAATCAGTCCTCTATAGCCTTCTGTGCAGGAAAACTGGACATTCTGAGTTTTCATGCAGCTGCTGCTGTGGCCAGGCTTTTAACTTAGATTCTAGAATCTTCTTTGTTTTAGCTCACCCACTTTTTTTTTTCTGGGCAAACCAGTTCTCATTCCTAATTTTCTTAATGCATTGGTAGTGTATCGTGCTTTAATTTACTTCTTGTTTGATTTTGGTAAATAGTACAGGGGAAGTTGCCTAAAACGATGTGAAATAAGTTCTGAAATCAGTTGCAGTATTAAGAATGATAATTGTGTTGGCCAGAGATGAGTCATATGTAACAAAATGCACCGAATAAAAATTTGATGCTATCTTGTTTGGCTGAAATAGTTCTATTCCTTCTGGCCAAACTGAGTCAATAATTATGCCTTGTTCCTTCTATTTTTATGATTTTTTTTCTGTTATTTGTTTAATATAATGGGATTATGCATCAAAATAAAAGGAAAATATCGTTGTTATGAGCTTGCTCTAAAAACATAGCTATCTTTGGTTATGACCTCAGAATTATTATTTTTCAAGTCAAAGTCAATTCACTGCCTGTTTAACATTATTAAATTAATATCACCTGTAAGATTTATGGAAAATAGTAATGAAGTAATAAATATGACCCTTCTAATATCAATCAGCTTTCACAAGGGATAAAAAAAGAAACGTCTTTTTTAAAAAAATAGGCAGGAGCCAAAATGAGAAGTTTCAAAACCAGACTTGACTATATACAGGATGAAATGAATAGAGGGAAAAACCCAGCACTGTAGTACACATATATAAAAATAGGGAATCAGAGGAAGATCAGGAAAAATGTACAGAGTTTAAACAGAGGAGCAGATTCATATAACAGTGTATTTTAAGAACTCCTTTCCAATCCACTGTGACCAATTGCCTACCTAGCAGATAGGTATCAGGAGCCTGCCAGAAGCTGGGATTCTTGGAGCAGAACTGAGGGTCACCATTCCTCATGGCATGTACTACATCAAGACAACCTTCTCAACAAGGCAGGGCAGTTCAAAACTTACATGATACATCACCCACCACCATGCTAAGCCACAAGCCAACTCTCTGTGGCTCTGCCACACTTTGCTAACTCAGAGCACTTGGCTTGGTGCATCAGCCAAAAGCTGCTTGCTGCCGCATAACCCGCTCTAGCAACACCAGGGAAAGATTTCTTTACATTACAGCAGGTGATTGCAACCACTTGCCATGTTAATTATATACGCAGCCTTTGTGCTAAAACTCTGGTGTGTCGAATGGTAATGATTAAAAGTCTTTGGAAAGTTCAAGTTGTAGATCATGCTTTTCAATAATGGGTTTCCATATCCATAGCTTAGTGCTACCTTACAGCACCTAAGTAATTAACAGAGTGGTATTTATTGAGTACAGCCAAATCCATTGTCCCTGGCTGGACTGTCCGTGCCATGCTCAGACAGTGCTAAACAAGCACAGCAGCCTTTCATCCACAGCCAACTTATGTCTGGAAGTTTTCACGTTCCTTGTACCCTGAAGCCGTCAGCCCTCCCAGGTCCAAGCTCCCAAGACAGGAGCATGCTGAGTTGCATCCAGCATGGAGACACCCAAGGTGCTGACAATGCTAGTTGTCAGCCCACAGTTCACTCAGCTTGTTAGTGTGGGCTCAACACCAGCACACAGGGGGCTGGGGGCAGCAGCCCCAGAGAAGGAGGAAGCTTTGGTGCTTTTTCCTCTTCTGTGAATGAAATCTGTTTTTGGGGTGCAGCATGGTAGCCCAGCCAAGCAAGGCATACCAACAGCAAGAGAAGGATATGAAGACTGCATATTCAAACTACCCCATTATTTTTTCTTTTTTTCTTCTTTTAACAAGTAGGAAAGGGATTTCCTACTTACAATATTCAAGGAAAACCACCACCACCACCACCATGTTGGTGCTTATCAAAGACTCATGGGATTTTAAGGATCTTGACAATAAATCTTAAATATTTATAAGACCAGTATTTAACAGCAGTAAATACTAATTCTAAATTCTCCAGCAGTATTTAACAACATGGATCTGTGGTGGATTTACATGAGGGATAGAAAATAAGAATATTTAATGAATTATCCAGTCTTAATGTAAAACCTGTGAAGCTCTCAGTATCTGTCTGTCAACCTCAGTCACTATTCTTCCTACAAAACTCTGAGGCATGACAGTGGGAAGACGTTAGGTTAATACTGAACTACTTCCAGTACGTTCTCATTTTAATCCTTTACTATCTAATACTTGTTTTCATTGTGCAAATTTTATGACAAAAGCCTTCAAGAGTTAAGTTCCTTACCCTTTTCTATAACAATTGGTCTTCTCCTTTGATGTGCAGTCTATCTCAGAGACATCTATTCAGCACTGATTGCTTGCCAGTCTCTCGAGATGAAGCCAAACAGCTGTAGAAGCTATTTATTTTTCCTTTTTTAAAGAATGACATCATTTTTTTAGCAGAGATGGAAAAACAAACAACAGAAAAGCACATGATTTACCACTGATAAAGATATAACACAAAAAGTGAATATTCAAGACTGTTGCCATTACTATTCTGGAGTTAATTTTCCATTGTAGGCCAAGGTGATAGCACACAGGAACCTCAGAGTGTGACAGGGGAAATTCTGTGTAATAGATGAGGTCTTTTACCTTCAAGCCAGCAAGATTAAACTAGAAATAAAGGAAGATTGTCTTTACCACTTGATTGAAGTATATACTTATGGATGTGAAAACTTATATTACAGTTTCAGTTTCCCATGTGATGTGCAGAGGTTTGTATATGTTTTATGCCCATTGCTTATGGGACACATGTTTAGTTCCAAACTGAAATCATTGTATTACTGTGTCCCCTGTGGTGACTGTGTTGGAAATTAACCTACATCTCTGTATGCTTCATGAAATGTTTGAACTTCATGAAACTTTTCAAATTTCATAGTCCTGGAAAGAGAGGTTACCATAGTGAACCATAGTGATGAGAATAGACTTCTGGAGAGACAATGCTATACCTCTTTTTTTCTGTGCTTAGAGGTCAAATTTTTCTCAGTGTATATATTCAGCTCATGAGAAATACTGATGAGAAATACAGGGTGCTTTAAATAAATATATGGAGCTGTCATTTCCCATTGGACTAGTGTTTAATTTTGCAGTAATTTCCAGAAACCCATAGTACTAATACATATGGACTTGCAAGACCTCAGTATGGGCTAGTTGGTTGTTTCAAATGAAATTTGGGAGCATTTGAAGACAGTCAAGAATCAGCCAAAATGGGTTAACTGGATTCATTAATGTATAGCCAAATACCTCCCTCTTCCAAGTGGGTGTGCACATACACACGCACACCCCTCCCTTCAGAATCAAAGCCCCACTACACTGGGTGCTCTGAAAACGCAGTGATTAATAAGAATGATTTCAATTTTCTGCAACGTTTTGGAGAAGTATCTGTTGATAATAGCAAGTTAAACCCTGCACATCGTAGGCTTCGTGCACAGCTTCTCCAGCAATGAAAAGACAAAATTATTTTGTGAAAACAGTTTAAGAGATGATTTGCATTAAGCAATTCTAAGCATGATCTTGCAGTTTACTACTGACATCAATCACAGCAAAAAGATCACATACTGAAATGCTTGGAAAAGTTTCCACGTGGAAAGCATTTTGCAGAATTATTGTACAGGCAGAGAATATAAAAATGATTTGCTTTGCATCTCTCAGGAGACTGTTCTGAGCTTCATATATCCTAGCAAAAGATGTCAGGATCTGAACCTTATAACTAGACTTTCTAACTACTGGGAAAGACTTAATCTCATATTTGTACATCCTGCTGTGGGAGGAAATGAATTCTGCCCTAGAAGTGTCCATTTCTCTCCACTGTGTAATGACAATCTAATCTCAGACAGACATATACATTACAGACATGAAGAGTTTGATAAGATGAATTGCACCCCACAGATCAGGATGATAAGTTACTACAGCAAAACACACACCTAACTTCTCTCTTTGCACTATACATAAATAAACAGTTACTACTCCAATTACTGGTAATAATATTCCTATTACTCTTAAATTAGGTACAAATATTATATTATTAACCATCATTCATATAGTTGCTGATAATGTTAATTATTAATATTTATTAACTTAATAAATATTTGCTACTTAAGTAATACAAAATATTTGTAAGGGAACAGGCCCTAGATCTTAAGACCCTAAGTTTCTTAGCTCCTAAGGAGTCATGGTCCAGGGAAATTTATTGCTAGTTATTTTCCAATATTCTGTGATGACAGATTAATTATCCCATATCAGAGCTATCCAGAGCAGGAGTCACAACTTTGGTAAGAGGCACAGCATATTTAATTGACAGATGATGCAACCAAGACTGGAGTCTGTAAGACAGTCTGCTGGAATCTATCATTCCAAACATGAAAGCCAGGATGCATAAGCTTAACAGAGATAAAACGGAAAAGAATAAACTAATTTCATTTAGTTTTTACCAATAGAAACAGTATTTTGAAAAAGCATGCATTCCGGATGTAAGATGAAGGGATATGTTATGTAAACATCAACCTACATGAAGACAATTTAAAATAAACGAATAAAACAGTTTGACTGGCAGCAGAATATAAGGCAACTTAGTCCAGATGACAGTGTCACATACTAATCTACATGGTGCCATAATAGGTCATACATCTTCAATTCCAATGTTCAAGAGTCACTAAATATATACAAAATATTAAAGAATCATGAATGTACTTGTACTCGGCCATCTGCAGTATTATAAACATTAACTCTCTTCACTTAGCTGAAACAAATTAGAAGAGATTGGAATAATTGGAAAGACATTTTTATAACTTGAATGCTGGCATACTGAATGTTATCAAGATAAATGCTCTGTTCAGACTTAGTTCTCTCTGTTCTGTCTACTGATTGCCTTGAGCAGAGAGAAAGCATTACGAGATATCCAAGTGGTAATTGGCAAATTTATTTGGAGTGAAAAATTCACTGGAGTTCAAAGGAGAAATCAACCCCTAGTCCTTCCATCCTTACTCTCTCAGTCTTCCCATGAACATGAAAGTGCAAATGAAAACGAATCACTACTGCCCACCAGGGTGGGAGTGCAGCAGCCAAGTGCCAAGTTGTATTGATTCTCAATGGGGTGAAGTAAAGTTGAGAGAGTTCAATATCTCTTGGCATGAACACCTTCAAATGAGAAATAAAGACCTTTCTTTCCAGTCAACAGCTCCAATGTTCCTATTTTCAGACTCTTTCTCTCGATTTGCTCAAATAATTGTTACAATTAAGTACACATATTGGGAAATTGCAGATAAAGAAAAGTGAATTTCAAGAACTAAGTTGTATTTGTACTTACCATTAAGAGTGACTCATCTTAAGTATGGAGAAATAGCAAGACTGAAGAAACAGGCCCATATAAAGACAAATCTGGGTAGTTAAGTTAAACCTTACTATGGAAAATAATAATAGGATTTGTTCTTTCTCCTCTGTATCTGAAAGAAATTTAAAAGTTTGGAGTGTTTCTGCACAGGAAAAACAAAGCTGGGAGTGTCAAGCATAAATGAAACCTTGAACTGGGACAATCAGAAATTTAAATGACAGATCTTTTTCTGAGGTTTCTATTAGCAGAGGCCATGCTGCTGCCGTGAATCAGCATGTCGTGATTATCCCTGAAACAAAACTCTCTCTTTTGATTTTACTGATGATTTTATTTAAATCAGTAGGAAGTCATCTCTGAATGTAGACACAAGTGTCAACTGTTAGTCTTCTTTGAAAATTCTGCTAAATAAACACCAAAGGTGAAGAAGAGTGTCTCGGACTGTTGATATCCAGGACTGTAAAGACTTTCATTAAGAAAAATGATGCCTGAGGCTGCCTGGATGGCTGGTATTGTACCTTGCTTTCTTGTGGGTATCAAGAACGGGAAACTTCAAAAGAAGCAAGAGCACCAAGGCCAATCCTCAGGCACTTAGAAAACTTCATCAAGCAGTGTTTAAGGGCATGCAATGGAGATGTAAGATGGCAAATTCATGCCACAAGCAGGAGTTCAGTCAGAGCTTTGCTCCAAAAGACTCCAGAGAGTAATGCAGTTTTCTCCACCTGCACAAAAACTTGAAGGCCCACAAGGAGTCAGTAGAGAAAGGTCTTTCTGTTGGTCGAGGCACAAGAGACATGGCTGAAATATTTTTCCTCACTTGGGGAATGCTGCAAAGTAACAGTGGTAAATCTTGGCCACAATGTCTCTCTTTAATATAAAAACTGGTCATTTTTGAGAGAAAAGGTGCATATTAAAATAGCCAGTTCTGGACACACAGAAATCTATAAGCTTGGATATAACTGTGGATACACAGCAAGAAATAGCTTCCTTCTTAAAGTGAACCCAATTGAAATTAATTCTTTCACTAGCCTTACATCTATGACCTCTCTGGATAGCAGAAAGGTAACTTGCTATGGGCTTGGAAAAGGTAATGGAGAGGACCAGTTGTTCAGTTGCTAGCATTCTGCCCTGAAGGCACTGAAATGATGTTAAAAACAACTGATTTCTCTGGTAACAAATAAAGTAAGAGCCAAACATGCCAGCAGAGTAGGCAAAAGCAAATGCTGGGGACAGAACTGAAATGAAGCCTAAACATTATTCACGCTAGGCTACTTATATCATGAACAGTCATCTCTTAAGTTTTTTCATCAGTACCATGAATAGGAAGTGGTTTGTTATACTTTTTTGTTGTTGTTAATTTTAAGAACAGAGACATAAATATAGCATGGCAGATTTGCTTTTAAAGCTTTTAAAGTTCTGTGTTTAGGTAACAGTTTTCTCACTGACCCTGAGGCTAAGGTTTCTAAAACTAGAAAACATCTTTTTTTTTTTTTTCCAGAAAATTCTTTTTAAATGAGGAAACTTGGATGGCTGTGTGATGTTTGTACTAACAAATGATCTGTTTGTATCACAGGTGGAAAAAAAGATCCAGACTTAGAAGCAGAGTGGCCTTTTGTGATGGAAGGAACCTGGTCTCCAGGGTGTCCTTCAGACCTCTTAGTTCTATTCCAGCAAGTTGGCAAGACCTGAAGTGTTTGAGAAAGAAATGTTACTGTTGGACCTTTTTAAGGTGGAGGTGGCCTCATAAAATTCCCATCTCACCTCTCACCATTAGCTTAATCAATGGTTTTAAGATTGCTTTGAGTATGTCTGATCCTGCGATGACTTGAGTACAGTGTGGATTAAGGGAGCTACGACATCACTATCATTCAAGCCTTGGAGGTTGCTGTTTTCTTTCACTGAGCTCTCAGTGCAGATTTATGCCTAACTTTTTATAACCTGCAGCGAGCTGCATGTTGCTCTAGCTACTGTGCTACTAGATCTCCAATAATTAATGCAGAAACTAGCATGGGCAGAGCTGTCTAGAATAGAATAGAATAGAATAGAATAGAATAGAATAGAATAGTTTCAGCTGGAAAGGACCTAAAAAGATCATCAAGTCCAACTGTCAGACTTCTTTGGGGTTGACCAAAAGTTAAAACATATCCTCATCACATCATCAAGAGCATTATTCAAATGCTTCTTAAACACGGACAGGCACAGGGCATCAACCACCTCTCAAGGAAGCCTGTTCCAGTGACTAACTATCCTTTTGGTAAAGTTCCTCCTAATGTCTAGTCTGAACCTCCTCTGACACAGCTTTGAGCCATTGCCATGCATCCTGTCACTAGATGCCAGGCAGAAATGATGAACACCTCCCTCTCCACTTCCCCTCCTCAAGAAGTAGTAGAGAGCAATGAAGTCACCCTTCAACCTCCTGTTCTCTAGGCTTAACAAACCCAGTGCCCTCAGCATCTCCTCATAAGACATGCCTTCCAGGCCTTTAACCAGCTTTTTGGCCCTCCTCTGGATGCATTCAAGTATATTAACATCCTTTTTAAATTGCAGAACCCAGAACTGCACACAATATTCCAAGTGAGGCCGCACCAATGCTAAATACAGTGAGAATACTAAATACAGTATACATTAATGAAGATAGAGGTGCACCTCTACTGTCAGGTGGGGGTTTGAATCCTCACATTTCAGGCTGAGCTCCCCAGTCCTTTCCAATGCTTTTGTGTAGGCTTATTGTCAGGCTTAAGTCTGGAATGAGTCAGATGGACATTCAGGTGGGCAAAACCACACCAGCTTAGAGATGACAAAGTTAGTATAGGTGGAGACTAGCACTGTCTTCAGATACAACTTCATGAAAACCTCTTCCTTCATCCCTACCAGACCTCTGTAGAGGAATCCAAACTTTTCTGAATCCTTTCAGCTGCCCATGGCTGGAGCATCCCTGCAGAGTCCCTGAGGCCCTCTGTTGGCCTTCTGCACACAAGTCCCAGTGGTGAGTCCCTCTGCCTTTGTTTCAGTGCCCATGCCTGCCTCTCCTCAGTGCAACCCACCAAGTCTTTCATTTATGTCTCCCAGCATTTCTGCTCAGCAAGGCATAATTCAGAAGCAGATAGCAAGATAATGTGTCAGATATTCAAACAACCCCATTTGGGGCCAGAAGACAACAGGAACTCAATTGTTCTCCACAGACCAGCCTGAATAAAAGCAGATANAAAAAAAAAAAAGCAGATAAACAACCTGTGCTACACAGGCATTTCTTTTTTTACGTATTCCTTGTGGTTAAGGTGGAGGCATATATTTTACAGAAGAAAGCACAGATAGAAATCTATGTTGGTAACAAAGAATACTGATTAGCACTGAAGAGGTGTTATTACATTTGAGGAACCTGTTGCTTAATTCAACATTGGACTCCAGTCAGGCATTCATATTTTGACATTCAACAGTCATGCAAATGATTCAAGGTGAAGAAAGCATGCCCTGTACTTATAAGATAAAGGTGTTTAGTCCATTAGTTCAATTGGTGGAGAGGTTAAGAGGAGAAATATTTCCCTTTAAGGAGGGACAGGGTGCTTTACAATAGCAGGCTTTCTGAGTAGGCACACAGCAACATCATGAGGCTGAGAAGTTGGAGTTAGAGCCAGTAAGGTTGAATGCAGTATCAACACGTAGATCTTCTAGGGAAATTAACTAACCACTTAAATAATTCATCCCATTCATTTGGGATCATCAAGCTGAGACTGAGTTAGGAGAAAAGGTCACTGGAAGTAATTGTTTCACATTGTGTTTGTGACCCTTTCGGCACAGATCTCAGTTTAAGCCTAATACTGCCCAATCAATGTCAATGAATCAGAGGCTGAATAATAACTTCAATCCGTATTTTTATAATAGTCTCGGCTATATGCTAAGTTCTTTGGACTAAAGATGGAACAAAATATGCCTCAAAATGCTCAGAGTACTTTCTGCTCAGCATTAAGATAATGATTATAATGAATATTCATGTTTCAGAATTTTGTCTCCTGGGTGAGTTGAGCAGGATTTAAATTTCCCTTGGTACAAAGTTGGGCAGACATATTTGTGCGTATGTGATATGGTTTGGTTTGGTTTCATTGTCTGAAGCTGCAGGCAGGGCAGAAACAGCGCAGGTCAGTGTGCTCCAGACAGAGAACTTTCTTTGTTACAGACTGGATGGATGCGCTATGCTCACCTCTGTGGTCACAACATGCATCAGGTTGGGATTCTGGAAAAAATCATGGGGAATGGGAGGCAAAGAGGAGCTCCCGTCTATCTTTTGCACCCTTTCTTTTTTCACAGACCCTGCAGGTATCCCCCACCTACTCTTTTTCAGCAGCAGCCCAGGCTTTCCCCTTGCTCAGAGCACATTAGGGGCAAGCCTCTTGAGAAATGAAAAACATCTTTCATTCTAAAACTACTGGACTGATAGAAAGCACAAAATCATGGTACATGGTAAGCAGATGCAAGTTTGCATTCTTTCAGATTGGCTGGACATGAACCGGCCTAAATCCCAAATGTACATGGTTTATATGCTCAAATTATGGCCTTAGTACATTGCTACACTGGTAGGGAACGAGCTTGTATCCTGCTAACTTAAAAGCAACTTTGCATCTGCCTGAAATCTATTGTCTATACATACAGATATCCACGTAGGATTTTTCTCTTTTCATAAAGTTCAAGGGCAGGAGAGCCCATGACATTTATTCTGACCTCCTTTACTTTGTAAATCCTAAAATCAGGATGCCAAGTTAGCAGATACATTTGACCTTCATCTTCCTGTGTTTCAGTTTCTCATTGGCAAAATAAACCTAGTGGTAAGGGAGTCTGCATTCACCATTGTTTGGCATTATGAAAAGTAAACACATTCATATTTGGAAGGCAGAATACTGTATCAATGAGAGTCACAGTAAAATCCAGAAGAAAACTGAAGGTTTTGAACAATGTTTTGTAAATATGACAGAGGCATCAGTCGTTGGAGAGTGGGGTATAAATATTGAATAGCTTCTCTTCTAGGGAGTACAGTCCATACTGGGCCATAAATGAGACAGAGCTTCTGTAAACAGAAAAGCAAGACCTGATGCTGTATTTCAAAAACACAGACACATAATTGATACCAGAATTAGATAACCAGGGAATTCTCCCTTTGCCTTTTTCAAGTTCTTGAGTTGCAAATTTGCACCTAAAAAGATGTTCTTTAAAAGTAAGGAGGAGGCTGTGTGCATATGCTGTTATACAGAGACTATTGCTGTTTGACTGGGTTTCTTCCCTTTGCTGTAACTCTTGTGTTTGTTAGCATTATTGGCTTTTCTAGAATGGTTTTCTTATCTACCTTGTGATTTTCAGGTCTGGTTCTGCATCATTTTCCTGTGAATATGCATGGATCTGCATGGATTCTTATTCCTAAAGATCTAAATCAGAGAAGACAAGTTTATGGTTTGCATAAAATGTC
Source organism: Anseranas semipalmata (assembly GCA_013399115.1). Taxonomy (NCBI): domain Eukaryota; kingdom Metazoa; phylum Chordata; class Aves; order Anseriformes; family Anseranatidae; genus Anseranas; species Anseranas semipalmata. The sequence continues at coordinate 569,324 of VXAA01002258.1, read as the reverse complement.
TGTTATTAAAAATTATATCAATTATAGTTAGATCAACATCAGCTTTCAGTTAGATCAGCATCACTAACATTGTTTGACTATTAGATTTTGTAGCTATGCCAGTGGTTTATCCAATTCACCTCAAATTATCCTAAATAGCTATTGTTGAATTTCAGTTACTCTTGGCAATCCTCTAATGCTGTAAGAAAAAAAAAGTCAATCCCTACAGGCATTTCTATGGTTCCTAAACACTCCAGCCTAGTAGGGAATTAGAGTCTGTACATGACAGCAGTCTCTTTCTCATTTTGTCTGGTCTCTGAGACACCACAGAAGGTATCAGGCAATGATTCTGGTTCCTTTTCAGTTATTTCTATTGTGATTTTGGCACAAAGCAAGCGGAGCCACTATCTCCAAGGACTTTGGTTTCCCTCCAAGATTCTTCCCTTACCCCCCTGTAACATATGTTACTAAATTGTGAGTGGGTTGCTAAAGGCATGTGTCATTGTTCCTTTAATTTATGCATATCCACAATGCAGATGATTTTTACACAAAATACCTTCTTCTAGATTACAGATTTGATTTTCAATGCCTATGTGTTTCAACTCATATGATAAACCATTGTAAGTGTTTGCCTAATCAGAGCATTTATGCCAGACTAGCTGCAGTAGTTATACTGCTAACATGTTTAGTGTATTTGGAAGTAATTTTCAAATAATTTTCTTCTCTGTGAAGAAAAAGATCTGAGTAAGTGACAATTAACTCCAAAGGAAATTTTGGATTTAATTCTATCCTTAGTAGGGTAGAAGTGGTACAGCTTTAAATCCACTAAACATTCAGTATTTGAGTGAGCCTTGCACCTCAATCAATTACCAGCACCATCTGAGTTTTTTAACATTTTAAAGAACTTAAAATCTGCAGAATAATAAGAACTTCACTAAGCTAATTCAACTGAAAAAAGGCAATACATATGTACCACTGAAGTGAAACGCACGTCACAGCAGAAGATAGACAAGATGTGAAGATGAATATGTATATGCCACTTAAATATATGTTGGGTATGTATGTTGGTAGATGAAATGTGCAGAGATCCAAACTCAAATTTCCAGATTGCAAGGATTACTCTTGGAAAAAAAACAAAACAAAACAAAACAAAACATAAACAAACAAGCAATGTCATTGGTTCTTTAATAAATAATAAAAAAAAGAAAGATACTTTGATTTTCTGTCATTTCTAAATAACAGCACTGTGTCCCAAAGCAGTAGGCTTTAAGCCCTAATCATCCTTAGCATGCTTTGACGCACTGGAGGGCAGAGACATCTCCTCCCTGATAATATAAAGGAAAATGTTCTTGCCATTATGATGTTAACCCAGGACATGGGAATCCTGCATCTAACTCACTTCTCAATCTCTATCTTCCTGTAAAGCATCTGACAAGTTACTAAGCACCAGTCTTATTACTCTCTTGAAACCAATAGAGAAAAACAACACTCTACTGTCTTCGAGAGTTGTTGCCATGATAAATGTTTTTAAAGTTTCATGGTACTTTTATAATAGATATTCCTTACAGCAACCTCAGACAACTCTGCTAACTGTGAGGGCAGGTGAACAACTGCAGGAGAACAATTCATAATAAATATACTTTCTCGGCCAAAGTTTGTTTTAAAAATTCTGCCAGAAAACCAAACGTCATCATAAAACTCCTCCACTGAAATTTATCTTTATAAAGGAGATAGAAGGCATTCTCATATGTCTTCAGGCAGCCAACTAATATTTATTCAATAAAGTGTGTTTCTTCCGTTCTGTAGACAGAACTAAATTGTCAGAGATAGTATTAATTTATTTTCATCTTCTTTATTTTCAAAGACAAACCTGATGCAACAGACGCAGAACATGAAAAAGGGGATATAGGTCTTATTTCTCAAGCATGCCTCAAAACCAGGTTCTCATGTTTCTCAGAAAATTAAGATTTCTCAAGCACGCTTCAAATCCTTTTATTAACCAGAAGGGGTTTCTTTGATCACATTGACTTCCAAAGCAAAACCAATTGGGATTTCCTTAATATCCCCGAAAATGAGCTTTTATATGATGAGTGACTTTGTCCCAAAACATAGCAGTTCAGAGGTGGAAAAGATTAGAGACTCTTTAGTCGAGAAAGAGAAGATTCAGGGAAGTCAGAATAAGTCTTCAAAATAAGTAAACTTCTCATGCAAAAAGAAAATGAATAATTTTCTCTCTTCACCTACTGTAGATAAAATGGACATAAATGCTGACTTACGTGGCACAATATACCTGAGTCAAATTAAGGAGGAGGGCACACTTCAGACAGACATCACTGAATTATTCAGACCTCCTGACTGTGATCTCGTGGAATGTAGTTGTGCAAAGCGGTCAGCACTTTACTTGTCTCTTCTATGCAATGCATCCATCCAATGGTAAATTTTGGTCAGCTTGTTGGAGAAGCTGGACCTGCTGCTTGTGAAATCAGTTGCTATCCCAAGAAATAACCTCCTAAAAAGCAACATGAACTACTGGGTTAGGCTATCCTGTGCATCTTAGCTCTGCAAGGACATGCAGCTTTTCTCCTGTGGGACTCAAGCAGTTTCCCATGTCTCTAGCCATACCAGACATTTGCTGGTATGACCTATAGTGATCTAGTTCTGGCTGGGTGTTATTGCCCCAACTTGTGGATACTGTGACAACAGCAAAATGTGAGGTACAGACCCAATGAACAGCTGAGCATTCCAATGATTTTACTACATCACCTGCTGTTTGGCACTAGGAACCCTAAAACTAACTTTAATACACCTTTGAATATACTTAAGGAGAGAGTTCCTCTTACTTGTCATGTTTTCAGTGGTGAGTTACTGTCCTCCCACAAAAATGAGGAGGCTGAACCTTCTGGGAGGAGAAGAATTGCTGATCAGAGAAGAGGAGATGCTAGAAATAAAGTGATGCCTCAGGAGACTGGTAGACTTTCCCTCAAAATGACAGGAGAGCAATGTTCAGGGTTTACACAATATGTTTACCACTGAATCGACTGGAGCCTAGCCTAGAATCAAGGACCTGCTCTGCAAGGAAAGAGTAGCAAGAGGAGATTCACTTTTTAATCCTTCTATCATAATCTGTCTGACCTTATCACTTAAAAAAACAAAAATAAATAAAAAATAAAAAATCAGAAGACCCTTAAGTATCTAATTCATAATCCAGTAAAATTAGCTTTTCTTTGACTTTACAACCTTACTGATATTCGTGGAAAGATCTCACAGTGAAGCAGCCTGCTCTAGTAGTTGGCAACCCTGCCCAGAGCAGGGGGGTTGAAACTAGATGATCTTTAAGGTCCTTTTCAACCCAGGCCATTCTATGATTCTATGATTCTATGAAGGAAAAGGTCCAGGCAAGTCTCATTGCCTACTCTGAAGAGTTAAATGGTGAAAGTAAATATTGCATAAGGAGGTTTTAACATCACCATGATAGTGGTCAAAAACTGCAACAGGTACCTGGAGAACCTTCAGTCTTGAAGATATTTGAAAAGCAACTGGATAAGACCCTGAGCAACTAACTGTAAGTTTGAAGTTGATCCTGATTTGAGTAGGTTGGACTAGAGACCTCCAGAGGTCTCTCCCACCCCAAAATATGCAATAATTTAGTAGAAAGTTAAGTACATCTGGCCTCCAAGACAAGCCTTGTGCCAAATCCTGTTTGAGAAAGACCTTAAAGCACCTGAGGTGCTGGCAAGTGGCTGTTTGTAATGCTGGTGTGGCAGCAGAGCAGAAAGCAGAGTAAGCAGAGCACAAACTGAGAGCGATGGATTTGCAGAGCCCAGATGTCAGAAAAGCTTTCCCAAAAAGGATAGGACAGTTGTCACCACCCGCTCACTTTTGCAGGTCCCCTCCAGGCAAAGGAGTATGATAGGAAGAGTTTCTGCTGTAGGAGGGCAGACAGAGCCAAAACACGTTTATCAAACCTCTAGAAAACACATTTCATCCAAGCACCTTGTCATCTTTGTGCTTTGTTGCCCCAAGCCTGTTGTTAACTTCACCTCCAAAATCCCATTAAATAAGACCTCCTCAGGGCCTGGGCTAGGTCTATGCATAGCTACATGCAGCATCAAGTGCCCTTTTGAGTGCTATATAAACATCCCCATCAGAGCCTGAATGAAAGGTTAATAAATTGAATACGTTGTCCTCGGTGTAACAGAAGGGGACAAACTGTAGCATCCATTTAAAGCAATTCATAAGATAAGTGATCTGAAAATATGCAACATTAAATACAGCCATATTTTAAATAGCAAGAATCACTTTCACAGCACTTGAGAGGTCATAAACCACTTATGTTTTCATTCCAGGGGCCTTTACAAAGCTTTGCTTTGAAAGCTTTGTATTAACTTATCAGCTCAGAAGAAACATTGTTTTGTCATTGTCGCTACAGTGGTGGCACCTACTTGTCTTCTGTTCTTTGTTCTGTTTATAGTGAGAAACAAAGACCTCACATGCTTTCTACATACTCTTCTTACAGGAAGTGATTGGGGCACAGGCCTGCAAAATGGGAATGACAATAGCTCTAAAAATGTAAAAATGTATGAAAAAAAAATACAGGAATTTCCCTCTGACAAAGTAGGTCCTTACTCCCAACTGCCTCTTATCTGTGATGCTTTGTTGTGAGTCACACGAGTCAAGGCTTCCCAAGGGCTATGTGATGTCTTCAAATTCTGGGTACCTGCAGAATGCTTATTCACAGACACTGAGCTTGGATGTCTTTGTTTTTTTTTTAAATTGAGATGTATTGAAAATACAGCTGACACATAGCCATGAAGCTGGCTATGTGTGATAACTGATAATGTTTTTTTGTCCTAGTGTCTTAAAACTTTGACCAGCTGCAGCTCTTACATTTTATCTGTGTGTGATTTTAAATTGAGTCATATGCTTCTCGGTCACCTTAGCAAATTTTCAAGCCAAGGCTAAAGCTATTTTATTTCTTATTATGTTCAGTCTCCAAAGTCTTCCAAGTACTCAAAGTCATTGGAAAGAAGAGCTAAAACATCCATTTTAAAAGTTCATAAAACTACTTAACCAAGATATAAAATATTTCTTTATATCCACTGATGTCCTGGAGGAGAGGCAGAGGTTCCTGGAGGAGAGGTTGTCCTCACCAGGCACAGCCCATGGGAACCTTTTAACCGTGCTACTACACTGAAAATACCCTAATCCCTTCTATCAAGGGTGAGGCACACAGATCCCCTTATTCTTGCTTTCTCCTCTGTAGTGAACAACATTAAAAATTGCATTAGTTTTATCTAACCTTGTAGCTCTGCCTTCTGGAAATCCCAGGATCCCAGCGTGGCTGAGGCGGGCAGGGATCTCCAGGTCCCGCTGCCCCCCTGGCCCAGCAGGGCCCCCTCGAGCAGGGTGCCCAGCACCACGTCCAGGCGGCTTCTGGAGCTCTCCAAGGAGGAGGCCCCGCAGCCTCTGGGCAGCCTGTGCCAGGGCTCCGGCACCCGCCCAGCACAGCAGCGCTGCCTGAGGGGCAGAGGGAGCCTCCTGGGCTCCAGGCTGGGCCCGGGGCCTCGGGGCCTG
>VXAA01002258.1:530206-563752 GCA_013399115.1 Anseranas semipalmata | reverse complement strand
TAACCAAAAGAGTCTCTCTAGTTGGCATCAGGGCTTCATGCCCATGTCTCCAGTAAGGCTGACATCAAGCCCAAGGGACAGTTTAATTATGACCCTGTCTGGGACAGATGAGGGATAGGTGGATGTTTGCTGGACTTGAACAAGGTCCCTAATCTGACAACCCTGGAATGAGGATGCTGCCAGCATCAGCATTTCCAAAGTGTAGCCCTTGCAGCTGACAAATCAAGTAAATCTGACAGATATGCAGAGTCCCATATCAGCAGGGAAACCTTCTGCAATATCACTGGCAAAAATATCTCCCACTCAGCACTGAGCTTGGCACTAGCTGATTGGGACTGCTCTTCAGGGCCAAAGGAAATCTTGGCAATTTTTTTGATTCAAAAAAAGATATGCAAACAATTCAGTTTTGTTGATTGTGGAATATCACACTTAGAACCTCAGAGTTTCAAATGAAGATCAATAGAGGTGTGCTTTTTGTTGTTCTTGTTGTTTTCTTTTAAAATCAAATGCAGGAACTTTATATTTGCAAGAATTTGGATTTGGTAGATGGCTTTAGGTCTGGGAACTGGGTATTTCTAGCATTTAAATCTCAGGGTCCAGCGTGGCAGATGGACTGTCACAGAAATCAAGATCTTGGCCTTCCCAAACCAGTTCTGGTGGCAAGAGGTAGCGCTGAGGAAAGATAAGCCTGAAGCAAAGGAAACTTTTTTTGTTTCCTTTGATTGTAGTAGGGTAAAGGTCACTGCTTAGAACTGGAAAAAAATAATAGCATTTTAATGGGATCTTACACGGGCATCAGGGTTTCAAATGAATCTGGGCTGAGCCTGGAAGGAAGGAGACTGGACAATAGATCGAATGTGAACCAGCTGGATTATTTGGGGTACAGCCTCAGAACATTAAAACATGCTCCACTCCATTATTTCCAAGGAAATTCACTGCAGAATTTCAAATATTCCCGTATATTAAAAATCAAATATTATCCACCAACTAGAAACTCTGCATTCAGCTCCTGATTCAGACATGCAGCCCATGAAAGGCCTCACCATTTTAGGAAAAGAAGAATGGTGGCTTCCTGCTCACAGACGTGGGGACGTTGGCTCTGTGTCACCAAGCCATTCACCCAGACTGTGGACATCTTATGCAAAATAATACAGCTATAGCTTATAGTTTCTTATAGTTTATACAGAAGAAGAACTTGGAGTGCAGTATATAACGATTTATGCTATCTGGTTGGCCAGCTCCACATCAGGCACTTTCATATGAGGGAAGGGAAATATTTCACAGCCCAGAGACTCTTCCCTTTGCCCAAAATCCTGTAGTTGCTGCAGCATCAGAAGGACTGAAGACCACAAAGCCCTCTGGCTTATGAGTAGATATGTGGCCAGGACATGTCTGAATGCTCTTGGGGCTTTGCTGAAGGCTGCCTATTTAAGATCAGAAAGGTGGCAATTGTAGTCCCACACTGAATGAAAACCTCTGGTTACTGAAATGTTTGGTTGGTTTTGTTTGTTTGTTTGTTTTAAGCGAAAAGATTGTTGCATGTCTTTGAGCCAGGTCCGTCTGATCCATGTAGATAGTCTCCATGGTAGGACATTTTATTGTGAAAACTGCAAAGGAGAAAGTGCAAAAAGCACCTGTTTGTTCTGTATCAGCAGAGATGGACCCAGTGTCCCCAGGCAATCATCCAGCCTCTGATTCCTACTTGCAGATCCTGGAAGAAAGGTAAAGCACCCATGTGTGCACAGAGGGGAGAAGGTACTTTATATATCATAGAATCACAGAACGGCTGGGGTTGGAAGGGACCTCTGGAGATCATCTAGTCCAACCCTCCTGCCAAGCAGGGTCACCTAGAGCACGTTGCACGGGATCGCATCCAGGCAGGTTTTGAACATCCGCAAAGGAGACTGTACAACCTCTCTGGGTTATATATCGAATATGTCATATATATGTCATATATATATCAAATATGTCATTCTTAATGCTAGTTTCATCTATATCACTTGGAATAATGAAAGGATTTGTCTATACTGCTCACCAGAAAACATGTCAGAGAGGAGACAGGAATGTGGCATGTTCCCTTATTCACACCCTGTATGGTGTAAGGCTGACCATGAGATGTCTGCAGTTTGGCAATATGGTGCTGCTCCTCAGAGTATCTGATATCGAGCAACCAGAAAGAAGCCAAGACAAACTTACCTGCCCTCAGTATTCCTTCATTATTGCTAGACTGATGCAAAAAATCATGCTGCTGTACGCTTGACACAACAGACCTAAGTATACCTATTCCTATCCTGCCCATATTGCAGAATACAACGCTTTTGGTCCTAACTGAAAGTCAAACTTTTTCTCTTGCTTTGTGCTTCAGAGCTCACACAAAATCTACTTCTGAGCACAAGCCTAAGTACAGGCAGACTGAACGTTAGGGGAGTTTGAGATGATCACAGTATTTTATCCATGCTTATAGTAAAACCGGGATTTAATTTGTATTTCTTAGATTTTTATTAAAAGAACTATTTACAGATACTCTAAAACTAATGTCCATGCCAAGTGAAAACAGTTTGGCTAGTAGCACCTATTCCCACAACAGCCAACAGAGAAACCTGCTCTGAGAAGCCTCCCAGCCACACTGCCTGTTTCGCTGGGTCCTCTCTGCAGAAGGGAAATTATTCCTTTTCAGGTTTCTCCAGACAATTTCATTTCTTAAAATCTTAACATTATCAATAGTTTGCTCTTACCGACCTTTTCTGGCCTTCCTCATCTTTTACTCTCAGGCTCCAAAGATCTTTCCGTCCTCCCCTCTACCTCTTAGATACACACATTCTGTTGTATTTGACTGTTAGAAATATTGTTTTCCAGTCTTCTCTTACTTAGAATAAAATGCTTCAGTTCTTTCAGGTTTTCCTTATCAAGCATGTTTTTTTTTTTTGTTTGTTTTTGTTTTTTTTTTAAGAAATTACTGTTTAAGGAACTACTAACCTTACTTAAGTAATTTTCCCAAAGATGAAGGTTTTGAACATGTATTTTCTGAATGCGTATTTTCTGAATGCGTATTTTCTCTGTAGACACCTAAATAGCAACACAGAGCGGTAACCTGTTAATAACTTTCCTTTGAGAAGCTGTTCTGTATAATTAGTGTTTCACCAGAGACCTCCTCAAGCCAGACCTCCATCCAAGGTAAAATTGCTTATTATTGCTACTGCATGAAATCCCAGAAAGCCAAAAGAATAAATAAAGTTTCCTGGCTAATAATGTCTTCTCACAGGACTCAGGTTATCTTTAGCCTCTGAAACCACTGAAAAGGCACTAAATGAAGCCTGAAAACTGAAAACAGTGTATCTGGAAGGGACTGGACAAGGAAAGGGAGAGGTCTGGTCTGGTCAACGAACTTTTTTATGAAGACTTTCTACCTCTTAAGCCACTGCATATGCTTTTCTTATTTAAATTTCACAGTTCTGGAGGTGTACTGAAATTTGTCATCTTTATACACAGCTGGATACTGGATATTATTTTGGTGATGCTGATGTGGCTCCACCTGACCTGACTTGCAAAGGAGGTTTGTGACTCTGTAAGGCACTTGGCCTGAAATTGAAATGAGAAGAAAAGACCCCAGAAGGGCAACAACACTGCTTTCTTATGTTTAGCTTCCTTTACTACTTTTCTATTGTGTTCTTTTTCCAACTGAAAAGAGACTAATAAGCCTGCCTTTTTTTATATGTATTCTTTGCACTCACCTAAGGAAGGAAATACACTCAGCTACAACTTATCAGCTCCGGCTTGTTCTCATTTCTTACCTCACTAACCTCCAACTTTGAGATAAAAGGGCTTATTTTTCCTTTGTTTCTTTGTTTACAGGAGGTGAAAGATTTCTGAACCTGGTTTTGTAATCTCTGTAATCTATATAATGAAAAAAACAGAGATTAGTATTAATGTCTATATAAAAATAAGATGATCTTCACAATGAAAAAGCCTCAGATTAGCAGCAATTCGCTATAGTGGAAAAGTGCCAGACCGTTAATCCATCCAAAGACCTGGCAATGAGTCACATTGTCAATAGGCAGAAGTCACAGAAAGTGGTATTGATTGACTTTAGTCATGATACATAATGCATTAGTAAGAGCATCATTAGCATGCATTGCTCCTGGACAGCATGTCAGTTGGTAGAGTAAGTGTTCATGTAACTATAGATTTTGTTGTTTCAGAGCCTGAGGGCAGATTAAGCCAGTATGTGTTCCTTCCCATTTGCAAGGACATGGCTAAGGACATGGCTACCAGCATTTGCTGTGGCCCAGATGAAGACAGATAATCCATTAAACTGAAGTAATTTGAATGTTTATGTCCATAAATCCATAAAATTAAGCTGCAAGAAAAGCAACATTTTGGATTTTTGTGTGTAGCACAAACAGTGCTCAGTGGTTCACCAGTATTACAGAGCAAAACTGCACAATTATTTTAACATGGAAAACTTCTACTGTGCATTCCAGGTTTTTGCAGTTTATTCTTTCTTGCCTTCTAGACCCCTGGAAATCAGAGATTGCTTCCTTTTCTCATGGCCAGCAGTGTGAAGTGGCAAAAGCGACACAGTTGATTAACATCTGTTTGGAGACTGAAGTGTTCCACTGTCATAGGCATAAAGTCTCAGTGATCCTGTTATTCTGGCTTCAGGGTGTTCTAGGAGGTTTGTACCAAAGTTTCTTTCCTTATTTTATCACACAGAATATAAAATGCAAGAAAAAAAATCTCCACTGGCTTTTGATGGTGAGAGACAACAAAGGCTCCTCACTTTCATAGGATATTGCTGAAAGTGAGAGCTGACAGATGACGGCTATGAGGTTTTATATCTTCCCTGCTGTTTCCATGCTATGGAATATGTATGCTGATATGTTGCTAAAATTATGCTGTTTTAAAATGTTTTACTTTTATATGTATCTCTAATAACACCCCTGGCATTCTAAAAGCTATTGTCTTTGATACCAACAGCATGAAATCTAGATGTTGATGGGTTTGGGTGCAATTGTCTACTAGCTTTGGTGGCTTTACCACTCCTGGAGGTGGGTTGGTGGGCTCTGAAAAAGTTCATACTGTTGTACCTTGTGCTGCACTTCACAGCCTGTTATAGACAATAAGATCTTGTTGTGGATTTAAAGTCAACTGTCAGTGTTCATTCTGCCTAACTGAAGGCTTTGGGCTGAACTACCTGCAGTAAAGCCTATGGCCTCACAAACTGCTGGTGGGCTAAAAACCCATGTTCTGCCCTCAGTAAACAGTACAACTTTAAAAACTGCCTAACCAAAACTTCAATGGAAAACAAGTTTCTTTTTCAGGAACTGAGCATCTTGCAATCTTATAAAAGGTATAAAAAGAGCTGAAAATATATATAAAGTGGGAGTTACTCCGGCCTTCTGACTGAAATGAGTGCACAGAAGTATACATCTACATGGACATCCCAGCAATCACCTAACTCCATTTTGTCAAGCCAGAGTAAGTTTATTTACTGAAGTTTGTAACAAAAGGAGTCAGAGTCTATGACTGCTGCCCAGACTTATGTACTGATCTGAGAGGTACACTGGAACCTAATTCACACTGGGGTTTGGTATATGATTATTGGAGGAAGTCAGGCATCTCCAGAAACTTAGATCTTGGAAGAGCTAAATCAATCACCTTCTGCAGGAGTATTCAAAAGAGAGAAAAAAAAAAAAAAAAAAGAAAAAGAAAAAAAAGGAGACCACCTTCCAGATTTAGGCGCTGGTTTTAGATTTGGAAATATGAAGGTGGAAACTGCATTGTTTTCCTTGTCGGTTTGCCAGAGTAACTGATCCCTCTGTGATGAATTTCAAAAATCCCCACAGAGCATTTAAGTAGTGAAAGCTGAGGGCAGCAGCAAGAAAAAAAAAAAAAAAAAAAAAGTTCTGGCTTCTGGGAATAAAAGAGTACAGATGAGTCAAAGAAGGATACAGAAAAGGCTTTATCTATTCTGTGGAATGAAGGTATTCAGGTCTTAATTGCCTTTGAACTGAGAAGTGTAAGTCATGAAAGCAGTATTAATTTCTTACTTCACACCAACCTTCTAGTTCTCTTGATTTTTCCCAAAATGTGAGCAGAAGCAATAGAATTCAGTTTTTCTGGACAAAGTGTAGATGTGGTACATGACCTCCTGTTTCACCAGCTGTTTTTTAGCACACAATGTCAGAGTTACATTGTCACTGGTGAGGTAGTGACAGTCCCGAAACAAAAACCCTTGGTAACTAGGTAAGTAATAAAACAGAGACAATGGCTTATGAAAAGGTAGGTCAGTAAGTATAATTGGCTTGAACAGTATTTATTAAAAGACCTGTATTTTCATCTTTAAGCCAAATTCCCATCTGGTAAATTTAAAATCTCATAGATTTATGTGTAAAGCATGTTTATTCTAATATTGCTAGAGGAACTTCAAGGAAATGGAAAAGCAGTCCTCATGCTGCCTAGATGAGTAAATTCACAGCCATGCCTCAGAGACTTTATATTTGTCTTCACATATACTTCATTTTCTTCTTTCAAATCCATACCCTTAAGTGACTGCAGTGAAGGTGTTTGTTTCACATTCCTGCTCAGGAAAAGGATTTGAAGACTACAGCTTTCAGACCTTTTTTCAGCCTGTACATAGTACATAATATAAGAAAAACAGGAAAAACAGTCTTGTGTCACTTTTTAACAGGTCAGAGTTTATGTGCTGGAAGACATCCTGGAGTTTTCAAGCAATTTCAATAGCTCAATAGCCTGTAGTCTGCTCCAAATGCCCATTTCTGAAGGCTGTGCCTTAAATAGGAAACAAAAGTAATGAAGTGACAATACTAAATTTATACTGTGCCACGATAAGGAAAAAACTAACTTCTTACAGTGCTGCCTACTTAGCCCACAGTAGAAGCAAATGGAAGTGAAGACAACTTTTATCTTGTTTTTAAAATTGGACTGTCTTTTGGAATAGAAATGCAGCTTGTGTTGATTTTATTATTTTTATCTTATTTTTAAGAAAGTTCACCCACTTTCTTAACCCAAAATTTATACATCACTTTATTTTATAAGCTTTAACTTGTGAATTTTTTTGGACCATATAAAAGGCTTGTGCAGAATAGTTTCACAGGATAGAAAAGAGAAGGACAGATCTTTGCATAAAAGTTAAACTCTTTAGTTCAAATAAAAAATAAGTAATAAATAGCAACATTTGCAAGAAGCACATGGAATAGTTGAGGGCAGAGTTGTGCACAAACAGGATGACTTTATTCTAGTATCTGCATGATCTTGTACAATGGTAAGACAGAGCCTTTCAAGAAGATATGTTCAAATGAGGATAGCAGTAGAGTGACTGATCCCAGTCACCAAACACAGAAAAGGAGTTTAAATCTGCTTGCTTTCACTAAATGAGCAGAAAATTTAAACAGCTACAGGGTGCTGCCTTCATGGTCATCCAAAAGCTGCCCTGAGTGAAGAGACAATTAAACCAACTAATGAGTATTGCAGTATGTGATGAACTTAGAATAACTGGGCTGGAGATCTGAAGAGGGTTTATAGACAGTGGAAGAAGTCAAGAGGTAAATATTTTGGATTCATTTGTGACCCATTTGTACTAATTTGATGCTGCAGCTGCCAATGGGAGGTTTGCTTCCGCCCTGCTGGTTTTCCCGAAAAGCATCAAATGGATGTTGAAGTGATACCCACTGACACAGCTGTGGGACATTGCACTGGCAGGTGCAAAAGGGGCCATCCAGACATGGCAATTGGATCCTTACAGAGAAAGAAAAGGTCCTGTTAAACATGCATATGCCTGCAGTGTGACGCCAAGCCAGGCATGAAGAGATTGGTCTCATATCTCACAGACCACCAATACTGATGATAGAGCTAGTGAGGAGGTTATTGTAGTGTCGTTTCAGCAGTCCTGCATTGCTCCATGCTCAGGATGCTCCTCTCTTTTCTTAAAAGAAGACAATCTAACAGACCATATACATGTCTTTTCCACTGCAGACAGGAACTCCATACTGGTGCCATGAACTCAATAAACTGATAGATTTGCTACAAATCCTTAGATCTGTTCAAACTCTTTTAAATTCCAGTCAGCCCTCAGTCCCACTTGGTCTTGATCCCAAACCAGAAACAAGTTCTTATCTAAGTGGCTTTGCAATGTGTCTTTGTGATTCTGCCTAAATTTATGATTTTAACAGCTTCCTTACTCACAAAAGACGGTGGACTTGGCCATGATATATGCTGTCTTGAAGGAATGCGTTGGAGGGTCATTTTTCAGGCATGTGTTGCTCTTATGGACATTACAGTGAGGTTATGTGTTATGTGACAGTAAAATGTTGGCAGAGGACAGCATGAGATCTTTAAAGCCTGTCAGGAAATTATATATTTTACCAATCATTTTCTGCTCTGAAGGATGTTCTGTGTGTCTGTCTCTAATTATAGCAAAACTGTACAGATTGTGTCAAAACTGTCTGCTATTATCCAAACTGCACCAGCTACGGCTGACAAAACATGCACATCTCCTAATTAAGAACACTTTAAAACTGACTTCTTTAAATTAGGCAAACCTCCCAACTTTCACTTTTTTGAGAATTTACTCTGAGATTTTTGTAGCGGGAGGAGTAGGAAAGCAAGAATATTTTAGATATTTTCCCTCATCTCTTAACTGTATAGTATGCTAAAATAAGTCACAATGTGCAAACAATATGTCAGAAAGAAAGCCTTTGGCTTGACAGATTGCATGGCACAGCATAAAATAAAATTGTCTTATTCTCAAGATCTGAAGTACAGAATGTAACTTGCTTTAAATATGTCGTTATTATAAAGATCTCCAAATGTTTGGACATCTCGAGTGATAGCTTAATTCATTCATCCATCTAAGTTAATAGCATATATCTTTTGCTGACTTTTTGTGCAAGACAGCAGAATGCACCTTCACTGATGGCACAGGAAATGCCATCTTTCCAAAGCTCAGCTTTCCAAAATTGCAGTATGTGCTGGGAATAACATGAATATAGGAAGCAATTCAGTTTGTCTTGCTTTTCTGAATAGTGCAATTCACATTCATTTTGAGGTTATAGATGGACATTATGAATCCAAACAGCTGAAATTTTGTGAAGTTTTGGTTTGATTTTTTGACATGAAATACTGTCAGCTTAGATAGGAATTCTTTGAGTTGAAAATAGTCATCAGTGTAATAAAAGTAGCTACTTTTTCTACGTTTGCCACAATGTGAATGGCTGACTAAAGCCACCATTCCAGCAGTGTCACAAAGCAGTATGCCAATGAAAGATAGTGCTAGATTATGTCCCCTCCATTTCCACTTTGTTATTCTTTTTATTTCTTTATTTATTTTTGAGACTTCTGACCATTGTCATGGAAGCACAAGAGATTGACTGTGATAAGCAACTAATGAATCTAAATGTTTTGGATCCAACACTGGATGCATGAAAGACAGCAGAAAAGAAATTCCTCTTTCTCCAGAGTCAATTTCCATACACAAAACAGTTTTAATAGGCTCCCTTTGTAGTCAGGAAAGGGAAAGAAGTGCATTTTGGCCTCAGTTTCCACATTATACTTGGTCAGCAAACTGTATGTTTATCTCCTAAACTCTTAGCAACTGGACAGTTCCCCCATGAAGAAAGAGAATGAATTTATATGAAATGCCACAAACACCAGGTGTGCATCTCAGTGACACAACACTGCAATAGTATGATGGAAGGAATCTGAAACATCACACGCCTCTTTCCAGGATGTTTATAAGCCCTAAGAACATTTTAAAACCTCTAATCATTCAATAACTTGCCATTGGCAGTTGGGTTGCAGGTGGGGTACCTTACAATTGGAGTGGTCTGGTGTTGATGAGGGCTACTCCACCTATTGGTTTAGTTTGTCTTAAACCTGAAAACATCTTCACTGGAGTCACTGTGATGGTCAGGTCAGCTGCTACTCAGAAACATACTGTACATTAAAGATTCACAGAAAGAAAAAGATATCTAGCTCCAACGATGCAATTAACTGACTCCACAATTTAGTTTAACTGTGAAACTCTCTTCCAGGGACTTTCTGAACATATATTTTTCCTTCTTGGGCAATCAGCTCTGATTACAACTCCTCCCAACAGAATGGCATGTCGTTTGTTAACAGTTCAGCTTCCCTGCTTGGGAGGAAAGAGAATGTTGTAGCAGGGTTTCTGGATTTCCAGAGTTTATAGGACAAACCTTCATTCATGCTAATTATGCCAGATTGAACCAAGTAGAACTGGACTTGATGACACTTAAAGACCAAATCTAGGTTCTGCTCAGTTTAAAAGCTACCTTAATATCTTTGATCATTATGTAGCTTTTTTATTTGCCTTTCACAGAGGTCACAACCATGTGAGTATCAAAACATGAATTAGCAAGGCTCTGTAAAGCTCAAAAAAAACTTTTCTAAAACATCCTCTGAAACTAGTCTATGTCCAATCTTAGCAATGCAGTTTACAATTCCATCATTTTTCATACCAGGATAAAAACATTCAAAACACATGGGGTTAAAACAACTTCATGAAAGAGGTCACAAGAAGTTTTCCTGGACAGCCTCTGCATCAAAGGTGCTTTGTAATTTAGTGACTTGCAAAGGTTAAGGTAATTGGCTTCTGTAGGTGTCTGAGATACATGGGACTTTTCATAGGTGATTAGCACAAAGACCACTGTGAACTGACAGACGGACCTTTTATTTGGTAGAGAGACGCATCCACGTTTGGGTCATCCATATTTTTCCGATCTTGTGCAAACTGTGTCCTGTGCTTATAAACCCCTGGTTGTTGCAGAGGCCATTTGCCAAAGGGAGAAGCAATGCAATTCAAATTCAAACATTAATTCAGAGATCAATGCAGCGGCAAACCAACAGAATGTAACATGATAGACTCATCTGACAATTTTCCTTCAACCAAAACGTACTCATTTCAAAATCCTCAGTCAAAAAGACCTCAAATTGGATTTCTTGTTAAGGGTTTCAGTGCTGAAGGAGATTAATACAGATTTCAGACAAGCAGTCAGCAGAAACAAATTTACAATGAAAATCTCTAAGCTTCAATCCATTCTCTTCCAGAACTCATTTCAGCAAGAGAGATGACATCATTTTAAAATGTTTTGCCAAAAGGCAGACATCCGACTTCAAGCATGTGAGTGTCTCACTGGCATCTACAGGTTTGTGTTTCAGGCCCTAGAAAAATGGAAATCCAAGTACAGAGCATATGAATGAGAAAAGCTTTTTTTTTTTTTTTTTTTTTAGAAAAATTCACATGAATGTATATTTTTGTGATAACTCTACAATAGTAATTAAGGCCAATCTATTAAATCCTAAACTGAGTACTGTCCAACAGTTTGTGATAAATAATGCTTTTTCATTATATTTGCTTATTACTAACCAGTAAAAACTGGTTACTTCTAACAAGGAAGTAATCTAAGAAGAACAAGGTTAAAAGGATTTGATTTGCAAGGACCTAAAAATGTGGGAGGAAAAAAAGAAACTATAAAAATTAAATATCCTTGACATTCACATTTTGGCTTGGAAATTAATATTAAAGCAGTTCAGAAGTCTTGATGAAAACCACTTTGAAATCTAGATGAATAATTTTTCCATTATTAGCATCCATCTCATATTAAAACAAATGAAAAACATGACTTCATGAAGAAAAATCTGCCTCATGCAAAGACTGGCATATTATTTTCATTGTTTTCCCTCATTGTTTTAAATAGTGCATTATGTGAACCTGATGTTTGGGAAGGGTGAGAACAGGTGTGAGACACTGATACTCTTCTTGTAAAATACAGTGATTTCTAGTAACAAACCAAGCACTAGTAGAACACCAAATACTACCATTTCACCATATCAGCAATTTTATCAGTAATTTAAATTATCAGTAATTTATTTCATTTCCTGAAGATGACAAGTGTTACTTTCTAACCTGACAAATTACAAAAATGCTTTCTTAATTATTGTTCTTTGTTCATACCTTAAATAATCAGGAAACTGCAAAATGAAGTTTATGTGTTCTTCTCAAAATATTTGAGACAACAAATGGCTTCATTTCACATCTTTCAGATGTTTCTTACTTGAGGACTGATATCTCAAGTTCTCCTTGCCATACTATTTTTGGGTGAAGATGCAATGCCAGTGTCTAGTTTTGTTCTAAGAATTAACTAGCCAGTCTATTTTGGAGCTCATAATATTTTGTTCAGTAATTTTATGACTGTCCTGATTTGAGCAGTTTTCAGTCTTGCATGGGCTGATGATTTTAACAGCTTGATGCTAAAGCCAGTGAAAGATGATAATGCCTTTTAGCTGTTCTTCTAGACAGTTGATTTACTTTTGTCTTATGAGAAAAAGCATGACCTTAAATGCACAAACAAATTGTTTAATGGTTTTCATCATACCCATGTAATACCAAACCATATATAGTTATGACTATATCTTCTTGAAGTATGGAAACCTGATACCAAAAGCTGGAAGTATTTCAAATGTTCAAAATTTCAACACAGTTTTTCTTCCTATTTGTACCTTGAAGCACAGCGGCCAGGCTCATTGAGACAAACACTTCCTTTTGGTTTTGCACATCTCTATCTCAGCCACTGATCCATACTAGTACTGCTAATTAAACTTTAAAAGTTTTCACAACTGCTTCTAACATGCATGTGGAGGAGGAGATGTTTACGTGATGATTTGCCTTGTTAACTGCAAAAAAGAATTACAGCTTCTTTATTTCAGTTGTTCCTGACTTAGCTAGGCAACTGGTCCTGCCTCACTTCTGAGGCACACAGAAGCAGAAAAGCTCCTCTTTGGGTAACAAATATAAGGCAATCTGGATTTTGTCTCCATTCTAGTGTCTGTGTTAGGAGCCAAATGGAGGATTTTTAGGAAGGTGAATGCTGCCTGACTGATGTTGTCCCATCCTTCCAGCTATCATGGACAGAGTTGACAGTCCCAGACATTATTAACATATGCACTGCACATAGAAGACCAACATGGTTTGTATCACCTCCGAGTATTCTGTGACATAACTTGGGAACTAGTGATCAAAAACCTGCTGTTTCCTCTTAAGCAGAAAATGTTTTTTGTTGTTGTGTTTTTTTTGTTGTTGTTGTTGTTCTTCTTCTTCTTCTTCTTTTTGATGCATTCTAAATACATGATTTGGAGGTCATAAAAAAAATGAGTACCCTCATACAGTGAATGAGATTTATTCATTTTCCCTCCCACAATTTTATAGTTACCTCCATGGGCATATGGATGAAAACATCTTGGTAGGTGTTGAGTTACAAATTTCCTGAGGGTCAGGCATCCAGTATGGTAGTTCCTCAGCAGCAAAAACGTTCAAAGTCTCACTGTAGTAGGCACAATCCTTATTGCAAGAGATGATTTCTCCATAAAGATGACATGGGTAAAAAAAGAAATGATAGAAATTGCAAATAGAGTAAACAATGCAATGACAGCCGTTGTCACATTAATTGGATGGATCTGTTTAGGAAGTGAGAGGACACTTAAGGCAAGGATGTGCTCTGACAGAGCTGAAACCATGAACCAACTTTGTAACCACAGCATTGCCTATACTGAATTTCTAATCATGGTTTAGTTTTCAGTGCTGAAGGATATCTCACACTAAGAAACTGAAACAATGAGTGAGTTGCCAGGGGAGTATCTGACTTGAGATGGCAAGCAACTGTCGGAAGCTATGTTCATATCAGTCTAAGCTGTACACTCTGAACTCCTTTGTCAGCCATCATACTAATTTACATTTACAAGGTAAGTTTTTAGCTTAGGGACTTCATATTCAATTGGTTTAGTGTCAGTTTGGATCAACCTTTCTCATTCTATTTTCTTTTACAGTGCCAATACTAACCTGTGGCATCAGCCACAGATAATTGTTCTCTTCTGTTTAAACTTCAGCTATGTTGCTGTAGACTGCAGTGGCGAAATCTTGCAAAGCAGGTGCTATTTTAGAGAGCTGGGAAAAAGGATTCAGAGGAGGCAGTTCCACATCATGAAAATGGCAAGACATTAAATCCTGTAGAAATGTCTGGAGGTTTCTGCAGCAGATTGCACATTTTCTTGTAGCCTGTAAGACTGAATTCAGTGTCTAGATTTAGAAACTAAGAGTCCCTTGCTGGGAGTGCTTTCAGAATCACTGACTCACAAATACAGTTAAAAGCTCAAATTGAAAGTTTAGGGCTTCTAAACCTTGCTGAAAAACTTCAACATGAATAAGACTCTCTTCCTAGTACTTCTGACAAAATTCAGCCCCATCCTTCAGCATGCTAAACAGACAGTCCCAATGGAGAAGTGGGTTGCAACCCTGTTATTGAAACTTGCACTATAGCATAGTAAATGCTATCTAACAGAGAAGCTTGGAGCAGGAAAGGCGTACATGGTGAATATTTCAGAAGAGCCTTCACAGGCTCCACTGTGCTCACAAGCAATTGCCAGTTTTACTCCCATGTTAATAGATATCCCTGTGATCATAATTGCTGGTTTTCAAGAACTAAGAATCCCAAACATATCCCTAGTTTGCCCAGTGTCTGCATCCTATAATTACATTAATAGAAAAGACTATTTTTTCAATGTCGTAATCAGGATCTGCAGACTACAGTAGCAAGCTTGTGCTGAAATGTAAGATGCATGGGATGGCTTCATGTCAAAAACAGTTTTGTAGAAGTCTGGAATATATGCAGTGGAGACACTTGACACCTCTTCCTGCCCAGCATCGTAGTGTTTAGGTGGAGCATCCTATTGTATGATTAGTGATTATAATCTATTTAAAATGTCAGAAATTACAATGTTTTTCATTTATAAACCCATATTTGTTTTTCTTTTTCAAAATTTATTTTTGCCTCACTTAGCTGAATGGTACTTTAAATATGAGAGCAAAGCCATGTGTTTGTGCCTAACCTGTTGTCATGATCATTGAGAAGTTAGTGAAGGCAGAGAAACAGCACAGCATCACAATCTCTGTGATGAANGGGGGGATTCTCCAGACAGAATTAATCTGGTCTAACCTTTAATTTTTTTCTTTTCAGACAGTCATACAGGTGCTAGTCACCCAAGGCTCTCTCAAGAATTAAAGGAAAGAAATAGGCAATTTTAAAATCATGAATCATCAGACCTACTTTACACACCTTCATCATGAGCTGACTCATCCTCCAGACTCATTTGAGTGTATTCACTTGATTCCCACCAGCTGCTAAGGAATCCCACATTGATTAGCTCCAGTGCAGATGTTTGCATTGCACATGTCCACAAAAAAAATTTGACTATCATGTCCTTCCTCTGACAAGAGGCTTATTGAAAAGTGGAGAATCCCACCATCCAAGTTTCAGCGTTTTGTGAAAAGGGGTGAAGAGAAAGGATAAGGCACTGATGGTTCTACTGAGGAGGGGAAGCACTTTTTTGATATTTGAATCTTCTGGTCACTTGTAAAGAAAAGCCCTTTCTTCCAGAGATGAAGCTTAAAGTTCCTCTATTGAAACATTCCTTTTCCATCTGTGCAGATTATCCCAGTGGTGAAAAAGATCCTTACATGAACAAAATAATTGTTTTGGATGGTGACCCCTGGGGGCTGTTAATACAATTTCTATCTTTTCTTCTGTCTTCTAGTTAAACCATCTCTGCCCTTATCAAACAGTTATTCTAACAGGGAAGTGCTGATGGAGTCCACGTCTTCTACTTATTTTCCACCTTTCTTAGGAGGACAGGTGGCATAACAGAACATCTCAGAGAACTACAAAAGTATGTATTTTCTAGACAATGCAAAGAGTGCACAGAAAAAACAATCTGGTAATTGGGTATTTCAGTGACTACAGAAGTTTTCAAAAACCTGCTCTTCTGCCTTCTATAAAAGGTAAATAAGTGACTCTTCTGCCTTCTATAAAAGGTAAATAAGTGAATCACCAAACTTTCCAGTCATCAGGGCCTGGTTTGTATTTTCCCATTATATTGGGTGATAAGTAGCAATGGAAGAAGAAAAGATTATTATCTCATTCCACTGACTATCTATACCAAGCTTGTCTCATGTTAACCAATCAAATCTGATTATAAGAAATTAATAGCAAGGTGACCAAAGTCTGTGTGTACACTGAGTAGCACGTAGGGAAAGATCAATAATATTTTGTTATTCCTTGGCTTGACACAGAAGGTTCAGGAGACTGTGCAGACTCTGTCTACTCTAAAAGTATGCTGTTTCTGAAATATAAACCAGCGTTTCTGTAGCATTATCATCAAAGTAGAACAAGTCAGATCCAAACATTTCCACAAAGCAATAGACACTTGGTCCTAGAGAGTCAGGTGCTAGCTTTACAAGGCTTGGAACTCAAATCGTAGATTCTTCAAGACACCTACACATTTCCTCAGCTGACTTATTTCTACTCCAGTTAATGAAATGGTGTCACAAACACTGTTTTAACAAAACCTTTTAATCAACAGTTACCTCTTCAATCATCTCTTCTGACATAGAAGAGTTGTTCTCCACTACAACCATGTAGGATGGTGACATTTGTCATTTTATAGAAATTGCTTTAACAAGTGACAGCAAGATAGGCAGTTCTATCAAAACACTGATTAGGCACTTTGATGTCTCAGATGCCTGAACTAATCTGTGGGTTGTTTTCAGTCCTTGGCATCTGTGGCCAGAAATTTGGTGTGATGGCAGCATAGTCATACATTTACTGCTGATCTTCTCAATCCCAACTTCTCTAGACTGAAAAAGCAGCATGTCATCTTTTTTCCTCAGTCCTAGATACACCTATGTTTTCCAAAGACATATCACATGTCATTATTTGATTAAAACCCAAGCAGATGTTTAAATTCCAAGAACATTAGTTTAACAATATCATTTTGCATGTTTTTATTGAAAGAAGATTCACAAAAGAAGTGTAAAATGAGCTAGGAATATCTTGAGGATGGCAATTACCTCCCCTAGTGAAAAGATGTATTAGCTGACTGCCTTTTAAGTAGAGTCAGACACCAGTACTATTGCAGCAAAGAACAGAGACTCCCAAGAAAATCTGACTGACTCACGAAGAAGCTGCAAGACAACTTGTCACTTCTCTGAATCTAGGCAGGAGTTTGGAGCACTGTGTAAATCAGTGGGAAAAAAAAAAAAAAAAAAAGCTTATTGAAACTCTTAAACTGATAGATTTCTAGGGTCATATTTGCATGGGTATTTCAAGTGACTTTAGAATGCAATGGAACGACCCATTTTATTCATTAAACATATACAACTGAATATTTTTTCATAGCAAATTGCAGGTTTACAAAATTATGTGCTTTCTTTCCCAAAAATTCTTGCTCAGTAATACATGTTTCTGCTACAGTCAAGGATACATCACCTTTCTTCTCCTTTATGAAGGGCCAATGTGAACCTCATGTGGGTCAACAAGGCCAAGTATAAGGTCCTGCAGCTGGACTAAGGTAATCCCCAATATCAATACAGACCAGGTGATTAATTGGTTGAGAGCAGCCCTGCAGAGAAGGACTTGGGAATACTGATGGATGAAAAACTGAACATGAACAGGCAATGTGTGCTTGCAGCCACGCATTTTATTCTGGGCTGCATAAAAAGAAGCACAGCAGCAGATTGACGGAGGTAATTCTCCCCTCTACTCCACTCTCATGAGTCCCCACCTGGACTACTGGGGCTCCCAGCACAAGAAGGACACGGACCTGTTAGAGCAGGTCCAGAGGGGGACCACAAAGATAATCAGAAGGCTGGAGCACCTCTCCTATGAAGAAAGGCTGAGAGAGTTGGGTTTGTTCAGTCTGGAGAAGAGAAGGCTTCGGAGAGACCCTATAGTGGCCTTTCAATATATAAAGGGGTCTTATAAGAAAGATGGAGAAACACTTTCTACCAGGGCCTGTAGTGAGATGAAAAGGGGCAACAGTTTTAAACTGAAAGAGAGTAGATTTAGATTTGACATAAGGAAGAAATTCTTTGGTATGAGGGCGGTGAGATACAGGAACAGGTTGCCCAGAGAAGCTGTGGATGCCCCATCATTGGAAGTGTTCAAAGTTAGGTTCGATGGGGCTTTGAGCAACCTGATCTAGTGAAAAACATCCATGGCAAGCGGATTGAACTAGGTGATCTTTAAAAGTCCCTTCCAGCCCAAATCATTCTATGATTCTATGGCAGAGCCCACATTGTGTCTTTTTGAAAGCCCCATCTTAGTCAGGCCTGATCCTTTATTCAGCACTAATGAACATCCAAGAGCAAACAAAGAAATAAGGACAAGCTTGATTTAATCAGCTTTCAGGAGTACGGGTGTGAAGAATAACTCTGGGAGTCCTAGGGAAACATCTTGATGTGAGATTTTTCTCACATCCTACACAAAGAAGTCTCACATATTGGAAAGGGAAATGTTGGTGAAGAGAAAGTGGTGAGATTGGTAGTTCCCCATTAGTAGCATACACCAACTCTTCTTTCCCTTCCTCCACTGCAAGGTTTGGTTTCTTAAGTCCCTCCTTGGCAGAGTGAACAGCTGGCTCCACAGATGAAAAGAGATCAAAGTTCAGCTGTTAGGAAAAACATTTCTCCAAGAGCTTAACTGGTTCTTCCTAAAAGCAGAATTTCTGAAGAGTAATCAGCGTGTGTAAACACCAGGCAAGAGGATATATGTTGAGTCCTGTGTGGGTTGGCTCTCATAAGGATATGGAGATCCAGCCACCAGCAGGTGCGTACAGCACTTTCACATAATCAAAGACCAGTAGTAGCTTCAAGCTGGCAGTAACACGGTTTTCCTCTTCCTGGGCTGCATGGTTTTTCTTTTGACATTTCAATTACAATCACAACGTCAAAGAACCTGAGAAACTAGTTACTGCCTGAAGAGTAATGGGAATGCCTCAGGGACCAGGCTTAGCCTTCAAGAACCCAACTGCCAAATGAGGTGAGGAATATGGGCTGACTTTCCCCTGACTGCACGGTCTGCAGAGCCTGCAACGTTGGCTCAGAAAGCTGTAGTGAGTCTTTTGTGAGGGAAAACAGAGCTGCAACTAAGAAAAGATGCTGGAGATGGCAGGTTGCACAAAGCTGTGAAAGTTGGCAAGTGTCCCACATCTTCTAAAAAGCACAAGTCACTTGTCAAAGTGTTTCTTGTACTTTGAACATGTTTAATTTTACACCACTAAAGTGAATTCTGAAGAAACTGATGAAGTTATTGGAGGAGACGTGTGTGTACAGTGGTAAGGGACTTTATTTTCTCATGAAATAGGTCTTACTCTATACGCTGAAGAAACAAAAGCCTGAAATTACAGCATGAGACAGTCTAAAGCTATGGAAATTAGACAAAAAATAACAACTATTAGCTGTACTTTCAAAAGAGATTCTGTAGAAAGTAGGCAGAAAAAAAACAGCCATTGGTCAAACTTACTGGGCAAAACCAGACATTCTGTATATTCACAAACCTATGTGTTTCCCTTATTCTTTGCTTTCAGATCTAGTGGATGATCTATGAACAGTGATGCCAACAATAAGCATTGCACATTCTGAGAGTCACCAGAAAACATCTCTGCTGAGCAGAAAGAAAGTTTGGTGCTAGGATACCAGGGCTTTTTTGAGGTGACATGATGCCATTATACATGGGGTTGTGCAGCTCTTGAAGTTATTCATCTTCCTTTGCTATTTCTGTATAGGAGCACTTAGGAGAATTAATGGTGTTATTTCTTGTAATATCCTGTAAGCCTTTGGATTGCTCTGACTTAATAGTACCTGTGTATTGCCTGTATGTTTCCTAGGATGTTGAAAAGCCTTAATGAAAGAAACCAAAGCCTCCAGTGAGTCACAGCTGATTAGTCATAGGTGGGATTGGCTTCTAAGGGTTGGCTGCCCTCTTGCAGCCCTGTTCTTCAAAATTCCCAGCACTTGTCGTGCTTTCTCCCACGCTGCCCTCAAGAGTGGGAAGAAGTCAGTAAATATCCACACAGTCACCTTGATGTCCTTTAAATCCAGCTCTCAAAATGCCTAAAGAAGGAAACAAGCTCAACAGGGTGAGTCCATTGCTGCATTGCAATTGCTATATTTTATTACTGCAAAAGTATAATTTTTCTTATACTGTTCCTTATTCTGTTTTGTCTTGTGTAACCTTTCTGGGGCAAGAACAGTCATATACATGTGAATTTATATATTGCCCAGCAAGATAGTGTCTAAGATTCATTTTAGACATAAATAACACCAAAGCACCACGTTCGCATGCCACTGGTAAGTTGTAAGCACAGGTGAAGAGTATAATTAAATCTGTATTATGTATGGGAGCTTGACCAAATCTTTCAGTAGATGAAGAATAACTCTTCCACAGATAATGGTCTTAGCAGCTGTTTGGAATCAAGCAAAGAATTCTGAATTCAAATAATGGTTCAAAAAAACATACTTTAAGAAAGAATGCTTTGCCATTGGCACCAGCAGAGTCCAGTCAGATTTGAACAGAAACAGCTGGGCCACTGAGACAAACTTTTTTTTTTTTTTTTTTTTGCAGTGTCTTCAAACAAGAACATATCTATCTCCTTAAATTTCCTTCTAAATTTGAAATTGACAATATTTGCTAGTACCTTCTTACACAGGGACCTAAACCCCTGATAAGTATGGAGAACCTTTCAGCTGATGGATCAGGTGAGTTACTTGGACATAAAGCCACATCTAGTCTGATTAAATGTATAGCTTATTTATATATGGAGATATATACTTCTCCAATTAGATTACTGCTGCATCCCCACCATGGAGACCAAATATTCCCTTGGTGATACTCTCCAATAAAAATCCAGCTCATCCAATATGCCTAGACTCTGGCCATTCAAAACAAAACGAAACAAAACAAAACAAAACAAAACAAAACAAACAACAACAACAAAATCTAAAACATAGTATTAGGAAGGTATTGCTCTGATGTCTGTTATGTGAGATAACTAATAAAAGCCATCATAGCTTCCTCTGCCACATCTTTAGATGTAAGAGAATGCCATCAACAGGAGTAAACTGGTAGCTATGTGTATGTGACAGGTTTGACACACAAAAAAAAAAAGTGGAAGAAAAGCCTAACCACTTCTCTACAATTACTCAAACCAAATTCATCATGTTCAAGCTGAATGTTGTGAAGAGCTCTCTCAAAGAAGGGCACACATCTAATGAACCAGGACCCAAAGTGGGTGTGGACTTCCCAATACCACAAAGCAAAGAGGGTCTTCAAGAAAAATGTTTTCTAAAGACTCAACCATACTTTTATAATAAAATCACACAAGAAAGCACTGGAATTTTCTTTGGCATATGAGTATTCACATGTCCAGCAACTAAGCCTCTAATCATAAACACATCTGTTGACATCTGATCTGATTTCCTTCAAGAAATTATTCTGAGAAGAGGTGGGAAAAAATTCAAAATTGGACTTTCATCTGTTGAGATTAAATCAAAAAACAACTGAGAAATTGGACAGCAAATATCAACATTTCTGCAAGTGGTTTCTTCAGTATCAGATGAAGAAATTTATGAGATATCATGAAAAGTCATAGAAGGCAATAACATTTCAAGGCCTAAACTCATTTTCAAGTGACAATGTAGTTGGCAATTCAGCACTCAAAGCCATAATTACAGCAAATAACAGGAGAAATGGGCAAAAGTTCAGGACAGTCATGTTTAAAAATCTGTGTTAAGAGGATCCTTAGGGCTGTGTTAGCACATTTATTCAATATGTCCTGATCCCAGCCATGACTCCAAACAGCTTTAAAGGGTGCTAATCCACAAGACAAAGAACACTGAAAACAAAAAATGTATTAATAACTGGAGGCCAATCACCACTAGACAGATAGCGCTGCAAACAGTTACCTGCATATTTTCTTTTAGGTTGGCAAAGACATGCCCCATTAACTTTTAACAGAGGAATTATATTGTTTTCCAGCTGCTCAGAAAATAAAGATCCTGCAGCTCACTATGTAACACGCCAAGAAAAAAAAAAAAAAAGTAAAAGCTATTGTTTGTGTTGTTCTTTGACTTAGTAATGTATGAATGTCTCTCCTGGGTGATGGAAGGGAAAGCTTTTGAACAACACACAATCAACTTCATTAAAAATGCCTATCATAATGTTATGACTGATCTAGAATGGTGAGAGGAGCATATAGAAGTAGTCCACGTCAAAGCTGGGGTCAAATAAGGAGACCCAGTGTCGCTAGTCATCTGGCAATGGATCTGCAGTCTCTAACAAAAAAAAAAAAAAAAGCAACATTGTCAGCGGCTATCAGTAAGGAAAACCACTGCTATGGAAGTCTCAGATTATTCAGTTTTATTGAGCAAATCATTTGAAGGTATGAATTATACCATGACAACTGCAGTGTCCTCTTGCTATTTTGCTAGCCTTAAGACCCATTCCTAAAAGAGCTATGCGTTTGGTATTAACTCACAACTCATTCGCAGCTAATGACTTTGATGCCTAGAAGGGAGGCACTGAAAGTTTGAATATGAGACCTCCAGGCAAGTCTGGAAAATAGTTGAGACTGTGGCTGGTCCTAAGTTGAAACAAGCAGACTTAGACAACAATTGGAAAGGTATTGTTGAAATTGGGGAAGCTATTTCTGCTTGATGTGTTCAAGAACCCAAGACACACTCACCTAGCTGATCCCTCCGGTGAAAGGACATTTCTTTCCACTCTCATCACCAGTAATTGAAAAGGCACCATCTCCTTGCGTGAATAAAAAACAGTCTTCCATATGCCAGTTCCAGAGATGGAGAGCTGTGAGTGATGAGACTGACTAAATTTATGTGAAAGCTGCTTCTCACATTGGCCAGCCCACTCTAACGACACTATGATCCACCAAACTGTTTGGGGGTGAGAAAAGAGTCCAGAAAAAATGCTGAGAGGCTCTTGCTGAGTATTGGAGACATACAAAAAGAGACGTGGTATTTCTGACCCCAAAGCACTACTGGAAACCTCAAAGCCACCAGTATATGCTAGAAGTTTTAATTTAAACCAGTTTTTCCAAGGTCTGTGAGTAAAGAAATAGTTCATTCAAACAATAAACTAAACTATGAAGATAAGGCTGCAGAACGGGACTTTTAAAAAATTATCCAAGCAGCACTGACTAGATTATAACTTACAGCAGGATACTTGAGTGTCAACTGCTGATAGCCCTTGAACTTTGGGTAACATATATCCTACTGGGGCTTTGGGGAATTGGAGCAAGGACGAGAGTGATTCATATACAGCAAGTTTCATGCCTTGCATATTTTAGGCATCTGCCAAGCTTTGAAGAATGTCTGTATTAAAACAACAAACTGCACCAAGAAACCAAGAAAGAGGTGTAGGCAGACTAAGAGAAACCTTGTCTCAAGGATGAACAGGAAGAACTCAAAGTCTGACTTGATATTTGTAAAGGAAAAATTAACCCAGTGGTGGACTTCACTGTCTGCTTTTGGAGCAAACCTATTGCACTCAGGAACACAGCTGCAGAGAGTTCGGAAGCATAGTATTTTGACAGAACAAATGACACTAGACAAGCGCCATCAAGGTCTCCACCAAGATCAAGTACTATCGACTTTCCTAGCAGAGCTAGAGGGAAAAAGTATGTAACTAACAAGAAGTTCTTAATAACTCAAGGTATTTCAGAAAAAAAAAAAAAAAAGACAAATCTGGATGACCAAGTTTTTAAACAAAGATTGTGGGAGAGTTAGTTTTTTGTTTTATAAATATGGGAACTTTTCGTATATTGGATGAACAAGTGGTTAGGACTACGTATGGGCTAAGGACTAACTGAGGGATTCTTATTTTAAATGATGGTCACATTAAGGACTCATGATGGATCGAATGGAATAGTCTCAGCCTGCAGCATGTTCCCCAAAAGCCTGTTGATCAGAGATCCTTGACATCCAGCCAGTCCTTCTTGCACTAAAGTAGTTAATGCCCACTCCATTTTGATTCAATAGCTGCTAAGAACCTAAGGACCATCCCATTGGTAAGGGAGTGGTTCAAATACACAGAGCTCCTCTCTGGCATGGGCCTCAGTGTTTCTGGTCAGAACCAAAAGGATCTCCAGGAGGGGAACATGTCACAGTGGGTGTCTCATAGACACTGTCCAGATCAAAAGGAGAAGAAGACGAAGCTTTCTTCAAACAACTGGAAGAAGTTTTCTGATCACAGTCCCTGGTTCTGATAGCTCTCAACCAACCTGACATCTGAGTGGACAACACAGCAGAGCACAACCAATCCAGGAGATTTCAATAGTGCCTTGAGGAAAAAAATTGATGCTGGTGTAGGATGGCTGAGTAGGTGGAATGCTCTGCTGGATGTGCTATTCACAAACAGGGAAGCAGTAGCCAAGGATGTGATGGATGATGGCAGCCTTAGCTTCAGCAGCCAGAGGAGGGTACACTTCAGAAACTGGGGGAACTGAGAAAGGCAAGTAGTTGGCTGAAGACCCTCAATTTCAGTATATCAGACTTCAGCTTATTTAGAGAATTTCTGCCCCTGTGGTCCTGAATGGTAAAGGTGCTCAGAAAAACTGATCAGTCTTAAAGGGCCACCTCTTCAAAGCAGGAGAACAATCCATCCTGATGTAGACGGAAGTGGACACACATAGCATAGGAACAATTTGGCTTAACAGGAAACTCAACCAAACTCAGACAGAAACTTTGTATAAATAGGTAGTGGAAGGAGGGACTGGACACAAAGAGGGATACAGCATCATCACACAGCTATGCAGGTGTGCAATATGCATTGCCAAACTTTGGAATTACAAATTGTAAGGGAGAAGGATAAGAACAGGTATATATGTACTTACATAAGCACCATAAATACATACGTAGCAAAAGGAAGACCAAGGCCCACTGCTGAAGAGGGCAAGAAAACTAGTGATGAAGGACATAGAAACCTTTGAGATACCCAATGCTTTCTTTACCTGATTTTTCCTAGAAAAAGTATTCTCTCAGACTCCCCGGGGTCTCCATGACTAGTAGCAAAAGGTATGGGAGACAGGTACCACCCGTATGCGTTGATCACTACCTCAAAAAGGGACTATTTCAAAAAGCTGAAAATATACAAGTCCACTGGACCCAAAGCAATGCATCTGTTGATGCTGAAGGAGCTGCCTGAAGTAATTGCTAGCAGTAACATCTTTGCATTTTTGTAATGGTCAAGGGAGGTCACTATTTACAAAAAAATAAAATAAAATAAAACATGAATGGTCAAAAAAGACAAGAAGGACTATCTGGGTAATTACTGGCCAGCCAACCTCACCTCAGACTGCGGAACAAATTCTCATGGGATATATTTCCAAGCACAGAAAGCGATTGGTGATGAAAGCAATTGGTAATAATTAATAAGGATCTTTCAAGAGTGAGTCGTGCTTGACATCAGCCTGATGGCCTTCTGTGATCAAATAATGAGCTCTATGAATAAGGCAGAATAATACATATCTTTTACTTCAACTGTTGTAAGGTTTTTGAACCCAGATTCCCATAATAATCTGCTTGCCAATTTGAGAATAATATTTTAGATTGCTAGATTTCAAGATGCATGGAAAGGTCATTGGACCATCAGGCTAGTAGTGGTCAACAATTTCAGGTTTAAGTGGCAACATTCAAGCATCAATATTGTGGTAGATGCTGTTAACATCTTCCTAAACAGTCTCAATGAGGCAGCAGAATGCATCTTCAGCAAGTCTGTGGACAGCACCACACTGAGGGGGAGACATTTCTGCAACGGAGGTCAGGGCTGCTATTCAGAGGGTCCTCAGCAAGCCACTGGACTGGACCAACTTGAATTTCATTAAGTTCAATGCAGACAAATGCAAACTCAGAACCTAGGACAGAGCAACACCATGGATCAATGCAGGCCAGCAACAACTGGCTGAGGAGCAGCTCTGCAGAGAAAGAAGCAGCAGCCATGGGGACAGCAAGATGCAGAAGAACCAGCAGAACACTTGGCCACTAAAAAGGCAACAGCATCCTCAGCTGTAGTAGCAAGAGGACAGCCACCAACTCATAGCAATTGATCATTTTCTTCTATTCTTCTGAGGCTACCTGTAAAGTACTGTGTGCAGTTTTGGGCGTCCTCAGAGATATCAGGGAGAGACAAAAGGAGGGACATTCAAGATTCCTGTGGGACTGGAGTCTTCCACTATCTAAAAATCTGTCTGTCCTTGTAGGTAAGATGGAGCCAGACTTATCAAACAAACACAGTGCAAAGACAAATAGTTAAGAAAACTCCATTTGGACATGAGGGAAAAAATTCAGATTGAGAGAGTGGTTGGGCAAGGCAACAAATTCCCTAAAAAGATATTGACTCTCCACCCTTGGAGATATCCAAAATTCAGCTGGGCAAAGCTCAGGGCAACTTGATCTCACTCTGCAGCTAGCTTTGATTTGAGCAACAGAGAGGAGACTTGTGACCTCCAGAGGTTCTTCCCAACCTGATTTTTAAATTTTTTTTTTTTTTTATGAAATGTGACATTTTGGGGAGTAAATAATTCAATAAACCAAGCTAAAATTAATTTACCTTTAAAGTGTTAGTATTAACACCTTCAGTTGCATAGTCATTACCCGATTCACAATTAAATGTTTTAATACTGCTTTTTTCATCTTATGAACTTGTTCTTCCATATGCATTCCTAACTCCACTTTCTGTCTTTATTATGCTTAATTTTGGAATTTAACACATCCCTATTATGTTTTTATTATTATTATTATTATTATTATTATTATTATTATTATTATTGCTGCTGCTTATACTTTCAGACTTAGTGCCATCTTAATTTTGGTTTCTTTGAGAATTAATGAAATTCAATGAGTCAATCCTGCTTTTAGGTTTCAGGGTAGTAAAAAAGATTAGATCATGGCTAGACACAGTTATTGATACCCAACACAGCTACAACATAACTATGAGAAAGCAGTCCCAGGAATTCTGTCACAGCTGAAGGGAAGGTCAAGCCAGGTCTGGATATTGATGACTCATTTTTGGTAGAAACAAACACTTTTTTTTGTTCTTACAGATCAACAGTAAGGGGTAAGCAAAAAGCATGACACTGAATTTTGCAGCTGATGGTTCTCTCTCACTCAAGAGGGCTTTGGATCAATCTATTTATCTTTCCAACTTTTATGCAGATTTCAAATATGTGAAGTGGCTCTTCTCCCCCCAGCACTTCTCACAGAAAGGAAGGGCCTTGACTTGTTAAGTCTTTTTCACAAATTTCATCAATTTAAAACAGGCACATTCTAAGACTGGATTTTACTGTAGTTACTAGACCTTTATCTCCCCTGAACAAGAGCTCCAACAAGAAGGAAAAGAGAACCCAGAATGTGTGTTCCAGAATAGCAGAGGAGAAGAGATCCTCCAAATTCCTTTTAGTACAGTCTATGCCATAAAAGAAGTAGCTGGAGATAGAAATACAATCCATATACCTCCACATACGAGATCCATCAGCCAGCTTCATTGTGTATCTGCCTCTCACTTGAAATGTAAGCCCCAAGTATGGGGCTTATATATGGGTTTACCTGAACAAAGGCAAAAATCAATAAATAGTACTGAGGCTGGATGGCTGCTTAAAGAAACCTTGAAATCCTTACTATTCCTCTTCTGTTACTTTGACTACAGACGGAAGGAAAGTTTCCCAGAAACTTGTTTAGATCAATACCCATGAAAGCAATAGTAGTTTTAGGCTGTTGGAGTCCTGTTGTTTTGATCTTATTTGTCTCACTGAAGTTTGTGAAGTGCCCAGCAATGTCAGAGGTCTGAGTGGTGAAAAACAATCCAACTTACCAAAACCAGCTGTTGGGTGTTATGTTTGGATCATGAAAAGTAATTGGAATAGGCTCATCAGTGCTGAAGAAACTGAGGTGTATCTGAAGTGAGAGGAAGGACTTCCAAGTCCTGGAGTTGGGAGACTTCACACACCAGAGGAGGACTAGAAAGCCATGCCCTCATGCAGTCTTTAAATGCACCCTGCTAAGCCCTGCTCCTCAAGATGTGAGAAATTAGGAAAGCTCATACAGCTACTGCTCGTGCTTTTCTCTAAGAACAGAACAGGGACTTATGTTTTCAGGGGAGTCTTTCCAACAGAAGAAGAAGAAAAAAAAAAAACTACACTACTGATCTCTAAAAGCCTGTTAGGATGAATACATTATATGCTTGCCACAGTTAGCAGAATACGTCTTGAAGATCTATAATTTTTCTGTAAACAATTACCTTTCCAGACCCCAAAAACCCTCTATGTGGACTACAAATTATTAAAAGCAGTGATCTACTTAATTTGCAAAGGGAACTTGGAGAAAAGTCATCTGCCAGTATCAACCCCATAAGACAGGAAAAGGTTCTTCACTGAGTGGGTGGTTGGGCACTGGAAAAGACTCCCCAGGGAAGTGGTCATGGCACCAAGCTTGCTGGAGTTCAAGAAGCATTTAGACAATGCTCCCAAACATATGGTTTAATTTTTAGGTAGTCCTGTGTAGAGCCATGAGTTGGACTTGATAATCCTTGTGGGTCCCTTCCAGCTCAGGATATTCTATGATTCTATGATACAGAATACTTACTTTTGACTTTTTTTTTTTTTTTATTTTAATACATATAGATATTCTAGACAGGGGGACTAACTATGCAGTAAGTTACTTTTAAGTGTTGACTGCAACTGAAAATACAGGAAGAAGCTGCTGGCTTTCAGTACTTTATCTATCAAGAACAAGAAAAATCACGTCAAAGTGGAAGAGGCTTTCAGAAGGGCTGGGAGAAGGGAGACAATGGAAACCCCACCGTGGGAAGAAACGCAGACAGTTTTGTTTATTTAGTCTATGAAAGCAACAGGCTGAATGGAAGATCTGATTTTCATCCATAAATGCATTGGACTAGAATTGAAATCACTAGTGAAATTAGTTATGTAAGATTAAGACCGGGTAGGTACAAGAACAAACATGACCAGTAATATATTTGGGTTGGAAATTAGAAAGCTTTTAGCCATTTCAGAGCAATTAAGTACTGGAACAGCATCCCATTAGGAGCTACAAAGGCAATTAGTTTGCAAAAGATAATAAACTAGTAGGTCTCACATATCCCATGAGAACCCTGAAAGATAGGCGTAACGTTCAAAATGATCTGAACAAATTAAAGATACGGTCTGAAATAAATAGGATGCAGTTCAATGAAGGAAATTACAAAGTACTACTTTTAACTGGGAATAATCAACTGCATTGAAACAAGATGAACGATTCCTTGCTATGAATTTCAATGGAAAAAGTATGTGGAAAATATAGCAGGTAAAAGAAAGCATAAGTCAGCCTTACCATAAGAGCCCATACTTCTTACTGGGTTGCCTACAAGATTTCTGTTAGTGTAAGGTATGTGAAGAAAAGCATCCTGCTTTTCTCAAGCACTGGAAATGTCCCAGTCACCAGTTCAGGCAGTATAAGTTTAGAAATACATGGATAATTCAAAGTCTAAAAAAAGGCAATAGGAATGTTTTGGAAAATGGAGCTTCTATATAAAAAGCCAAAGGAACTCAGCACAGTTTAGTTTTAGGGAAAACAGCATTGCTTCAAATGAATGTAGTCAGTGAAGGTCTGAAAAGCATGATTAATATTTTTCTGTTATAGTTAAGTTGGACATCCTGCTATTATTAATTTATTTAGGGCCTGGGCCAAGGAAGTATTTTAGAAAATCTCAAAACAAAGCAGCAATATTTCTTAACCAAACTGTACACATGGTGGGCACATCTTAGACTGTGTTCATGATGCAAGTAAGATGCTGAAAGAATCATATGTGGAGTAATGTATTAAACTTTATACATATCAAAACTAGTATAAAAGTAATAGATAATGGATTTTCAGAAACTGAACAATCATCGTTAATGAAAACGTGAGCCATTGATTTTGCAACTAAACAAAAATAAAATATTTGCATGTTTCTCAGACTGGTCTACAAATAGAAACAGCCTTCCTCTGTCCTTCTAATTAATATTATCATGTAAAGTACTTAAGAAGTTCAGTGGCATGGTGATTAACTACCACAAAGCAAAAACACCATGTGTAATTGATCTCCAAGTTCCTAAGCAAATTGCAAACCTGCCATTTAAGGGTGTTATAATCATTGTTTTCTAGTGTTATGTCTCTTTCAGCTTTTCTGTTTGGACTTTTCAGTGTTGCTCATTATCATGGTATTCAAGTGTATGAGGACATAAATTTATTCAAAGAGAAAAGTTATGATAACTTTAGAAGAGGAGATAAGTACTGAAATAGCCCTGAGATGGCCCCACAGAAAAAAAAATTGCTGTTGTTAACATGTCATTTTCTGACAATAGAAAAACCTGGAAGTTAATCACTGATAACAGGAGTAAATTTCAAGTCAGAAAGACAACATCAAGAAGTGCTATTTTTCAGTACGCAACAGTAAATATGTGGATCCTTTCACTTTTGGTCTTTCTGCTTTAATATGTTTAGCAAGCAGGTCACTGGGAAAAAAAATCAGGTATTAGAATAAAAGCAGCACAAGGGTGAGACCACATTATGTGCAGGTGATGTCATATCTTGCACATTTACCAATCAACACTTTGTGCTCAAAATGTAAGCATAATTTTGGGTGTGGTGCGAGGACATGTGGTGGCCTCCAGGGTACTTCTGCCCCTATCAAAAGTACAGCAATTTGAGTTGCGGTTTGCCCTATGGAGGGCAGAGCACCGTGACTTTATGATGCTGCTCTGCCCAGTGTGAAAGTAGTAGGTGTGATTTCAGTAGAAAAGAAAAAAAAACCTCAGTCCAATCTC
Source organism: Anseranas semipalmata (assembly GCA_013399115.1). Taxonomy (NCBI): domain Eukaryota; kingdom Metazoa; phylum Chordata; class Aves; order Anseriformes; family Anseranatidae; genus Anseranas; species Anseranas semipalmata. Next base: position 533,014 of record VXAA01002258.1, on the reverse strand, counting down.
TGAGAGCTAAGTACATATACAGAACAGCAAGAGGATTGACTGCTAATAGGATTAGAATGACTCAGAATGGTAGAGTTTATTAAAACTTTGTATTCCACCCACATAAAAGGGCAAAACAGCTCTTTAACTAGAAGTCCAGAACACTTGTACCATTAGAAATGAAACATCTTTATTTGTGTCTTTTGCAAAACTTTCAGGAGTTAGGTCAAGATGCTCAAAAGAAAAAAAAAAAATCTGCGAAGTTTTCAGGATTGTCTGTTTGCTTTAACGTTTTTTTTTTTCCTTTTTCTATTTCTATTTTTTTCCACTTCTTGAGAAAAGTCTTTGCTAGCCTGTACAAATATTCTCAAAACTTTAAGAAGGTGGATCAGAATAGTTCATCCTGGGTTGCATTTGAGTCTGGCAAAGGTACAGTTCACTTCAGAGCAAAGGTTTGTTAGCAGTTCTCAGGAGCACAGCTGTAAGGAATAGATACCGATTGAGTTAAGGCAAAAACAATAAACAATGGGTAAGGGGTAATGAGAAATTTCTCCATGATTTGTCTAACAGTACTGAAGCGTGGCATTAGCATCCTCCTTAGGAAATAAGTAACAGGTGAAACAAGGAGAGGACCAGCTGAGGCCATATCTATGGTCTGGACAAGATCCAGGAGCCTAAAGAGCATGCGCCAACTGAGAAGGTGAAAAGTTCAACTCTGAGGAAGACGCCTTACTTCATCAGGACGACCACCTGGACGACCACTAGAGGGGCTCTACGCAAGCGCAGAAGAAGGAAGAAGATGATTAACATATGAAGCGGGGCTAGGCGGGGTTAGAAAATGAATATGTATACAGGTTGCGAAACTTAATGCATATGTAATACTTTAGAGAATAAAAAGGAGGCGTGGGCTAACAACAGGTGAGCGTAACTTTGCGGAGATATCCCTTACGCTCCCGGCGCCGAAATAAACGCATACTTTACATCTTACAACTTTGTGAGTTGTGAAGTGCTTCCTGTGAATCACGATGAGGAGGGCCGTGCTAAGGCCATAAGTTACCTTTAGGTGGCTACAAAATACAACCAGAAAAGTTCATCTTTGGACACTAAGCACAGTTCTTTGTATTAGAATATTTCCAGCAAGGCATTTCAGTCTTGAAATCCACATTACAAAGGAAAACCATCACAACCAATCACAGTTTGTTCCAATCATTGTTCAACATTTGGTGTTCAAAAGTCTGGAGTTTGTTTTGGAGCAAACAAAAAACTTTATCTTCCTCACTGCAGGAATCAAGACACTTTAAGCACTTAGTATTTCCAAAATTAGAATTAAAACTGGGAAGGGGTGGGCATAACAGATTCTACAGTCTGAAAAATTACAGATTAAACTGCATATTTCTAACAATAATAAATCTATTGCTGCAATTCATAAGTTCTTTCTCAGGTCATCAACCTTTTTTGACAGATTTAATCATGCCAGATATAACCATGAACACAACCCATGAGGGGAGAGGGGCATTATACAACAGATAGTTGATGAGGGGAACAGAAGAGAACTATGTAGGAAAAGCACATAGCGCTCCTGGAAAACAACACCTGAGAAGCAATGATCCCCATGAGTTTAGGTTCCAAAAAAAAAGGTTTCAGGTTCCCAAAAAAATCTGGGAAAACCCATCAAGTCTTCACATTCTAACTTTAAAACTGACTAGATTGGACCTTCCAATATTGATTGGTGTCAATTCTTTTCTGCTATCATGATACAATAAAATATAACTGCATGTATTCACCATAAGGCTTTTTGGGAATGCTTACACACTTTTCCATTTTTTTTGTGTGTGGAAAAGTAGAGAAATGACAACTCACTTCAGGAGACATTTTTTATATACTTCATCTCTCACAAAAAAAAAGAGCAGTTAGTGTCTAAGCAGCTGCTTATTATAACAGTATATAGAAGTAGAGTGTCTGCTGCTTTATGCGTATCTGGTCAAGGGCCTTTTCCAATGCAACGAAGGATAATAAGAAAGGGAAGCAGTGATGGGAACTAAACCTGGTCAGTTGTACTAATTGATAAGGAAAGAGGCAGAATGTGGGAAAGTTGATTCAAGTAAGGTTGCCTGAGTGAGGATCTCTGGATCAGGATAAGAAGTGAAGAAGGGGGAACAATAAGCCAAATGCTGAGACACAGACCTGACAAAGCAAAAATGGAGACAATGACAAGAAACAGACCACCTGGTCACAGGAGATGATGGATTATCAAACTACAGGCACTACTTCCAAGAAGATCAACCTGGACTTTGTAGATGATAAGATGTGAACTAAGGGGCCCCGGACTGGGAGGGTGCAGGAAATTGCAGAGCTCTGCAAACCCATGGGGTTGTTAAGGGGAAGGGGAGCAGGAGGAACAAAGAGGGGGGTTGGTAGAAAAGGGTATAAAAGGACTGTTTGTGTGTAAAATGGGGCCTGTCAGTACACTTGTCTGGCCGAGCGCTGCGCCTGATTACTGCAGTCTGTTCTATCCTCTCATATCTTTATCTCATTAAATCTTAACTGCCTCTCTGCATGCTTGTATACTCTCCTTTGTGTGTGTGCTGCACGGACTACGTTCCAGCTACTGGTGAGACCTGTGTGTGTGAGTGAGGAGCAGTACCAGCTACTGGAGTCAGGCCAGGGCACCCCGGCCTGTGGTGCCAGTTACTGGAGTCAGGCCAGGGGTGTGGGTGCCTGTGGACTGTGGTGCCAGCGAGCAGGGTCCTAACATCAGCTAGTGGAGCGAATGGGGTTTTCTACCCCCAGCCACGGGGCAGGAGCAGTGTGTTTCCCAAAACAGCTACT
>VXAA01002258.1:518157-530083 GCA_013399115.1 Anseranas semipalmata | reverse complement strand
GCTGGGCAGACAGAGGGACTGTGCTGGTACTTGAGGGATCTGCGAATGTGTGTGGGCTTGTGAACCTGGAGAGTGTTGTGTATGTTCCTGCACCAGTGAAATTCTGTCTCTACCAGCCAGAGGGGAGGAAGGGATTTCAGCTGTCTATGCTTTTACCTGTTGAAGGCAGCCCTCGGCTGGGTACCTGTGGGATCAGTTGTGTCAGTGTCCTGTCTCTGTGTGCATCTGTGTGTCTCTGGGATACATACTCAGCTTTCCTGCTGGTTGCACCTGCAAAAGGGAAAGGGGCAGCTGCATCCCCCAGCCTGGGCAGAGACCCCAGGTTCCCAGGCATGGGCTGGGCACAAGCAGCTGGACAAAAGCAGTCCCGGGCTGGAGCCGCTGGAGGAGGTGGCCGTGCTCTTTGCCTCATTTACACTTATGACACTTATACCTTGTCTTTTTTTTTTCCTTCTTCTTCTTCTTCTTCTTCTTCTTCTTCTTCTTCTTCTTCTTCTTCTTCTTCTTCTTCTTCTTCTTCTTCTTCTTCTTCTTCTTCTTCTTCTTCTTCTTCTTTTTTAGGAGGGAATAGTTCATAAAATGCACACACACACACACACACACACACAAAAACTGAAAGTGTATTATTCCCAGAATATTCAGTTCCTTGGTCTATAATCATTTCCTTGCTGAGGGCTATAGAAGCCTTTCAAACACATTTGACGGGTCTCCTAAACACACATTTAAGTGTTATTTATAGTAAAGAGAAAAAATTCACATTGCTGCAGGCCGTAAGAAATGAAGTCTTAGATTTATCTGGACTCCTCTTACATGTTGATTCATAGCTGAAGTCTCCTGAGAAGAGTACTTTGCTAACTGCATTTCTGTACCAGAGGTTTATTTTTAATGGGGATTTTATTGCACTGTTAAATTGTATAAGACACTTCTATGTAAAATAAATACACAAGTTAAAAAAGAAATCCCACAGTTTTAGAATAGACTTTGTTTTCAGCTCAAGTCCTTAAGATTCTGGGGGGAAGACTGTAGTTGACACTGAACAGTGTTACTGACATCCTTTCAAGTCCAGCAAGTGTTTTTAGATAAAATAATGCAGGAGTTGAATAGAAAAAGTTCCAAAACACAATCACCACATATTATTGTTCAACATTGTTATTTATGGTAAGGCCATTTATAATCCCATCATGCTGAATATCTTTGATAGTCTCTGCCTGCATGCTTCCCACGCCAGCAAGCCAGCTATTAATGCAGTAGACATGAGCAACATATGGACTGACTTTCTGGAATATACTTCATTTTTTCTCATCTTTATTCCTCCACGTTTGTTTAATGGTATATTGCAGAGCTCACCCAAGAAAAAGAAATCACAGGACAAACACTAATCTGAGTGAAGCATGACACCAAACCAGAACAACAGCTATCACCTATTGCTTAGCACTAAACTTGCAGACAAATAGACGAAGAAATGAGGTAGATGAAGGTATGCCTTATGGCTTTATTTAACTGAATTAACCTAAAGGAGAGACTATAGAAAGGAGTGGCAACTCTAGTATGTAACATGCTTCATATGTGTTGTTCATGGGGAGTACACACTGCTTGTCAATTTGTGTGATAAACCAGTTGCAATATAAACTAAGTCCAAGAAGACTATCTGATACTCAGTATAGAAGAATGGTACTCTGGTTTCCCAGTTTGCAAAAACTGCTTTCAAAAGGTCATGTGAGGTAATTAATCATTTTTAGGACTTTTTTTCTTCTAAGAAAGGAATAATATTTCTCACCAGTTGCATTTAAATTATTGCCAGCAGTGTTGTGAGATAACTGAAAGATATACAATTACACTGCTTTATTATTATTTATACCTTTCTAATGCTCTTTAATTTCAGCTCTAGGATCTCACACATTTTATCTGCAGAAGCCTGAGTCATTTCAGCAGCTGCCTCCAAGATTTATACCTTCCCTGACACTAACAGCCTAATTTTGCCTCCATGAGAAATGACATACATAGAAACCAATCTCCAAAAGCATAGCTCATCTCGGGTTTTAGACACACTGGGCTTTTAGAATCTTTTCTCATCCCCCCTTCAAGACACCATTTTGTACAGATACTGAAGAAATCTGAGTCAGTAAAAACTATCCTTAAGAACTCATGGCTCATGGGAGAGGGGAGCAGGTTCAAGAGAATGGCAAACATAGCATTATACTATAAAAAGGGAATCAGAAGTACCTCTCTTTGAACTTCCTAAGATTCACTTTCTAGAAACAGTGAAATTACGTTATGAAACATTTCATAAGCACTTACATCATAGTAAGGTGTTAAAAATATGGCCAATGTGGAAATGTCAAGAACAATTATGTTAAAGCAACCCAATTTTCCTCTCTGACTGATAATTTAGCATATTTAAATGGAGAGAAACAAGAAGGGGCAATGTGTCTTAAAAGCTTTTTATACTGCTCTGGTATTAAGTTCTCAAGCAAATTAGGGAATACAGCCCATATGAAAGCACCAGAAAATCACTGCATAATATATTAAAGGAAAGGAAAAAGACATGTTTTTTGTTGTTGTTGTTGTCTGTAAATTGGACGATGGATCAGCTGGAGGTCCTACAGAATCTGTTCTGAACCTGGTTCTATATATTTTCCACTGGTGACTGAACTATGGAGATATAAACTAATCTGATACCATTTGGAATTAACAACAAACAAGAAAAAACTGAAAACACTCCGAAGAACAGAACCAGAATTTTATATTGCCTAGGTAAGTTTGGCATAAGATCAAAATTCCTCATGGTGACATGCAATTGAAAAATACAAAGGGGTATAAGAATGGAACAAGAGGAATATGCAAAAAGGAGCCTTTACAGATGTCCCCTCCACAGCACGCAGCAGATTATGACAGAACACAGACAAAATAGAATCAGAATGGATTCTGATGGAAAAAGTCAAATTCTAGTCTGGAATGTACTGATACAAGGTAATTATTATTCTTCATTCGTACCATGATGGACCCAGTTGGAGTACTGCCTTCAGATTTCGGCACTGCAATTGTTAGTTTAGTCATATTGGAGAGAGTTCAGAGAACTGTCCTAAAAATAGAAGAGGTTTAAGAGCATGACTTATTGTCCTGGTTTCAGCTGAGATAGAGTTAATTTTCTTCATTGTGGCTGGTATGTTGCCGTGTTTTGCAATTAGGAGAAAAATAATGTTGATAACATACTGATGTTTTAGTTGTTCCAGAGCAATGCTCAGACTAGTCAAGGACTTTCTCCGCTTCTCATACCGCCCTGCCAGAGAGGAGGCTGAGGGTGTACTAGAATATGGGAGGGGACAGAACCAGGACAGCTGACCCAAACTGGCCAAAGGGATATTGCATACCATATAGCGTCATGCTGAACAATTAATATGGGGGGAGTTGGCTGGGGGTAGAAGGCCGCTGCTCAAGGACAGGCTAGGCATCATTCAGTGGGTGGTGAGCAACTGCATTGTGCATCATTTGTTTTGTAGATATATATATATACAAAATTATTATTATTATTATTATTATTATTATTATTATTATTATTATTATTACTTTCCCTTCCTTTTCTGTCCTATTAAACTGTCTTTATCTCAACCCATGAGTTCTACTTGTTTCTCCAATTCTCTCCCCCATCCCACTTGCCAGGGGAGTGAGCAAACAGCTATGTGGTGCTTAGCTGCCTGCCGGGTTAAACCACAACACTTATGGAACATGGTTTGCAGGAACTGAGTTTGTTTAGTCTGGAAAGGAGAGGATTAAGAGGAAGATTTCAGTTTTCTGATAAATGAGGTGTTCTAATAGTGATGGAAATCCTTACTAATATCCCCAAGGAGAAAGGGGTTAAGAAGAAATTATTTTAATTTGCAAAGATTGAGATGGTAAGAATAGCAAAAATCAAAGTATAACAATAGAAACATAACTCCAAGAGTCTGAGGAAGGTCAAGATACCTCATTTACTGAAGAGTTTAAAACAGATTTGATATACACACATCGGAAGTATACCTGCCTGTTCTTGCTTCTACCTCAGAGGTGACAGTAGGCCTACATGACCACCCAATGTTCCTTCAAAGCTTACGTATGTCTGGAAACGAAGCATGTGAGCACCAAATAACAGACACTGCACATCCTAATCTAGCATGTCACATATTCATTGGTACAGTGGTATCGGACAGTCAAGCCAGGATCTCAGAGCTCTGAGAAGTTGTAGGCCGCCATGAGGCCTCCCCTCAGTCTCCTCTTCTCTGGGCTGAACAACGAAGTGATTTCAGCCGTTCCTCATACATCTTGCCCTCTAGACCCTGCACCATCTTTGTAGACCTCCTTTGGACACTCTTTAATAGTTTTATGTCCTTTTTATACTGTGGCAACCAAAGCTGCACATAGTACTCAAGGTGAGGCCACGCCAGTGCAGAGCAGAGCTGGATGATCACTTCCCTTTACTGGCTAGATATGGTGTGCCTGCACCCCAAGCAGAACAAAAGTTACCTTCCAAGACAAAATGTCAACCAGGACTGCTCCAATCAAAACAGATCTTTTAGGCTTTGGAAAACCCTTATGCAAAGGGTATATTTTCCCTTTAGTACTAGATGTAGTAAAAACTCAAAAGTTTAAGATCTAAAGGGACCACATCTAGTTCTGTTATGTCAGGCACATTAATGCCTCCAGAAATTGTGTTCTTCTTTCCTGAGATTGATCTGGTTGAAATGAAGTGGAATATTCAGTGTGAGTCAAGCCATTCACTCAGCAGCTTCAGCTCTTGAAGACAGCATCGTGCTTTCTAGCTGCATGTTCAACATGAGCCCATGCTTTTTTCTTTCCCTAAGAAGATTTCCTAGGGCACCTGATATATGATCATTTTAAGTATGTAATCAACACACAACTCATCAATGCTTCAACAACCCTAAAAAAAGGTATTTGCAAAAGCTTGATCTTATTCTGTTTAGCATAGTGCATATTTATGTAAGAAAAAATAAATCTAAGAAAGAAGTAGAAGGAATGTAAGTTTCCTCTGGGTTCTTGTGTAACACTCCCTTTGCTTGGGTAGTCATATTCTGACACAGGCAAAGTTCAATGTTTGACTGAGACTGCAAGTACTAATGAATGTCAAAATCAGGAGATCACTCCCCATGTGTGAGTGCAGCAAACATGCTTTTAGGTGATATCTCTGCCAACTCCCACTTGCACACTCACTGTTCAATAACATGCCTAGTAGAGAAACAAAACAAAAAAGAAAGGGGGNTCAGGTTGCTCAAAGCCCCATTCAACCTGACTTTGAACACTTCCGATGATGGGGCATACAAAACTTCTCTGAGCAGCCTGTTCCAGTGTCTCACTGCTCTCATACTAAAGAATTTCTTCCTTATGTCAGATCTAAATCTACTCTCTTTTCATTTAAAACTGTTGCTACTTGTCCTCTCACTACAGTCTCTGTTAAAAACTCTTTCTCCATCTTTCTCATTTCTCCATCTTCTCTTGCTTGGGTTGACACAGGGAAAGAAGAAAATGAATGAATGAATGAATGAATGAATAAAAGCATAATGATCTGGTTTCTTCTCATGATTCAAAACTATCTAAGAATACTGATAATTTCCCACATCAAATTCATCTCACTAAACCTGCTGCTTTACAGCTCTACGGGGACTGTTCCTGACCTCTTCACTTTCCTGATCATGGGAACAATAGCAGCATTTCAGAGTTCAGTCCCATCAGTGAAGCTGCTGTCCCTGAAACCTCTAGAGAGCCTTCCCACATTTCTTCTTGCCAGCAGAGCCCCTGCACTAAGCCAAAAACCACTGTCATCATTTTAGCAGTTTCTTTGAAAGTTCTTGCCATCATTTTAGTAGTTTCTTTGAAAGTTCTTGCTTTTTTTTATTTTTTATTTTTTTATATTGCGGCATTTCTCTGAAAGAAAAGCCTGTTGCCAGTTAGCAAATCAAGGCTACTGTAGACTGTTACCAATCAGTTATCTAATGCAGGGGTCAGAAAAGTATAGTATGAATAACAGACATTGCTGGAGGTGGATGTTGCAGGGTGGGAGTTGAGACATCTGTTTAAGATTCAGCAGGAGCAAAGAGGAGATGCAGCACCGAAACATGATGTCAAAGATAAGCATATAAGAAGCATCTCAACTCTGAAATGCAATTTCTCCTGACCCTATTGGATTTCCACCAGCAAATTTCTGATTTAGAAAGAAAACTATCTGATACATGTGTTTGAAATGCTGTCAAATACTTTAGTATACTCTCCAGCATCCTGTCAGTCATAATGACCTTGAGTTTTGAATTGCTTGGAGTCTCTTTTTCAATAACATGAACATTTTCTCTGATTCTGCCATTTCTACATACTCAGAGTAGTCTGTTATGAAGAAATATGTGTTCCTTTTGCCAAAGAACAGTTATGTTGTTGCATTTTGCCAGGGGCTCAGGAGGAGGGGATGGAAAGTAACAGCATATTTGTTTCTACAGATCAAACTACATGAATGCAGTTATTAGGATGGATTTTGACATTATTTTTCTGTCCCACAGAAATAGTGAGTGGCATAGTTCAATTTCTTCAAAAGTTCTTGAGAGCTCCGGAGATTCACCCCAATTTTTCTAGTTTGGTCTCTGAAGTTACACATACTCTTTTTACTGCTTCTTTTTGAAAATAAAAATATCCACAGTTTTACACCAGGAACAATTCTGCCAAAAAAAAAAAAAAGACCTGAGGGTCCAGGTGGGAAAAAAAGTTGACTGTAAGTCCTGTAAGTGTGTTCTTGTGGCTATAAATGCTCAACTGCATCCTTGGCTGCATTAGCGAAAGAGCAGACAGCGGGTCCAGGGGAGCGATACTTCCCCTCCTGTCCTACACTTTTGATACTGTATCCAGTTTGGGGCCTCCTAGTAAAAGAGAGATGTTGGCAGACTGGACTGTTTCTGCATAAATTGTCTTTGCACATTGATAAGATTGTGTTTTGCACAAACATAAGGAACGTTTGGCTCAAGTTTCCCCTGGCATAAGAAGAGAATTTAAGACAATGTTAAAACACCAGTTTTCCTGAGCTAGTCTCTCTTAAACCTGCTTTGGTTCCATGAAACACATTAGAACAAGTCCTCCACTCTTACAGATCTCTTATCCAGGGCAGGTGCACTTGCTGTTAAAGCAGCACACAACTAGACTGAGCCTTCCTGACGTGTCTGGCAGTGGGACAGCGCTAAGCCAGGCACGGTTCTTTTCCTTAAATGTCTATTCAGCCAAAAGGCAAATGATTCCTCATTTTCTAGTGGCACAATCTACTTTGTGTTTTAGTTAAAAGCCATCTGCCAGTGCTTCTTCATACAGCCTGGAAAAAGGATAATGCATCACGGCCCCCATAAGTATAAATGTCTCTTGAATCCGTGCAGGCATTTCAGGAGAGGAAAAACTGTTGATGTTCCCATCAGCTCTTCAGTTATGCATGCACAGTGGAAAAACTCCAGAAGAGTATGCAAGAGCTATGCGGATTACAAAGAAAAATTCAAATCCAAACAACCTTTCAGATCCCCAGGCAGTGGAGATCAGCAGTTCTACTCACTGAACCAGGATGTTCTGCTGGTTGATTCAAAAAAAGAAAAGCAAACAAAGACAGTAGTGACAATATATTTCACAGAAGAACACTGTCTCAAAGAAGCCTTGAGCCATTAAAACATACTAGAAGAGGAATAACAAATATTTCATGAGTGAAGTTCAGCAAAACAAGTTTTCTTCAAAGACTGGAACCGCATTTGAGAGGGAACCTAGACAGTGGTCTGGGCAGATAATTCTCAGTTAAGAAATCATGCACTTAAAGATTTCTATGGGTTTATCTAAGTGGTCTTTTGAGGTTCAGTCTGGCAGTGCTCTGAACCAAACAGTAGTGATGCAAACTCAGTCCTCAGCCTAGACTAACACCCTTTGCTTCTTGATAAAACTTTTTAAACACAAAGTGGAGGCTCTCCAATGTAGCTGCCACTATATGGCTTCCCACTATCAGACTAGTTCTTACTCCTCACTCCATAGCTCCCTGTGGAATATCATTTGCTCCAAAACCCAAATTATTCCAAGTTTCAAAGACTTCAGTATATGCAATTAGTCTCATAAATTTCATTGCAAACCAACATTTTGTAAGGAAGACAGAGAAAAACCTTTTCTTAGAATCAACTTTTTTTTTTTTTTTTTTAAGTTCTCTTTCCTCCTATTTTTAGACCACAAATGTAGAGGTATTGTCAACATTCATTTAAACTCAATTTCAAAAGAAGAACTAAAGTTATCTTTCAAACTTTAATGTTACCAAAGTTCAAGCACAAAGAGAGTGGAGTTAAAAGCAGTACAATCTGCAGTAATTTTTTCCCACTTTTGTGTACTTGTTAGCAACACTGATATTTCTATTGTTCTGTTGTCACCATCTTTCTTACTGAACTCGCCATAGTACCATTTTTTGAGGCTTCCCAGGGAAAGACATTTCCTGTATTGTCATTGTGTTTATGTTTGTAAATTCATCAAGTTTTACAAGCCAGACAATTTATTTCTAAAGAATTGTCCATTTGTTTTTGAATAAAACGCAGATTTTCGCTTTGAATTCCTTCCCATCACACAATGGCTTCCATTTTTGACCAAGTTTCATTGGCTCTTGATTTTTTGCATACAATACTGAGATTTTCAGAGATATTCCCTTTTCCATTAAACAATTTCTACTGTGACAGGTTATAAATTATATGCTAGGATCACTGCCTTCCCAGCACCCCAGCAATCTATCTGCATTTCTAATGTGCTCAGCACAATATACAAATGCCAGCAAGGCATTTAACCTTGTCATTTTGCCTGAAATTAGGTATTCAAATATTTTCTTTGATTTTTATTTTGATTTATTAGTGAAACTTTCTGGTTGCAAGTTGCCATTTCCAGGATTGGCTCTAAAGCACTTTTAAAAGCACTTGAGATGGAAAGGAGAATTTTCTGCCCCAGTAAGAGTTTGCTGGAAAGCATCCATGTGCCAAACGAGTTGGCATTTGAACCAGACACTGAATTAAGTGGTTCACTTTAGAGGTGCATTTAAAAAGCCCCCCTTTCATTTAATTTATTTTATTGCTTTAGAAGAAATATATTACAGATCATCTAACCCTTTAACTAGATCCAAAAAGATATATAATGATCTGCTACCACCTACGAAATCCTGACAGGCGCAGGATTGACAGATATTCAGAGAACCTGTGGTGAGTGTCTGTCAGTCAAAATGATCATGAGTTCTTGAATGACAAGGGAAGAGTATTTTCCTTTTTTTTTTTTTCTTTTGGATTGTGATCTCATATGCAAAGAAGTCTGTTACAGACAAGGATGAACTTCTCCTTGCCAAACAAAAGATCCATAGACACATTCAAGGTCTCAGTAAGATGCTGCTAATAAGCAACTGTCCACCTATTTGAAATGGGATCTGTCAGCTTCTCTTCCTCATTGGTTACCGCTTCTCTACATTTGATTATTCATTGGCATCTTGCAAAGTTTTGTACAGTGCTTCTCTTGCAAAAGTGCTTTGGTAAGTCTGTTACAAGAGCAAGGCTTTCCATTTAGAGAAGTCATTTAATCTTTGCCATCAAAGAGCTGTCTCCGAACATAATTCTGACCTACAGTGTTATAAAGCTCTTTTGGTCTTAACAAGATGCTTGGCATCATTATCCTTATATTGACTGGCTTTACATTCTTTCTAACTCGAGAAGGATGTTGAGTCTTTCTGTCTAAACTTGAGCATCATTTTGTGAAGTTCTAATTTATAGAGAGTTATAAGTCGTGTCCATTCTAACAGAGTTCAGGTATCTCTGGTGAAGACCTTGGATTCTGAAGTAATATAGTCTACAATATATATATAAAAAAAAAAAAGACTGAAGTCATGCACGCTAAGATGCTCAGCTACAACATGCAAGTGCTCTTCTCCACAATTTTAAAAGCTTGGATAAAGCATTATTTTTGTCAACTTAAGAGGATCAAATCATAATCTTACTGAAACCACATGAAGTCTGGCATGACCAAGGCCAAAGCTCCTCACTTGTACTTGGAACAATGAAAAATTGAGGTGTTCACTTTTTGTATTTTTTTCTTTCATATCCCAAACTATCATGCTGTGTTTATCAATGTGCTCTCAGCACAGACATGCAGAGATTTTAATAGAATTTTCAGAAATATTCACAGGAGGCCTGACCCTGCCTTCCTTTGAAGGCTCTAAGGTTCACTAATAAGTACAGTCACAATCTGAATATGTGCAACTTCTCATCCTTCCCCCAAATTACCCACTAAGTTATTTTGACAAAGGGGCACCATTCTCTTAAATGGTTGGTACAGCACAGAGCACAGTGAGGCCTCTCTATTACTAGCACACAGTCCTTGCCACATCAATATGGAGGTGAAAGCACAGGGAAAGCCTATAGCTGTTTTTCTTTTACCTAATGCACCCCAGGTTTCCTGGTGCGTTAAAAGTTATTGTCTAAAAACTTCCAGTTTCACTTAACAGTAACACCTACTGTGCATTTTATAAAAACCTGATAGCTTCAGTAATTTTGGTACCTTCAAGTGATCCAAAGGCAAAAGCCTGCAGCACCATTTGAGGCTATATAACCCACATGGGACTTGCAGGCATTTAAATGCAAGCAGGGAAAATAATATTCTTGCTCTACTGCTTTTTCTGAAACCCAAGTGTGCATCATTTTATTTACTTTCAGGATTACTGCCATTCTCCTTTTAAAAGGATGCTTTGGACTTTAGTGTTGTGCGTTTCCTGGCTACATTTTGAGGTTTGAATAGGCCTTCACAAAGCCTAAGAAGGAAAGTTTTGGCTCCTCCTTCATCACTGTACAGAGATTTCTGACTATTGGCACCCACTCCTATGGCTGATATATCCTAACAAGAGTTTTTGCTAGGCTGGGTAGAACAGGCTGCTCTGTGTCTTTCTGTCCCTTTCCACTTGTGCCAAAGCAAATTAGAAATTAGAACTTTGGTTGGTTCCCCTCATAATAATCTCTTCCTGCTAATTCCCGTTGTATGCAAACAAATCTGTAGCACAGAGAAGCCTGACACTGATATCTCTGGTTAATGTGTCTGTTCCCAATGTACTATATATGCTGTCAGAGTGAGAATGAAATGCTTCGTGATCCTTCACCATTTGTTTTTGTGCTGCAGCAGTGGCACCAGGATTTCTTCCAAAGAATTGCTTGCTGAATAAAGCAGCAAGCTTCTCCAACAACCATCAAGAGTAAGCGTTTGGGGGAGGATCAGAGCTGAGCTAGGTCAGCTTCAGGGCTCTGAGCAGCTTTACACTATAGAGGCTATTACACCTTTTCACCATCCCAATTCCTCCTTTCTCTCAGCCCTTCCCCACACACTGCTACTGTTCTAGTCCTTGCAATTAAAATCCTGAGTAAACGCACTTTATCAGCCAGACATTTTTTGTGCTAAGTGAGGCCACCAGACTTCATTACTATTTTTCTCCTATTCTCTCCTGTTCCGATGTGATTTTATTTGAAGTTGGGTTTCTTGGGGCAGGATATAGAAAGGGATGACCTGTTTTTATTACAGGCATTTTGCATCCATCTGATGTTTTCAGATGGGCTCCAGACGGGCTCCTCCTCAAAAACATGCGAATATATGTTGTACATATCATTTATTCTAACTATTTCCTTCTGCCATCATTTACAAAAGTCAAAGACCTTCTCTTGAAAAATGACACCCGTAGGCAAAAGCTCTGCCACAGAGAGGCAATAACATCAGACAGATTAGATTAAGGAAGGACAAAGTTAGTGAGTCTGAAAAGCATTTGAAAGCAAGGACAGAATGTGCATGTGAACAAAAGAATAATACATATAGCTAACAGCATGCTCGGAATGTTAGTTCCTAGTCACTTATATCCCCAGCATCATTTGTCAAAAAA
>VXAA01002258.1:491047-517010 GCA_013399115.1 Anseranas semipalmata | reverse complement strand
AGGAGGGGGGGGGGGGGGGGGGGGGGGGGGGGCAATAGAGACGGTTTAAACATGCCCACTGTACAAAACATAAGGGAAGAAGGATATGAAAATGTCACTAGGAAAAGGTGATTGAGTTTTAGAATAATAAAAATATGCTCTATAAATTAGATTGAAATAGAGATGAAAGTCTCGCCCCTTTTAAATATATAGCCAATTTTCTTAACGGGACTTATTCTTGTAACAAGATGAGCTTTGTCTTCAAATATCACATGCTACAGACTGATCTTATATAAATTCTTCTTTTCTCCCCTCAGTATCTTTTATGCCTTAATCACACAGAAGAGAGTTTGATAAAACTTTCACAGTCTCTCAAAACTCCCACTCAAGCTTACTCTGACAGTGCATTTTACACCATCTCATCTTCCTTTGTTTTTTGTTAGCACAATTTCGATTCTTCCACTGAGCATATTCACAGATTCATGTTTCTTTTGCCACCAGAAAGTTCACTCTGCTAGTGGTTGTTCAGAGACAATATTTTATTCATTAAAACAACAAAAAATAGCTTTCATCAGGCCTCATGAACCTGGCATTCAGGGGTCCTTTATAACTCAATCTCCAAACAGAGCCAGCCTTAGATAGAAAAAAAAAAGTTTTCATGTAAAAAACCCACTTTACAATGTTTCAAAGTGTTTACCTACTGAGATTTATAGATGTTATATGAGCTCCTTTACAAGAATAGGTATAATATATGTATTACTCCCTGGATTTACTATTCCAAAATAGTAAGTTAATGCTCATTAGCTACATCAACTACACAGGAAAATGATGGAGGTGCCAACAGCTCTCACTTGATAGAAGTCCGCTGTCAACACAGATCCCTACTTCTTCAGGAAATAGCTTGTCTAATACAAAAATAAAGTCAAAATGACTTTATTCTTGAAAAGCTCGATCTGGATAATCAATGTCATATACACACTACATCACTAGCAGCAAAATAGTCACTACACATCCTTTTAAAGTACTTCACAGTTAGTACAGAAGGCAAAGAGGTTTTTCCAGCTATAACAACCAGCCTTAAACATTGGAGAATTTATTCTGCCCATGACATTCATTTCCTAAGCAATCTGTGTGTGCCATAATTGTCCTTTCTGTTGATGCACTATTTTAACTGTTTGCTAATAATGATCTTAAATATTAAAACACAGGATATTTCCTGAATGTCTCACTGATGCACTAGAAGCTTTAAAGGCATGAACAATCATAACTTAGAAGAATGTAACTCTCAACTTTGAAACTCTTCTGAATTTTAAGTTGCTCTGAAACATATAGAAAAGTGCAAAGAAATAATGACAATGAGCAAAAGAAATTGCAGCTATAATAATACCTGGGAACCACTGCCTTAGTGCAATGTCTCCCCGTCCCATTTCCAGCTGAGACCTTTGAGTACCACAGGTGTAGGGATGCCACTAATACTTCATTAGAGCTTGACAGACACAGTTGGATATTTCTTCACAAAATAGTAGAATGACACAAAATTTTCCTTCAAATATTTTTTGGTTTCTTGAAGAAACACTTCACTTTGTCAAAACCAGTTGTGCATGTCTTTTCTCTGCACTACCATCACCCGGAAAGTTGTTACTAAAAAAAACTCTTCTTGTTTCACAGTGAAATGTTTATAATTTCCACAGAGAACAAATTCTTTTCATGAAAATTTTTCACTGAAATTATTCTGAAGATTTTCCAAGACCCATAATGGAAACTACCTAAAACTAAAATATCCCTGTGAAAATAATTGGTGGGACTCCATTCTTCAGTGATTTGGATGCATCACAGGTGGCTGTAGACCTGTTTTCTCACTTTTTCATTCTTTCAGACTTTTCACATTTACTTCCATCTAACAAGGAAAAAACATTTCCTGGCAACACTTGTTAAAACACCTTCCCCACACCTGGCACAGATTTTTCTTTTTTCTTTTTTTTCACATTAACTGAAAAACACATGGTTTGAAGTGGAAAATCAGAGTTTCTTAAAATCCTTGTTGCTGGTAAAACATTTGTTGAGGACGCCGCTGAGCTATCTTAGAACACTCATGACCCCTTGAGCCAAGGTTGAATGTGTAGCTGGCTTCTCTAAAGCTGAGAAAAAGAAGCTAGATATAACTAAAATTTGAGAGTTGTCTGGACAGAGCTTGCTGGTAAGGATAAGGGAGAAAAGTCAATGCACTTGTTTTATAATCCTGCTATCTGTGGAGTGTGTCTGTGGGGCTTTGTGCAGTATTTACCTCAGTAAGAAGACAAGGCAGTTCAGCAAGTAATTAGCTATTCATTTCTCTACAGCAATGTATACATCTTAGAGAACAGAAATACATAATGAATAGAAAAGAAAGTCCTTATACCCTTTTCTTTTACAGAAAGAAGGTCCACTCTACCTTACATGGTTTTAGCTGATTCTTAACAATTGTGAATGCAAATAATTAACTGATGTACTTCGAACTACCAAGTAAAATGAGCACATTCATATCTGATTAGACCTACCAAAGCCTGTGCAAAAAAGCAAAGGGACCAAAATGTTTTTTTCCAGCTGAAGCAGAAAGTATCATCAGGTACAATATCCACCATAGCAGGAATCTAAATAGGTCTTTCCATGGGCTTCAGTGTCTTTGGGAACAGTTCAGCAACACAGTACTAAGAAATCTTTTGGAGTTTTAGTTATATGCTACCTTCACTTATTTCTTCTGTTTCCGTTCATCTCTTCTCCTTCCATCTTTGCCAAGTAGACTTTCCAGTTTCTGTTGTTTCGAAAGAGTTCTGCTTAATTAACTAATGTTTGCAAAGGAAAGTATGTGGTAAGTGTTATTATAACTCTTTGGCAAAGATGTCTGATTAAGATTCAAAGCATAGCCAGAACAGCTGTCAGAAAAACCTCTTGTACTGTTGGTGTCCTAACAAAGCAGATGATGCAACTGGATACAAATTCATCAGCAATTAGTTCCTTCCTGTGCTTGGAAAATAAATTCTAAAAATTGTCTCAATATAATTATTTTTTGCATTTAATTTTTGTCACCAGATCCATTCAGTAAAGTCTAGTGTACTGCTTTCTTGTATAGTTGTTATCTAGTCAAGGAAAGCAGTTAGCAGGAGAGTAATCAGATAGATAATATATTTTAACAGCTACTTGCTGCTGGAAACACTTTCCTGTTAGAACAATCATTCTGAGGCAGGCACACAAAGAATCAGCTGGGCTAAAACCTCAAACTGATAAAATCATTGTCTTCCATTTTGTTCAGAATCGTACCGACTGACAGCAGAAGAACTGGACCATTTTACAGTAACAATTAAGAAACAGGAAAACTTGCATCATCTGTCTGATCAAAGAAAAAATAATTGTGGTATTCTTTTTTATTTTTATTTTTTTCTCTATTACTTAAAAATGATTTGATTCAGTACATTATTAACACTATTCTAAATTAGTTTTTTGTTGTTGTTACTGCAAGTGATTCATGCTGGAATCTCAAAGCTAATCTACTTGGAATTTTTGACTGACATAATTTTGTCTTTGATTCTTTTTTAAATTACTGAATAGAAGAACAGGAGAACACAGCACACACACACACAAACAAATTCTGAACCGATATAACTGATATATGACCAATAAAATAACCATTATTCCAGACCCTTAAGGGCTTTTCAGAAGAAAATTTAATCTTTACAGGATACAACCATTCCCTATGACCTTGAATTAAATTAGCCCTTTTCCATAGGAAGCTTATTCTTTAGGCTCAGTCGGTCCTGGCTGTCTTTATATTTATTTACAATAGCACCTGGTGTCTTCAGTCAAGTTCCCATTATATGTTCAAATGTTGTAGAACCATATAGTAAAAAATAGAAAAAGCACTGAGGCTGAGGAATTGTTATTTCAGGATAATGTGTTTATAAGTAATTGGACGAATGTCTATATAACAAGCAAACTGCTTTTACAAAGGCTGTATGTAGACACACATCTAAATACCTGAATAACATTATTGATGAGGCTTCCATTTCTCTATAAAGTTATTTTCTGATATTGTAATTGCAATGTTTTTCTTACCTCCTACCTTGCACATATTGGCCAAGTCATTTCTCTCCTCATTTTATTCCACTGAGCAGAAGTGAATTTGACCCTTCTAATGATTCAGGAGCAATCTTCTATAAGACAGATGAAGAGTTAGAGCATCTTTTCATACAGGAAATTCTGAGAGACACGGATCTGAAAGAAATTTGGGTCCTGACATTTTTACAGTCCATGTTACTTTCTGTATCATCATATTTCTGCTTCTGCCTCTACCTGAATTAGATTTCCAGCTAACTCCCTCTGGGACATCATTATTTTCAGTCACATTTAACTACTGGAGAGACTCCTATCCAGCCTTGTCCCAAGTAAGTCAGAGGGAGTTGGCATGTGTATAAACAATCATGAGTAAATCCAGAAAAGAGAATTATAACAACTATTTGCACAGAGACATCTTTTTTGGGGAAAAAAAAAAAAAAAAAAAGAGCCCTCAAACCTGAACTTTATCCACTGAACTCCAGTAAAGACCAACACATTTTTCATATTAGATTAAGGCAGGCTCTGGGTATACTCTAACCCAGTACGATAGTAACAACCCCTTTTTTCCTTTGGGAACACGATGGAAATGTCTTCTCAGTCAAATCTCAAGTGCTGAGTGAAGACAGTATTGGGAAGATTTCGAAGGTGGTAATGGAAATACCTGCATTCTCCCCATACTCTTTTCTAACATCTCCAGCTTGAGGGCTGACCAGAGGAAAACAGAGATAATGTTCAAATCCTGTGGCAAATTCTGCTATATACATTATTAATACCATATTTATACAAGATTTAATTTTCATGAACCATTAGCAAAAATATTGAGATTAACAAAAGATTGGAGGTTTGAGACAGTTCAGTTTGTATTTCCACTCACAACATAGTTGGTAGCACATCATAACAGAGCAAGTCAGCCCCTTGAACCACCAAGAAGTTTGGTGTTTGCCAAGATCATTTAATTCAAGCCATGTGGGATTTGTGAAATCATGGGAATAATTATCCTGTCCCTACCAGCCAGGGGAAAAAGGTGTCATCTCATTTAACTCATTCAATCTCAAATCAAAAAGACCAAAAGGAAAGGTACAAAAATTCAGAGTAGAATGGTGACTAGAATCCTAGAAGACAATAAAACATATGTTCAGTGATAATCCTTCTGGGTTTAAGGAAGATGCATCAGAGGTGCAAGCAAGCAGTTTGCAGGAACACCAATGAAAAACAATAAAACCCTGCCCAAACCTAAAGTCTGCCCTTGGACATGTTTAATGCCCTTTTGATACAATTGAGAGCAATGTAATTTATTCTGGGATCTGTTTTTCTCTTCCGATTCTCATTCACACCAATTCTCTTATTTTTCCCCCACTGAGATATCATTTGGAGCTTTAGCTCTCTTCACTTGCTGTAACATAAGGAGAAAGCACCCTAAAGGAAGTTTTCTGTGCTGTTTCACCAGCCAGGCTTTTGCTTTTTCACTTTTGCCACCAGAATCCTTTTTAGGAAGCAAAAACTGAAGACCATCTTGAAGAAATGATTGATATGCTTTCTGAGAGTATCAGATGAGAGGCCAGTTGAGCCAAAAGCTACTTGTAAGGATTAACTCCTGGAACAGAAGGATTAAGTGATGGAAAATATCAAAATATATTGGAGTCCTTGTGGCTGGACAAAGCATATGTTGATTCTAGTAGTAGATGTAAAGCTCCTAGGGAAATCCTGGGCTCTCTACAATCATCTCCTTGATTAAAAGGCCTGGGAAGTTACTCAGTT
This sequence comes from Anseranas semipalmata, assembly GCA_013399115.1. Taxonomy (NCBI): domain Eukaryota; kingdom Metazoa; phylum Chordata; class Aves; order Anseriformes; family Anseranatidae; genus Anseranas; species Anseranas semipalmata. The sequence goes on along the minus strand of VXAA01002258.1, from coordinate 511,184 downwards.
CTGTTTATATCATGTTGACTATGTTCTAGCAAGTCAGCAGGTTCAAAAGTGCCAGTTCACAGGCACTAAAATCTTTGAGGTTTTATCAGATGTACCAAATGATATGCAGATTGTTTAGAAATGACATAAAAAACTTATTCTTTGTAACAAAGATAAATGACATGATATTGGGTGAGTTACTTTCCTTTTTGTCAGTTTTCCCACCAAATAGCAATGATTACCCTTTCCACCTTGCATCTGGCAAATGAGCTTTGCAGATGAAGAGCACTGTCACCAAGTATTAATATTACACTGAAGTTTGCTGCAGCAAAGACAACTGTACCTCCGTACTTTCATCTCGTTGCATTATTTATCTTTCAGTTATACAAGTTCACTCTGAACTGAATCACTTATAATATAGGCAGTATGGCTGCTCTGAACTTTCTTACCACTGTTCCTTTGTTGTCTAAATTCAGAATGTACATGAGCACATTCCTCCACATGGTCAAAAACTAGGATTTAGGCACTTTCAACATCTAGAATCTGTCTGCTGTAGTCACAAGACTGCATGTAATGAGATCTGAAAGCAGATAGGTTTGCAAAAGTATGCAATTTATGCAACTGTAATTGCATATGCAAGATCAAGTGAAAAAAGTGGTCTACTTTCACGCCACCACTGAAGGAATATAGCATCAGATACAATTAAGAACAGAACAGGGAATACCTGGTCACATATGATGTTTTCAAATATGCTGTATGTGAAGAAAATCATTCCAAGATTTCAGGTTTACCAGAACAATCTCAGTGCTTTTGTTAGCTGTTTTGGGAACACACAGTAAATGGGGGAGATTTCTGAAGTCTGGGGAAGGGCCCAACATTTACCTACCTTAAAAGGAGGGAAAAGAAGGAAATACAATTACAGATTGTGCTTTTTTAACTTCCATTTCCAGTAACATGTCAGAAAAAATAGCCAAATTATTTCTAAATGTCTAGAAGACAAACACAGGAAACAACTGAATTGCATTTTATGAAGGGAAAGTCAAGGTTCATTTCTTTCTATAATGGGCTAACCTAGAGATGACAGAGGAAGTAATGCAATATTTACCTTTAAATTTGAAAGACTGCTGCAAAGAGAATCTGCTTTTTGCATCTACAGAGGACATTGCAAGAGGGAATGGACAAAAAAAATGGAGAATGGGAGATTATTGCAGGCAACAGTTAAAAACTTACAAGTGAATTAAGCAGCTAAAAGAAACAAGATATGCATTTGACTTTGGAGGGTTTGAAGAATAAACATCTAGACAGTCATCTGCTAGAAAAGGATGTAAATAGATGTGATCATGTCTTGGTAGAGGAGATAAGATAGATGGTCCCTTATGGGTACTTTAACCGTATGCTCTGGGTGGCAATATTTGAAACTAAATGTAAGAAACCTTCAGAATGTTAGCATTAAATCTGGCTATATTGAATATCTCAGATAGTTTTCTCCTGCCAATAGTTAAACACCACATGTTCTTATTCTCAGTTCCATTTTTTCTAATACATGCAGTAATTATTTCCATCCTAAGTCAAGCATCTTAGGCAATTCCAGAAAGCAAATCTATAATCTCCTCTGACTATAATAGCAACTTAGAGATGTCCAAATTCAAGATCTCAGCAGTAGCTGACACAAATCCTGTCTTCTCTTTAAAAATACAGAAGAGTATGTGCAGAACAGAACAGGAATAAAATGTCATGACTAGGCAGTGAAGACTGAAAATACTTTGAGACTGGAAGGCAGTTTAAATAAAAACAACAGTTAAAGATGCTGTTATTCTACTTCTCATAAAAAAAAAAAAAAAAGAGAGAAAGAACTGTCTGAAGTGTATTGCAGAATCACAAGGGGTTCTGAAATTGGCTATGAAAATGGTCAGGAGCCTGGAATAAAAGTTTCATAAAAAGACAAAAAGATTGTGTGATTATTTACAGAAGAGATTAATATGAGAAGTTATGATGAAAATACATTAAATCTTGAGAAGACTCGAGAAATTAGAAGAAAATTTTATTATTCCTTTGTCATATCGAAAAACAAACAAATTCTCCAGCTGACAAATGTTAGTAATGGAAGTGCTTCTTGAAATATGTAAACCAACTATGGAACTCACTGCCACAGTGTGGTATTTAGAAGATCCAAAAATAAGTATTAATATTTGCATGCCAGACTAGTGAAAATTATAGTAATTGAAAGTTATAGTAATTGTTGCTCATGTTTACATCTGAAATGCAATGTTTTTTCAAAGAAATGACCCTGGTTTTGTATCTCTCGCCATGAATACTTGAAATGTAGCAAACACTTATCCCAGTTACAGCGAATTTCACAGGTATCCTTACATACAGATCATGAACTCTGAGGGCTCTATATGTGGATGAGCATAACAGACAAAAAAGTTCAACTTATTTTTTCCTTTTCTCCTTTGATATTACCACTGTGTGAAACAATCCTGGCCAGGTTCGATATTGGTTTGATCTAGAATACTAACCTCTCTGCCACTCCAACCAATATCTTATTTTGTTACATGTTTTATGCCACTTTAGGACTCTTATAGGGTAGGAAAATTATATTAATTTCATCTAATCATAGTCCTTCTCTGATCATGCTCAAAGAATAAATAACCAGACTAAATTTGTTCCTCAGGTACCCAAAATAAGAGTGAATGGAAATAAGCAGCTCTGTAGGGCAGGTCTTTCATTTTTATTCCAGAAAACCATCTTTCAAGAGATGGACATCCCCCGTTTCTCCATTAAGTTATCAAAGGGTGCCCTGGCTGGTCTACTTGCCTCATATCTGGATTGCTGGATTTAGGTAAATGAAGACTAGTATCAGATTAACTGATACTAGTAGTACCAGTAGTAACTAGCTATTTAGTTTTTAAAGTGTGTGCATTCATAATAGCAAATATAACAGTGATGTACTGATTTGCTTCCTGACACCTTGACATTCTACCTATAAGTATCCCTATTACCACTGGCTTGTTCCTGGCCCCTAGGCAAATTTGTTCATTTTATTTTGTAAACTGTATTCAGCCATCAGGAGAAGATATTGGGCAGTGAAAATTAATCATTTTTCTTTTTCTTCAACTGCTGTCAATTTCTCTTAGAAAGTTGTGATGCAATACTCACTATATTAGGCACATTAGTGCTTTTACCTCCTGACATCACTGCTGAAAAGTTATTAGCATCAGCACAACCACCCAAGAGCACCGTGAGTAATGGTGGTGGGACAGGAATTTTGATGAGCTGGAGGTTCGGCTAATATCAAGGCGTTTGAGCATATAACCAAAAAGGAGGACTTTTCCAGACTGATGCAAAGAAACAGATTTCTTTCTGGCACCCAAAAGACAGAATGGTTAGGGGAAGTCAGCAGCACCTATATTTCTAAGTTTTTTAAAAAAGAGGAACATTTCTCCTGTATCTGAACACCAACACCCAAGCAGGCTGCCAAATGAGATGTCAGTTCAATCCTTGGCTTCCTTGGCTGAACAAACCATGCAGTAAGCAAGAGCAGCAAGTGATGCAATTATATGCTGATGGTAGAATCAAGCCATACAGCTCCTTGGTGATTTGTATTACACTGATGAAATTACATTAATCTAAAAGCTTATAGGATAATTAATAACATTATTCAATAAATGAAGGAATTTAATACTCAGTAAGGCTTGCTAGAAACATTAATTTGGGTAATTAATGACAAACAAGATGATCACTCCACAAACTATTTGGAGATGACAACATTTGAGTGTTAAGAATAATTTTAGTGAAAGATGCAGTGACAAAGCCATCAGATTTGGACTAAAGCTCCATCTGAACTCATAAGAGCACGAACCCAGTTTGGAAATAGTGTTTTCACAAAGACTCAAACTGCTGAGACTGGCAGTGGTCTTCACTTTGATGTAGTATTTGTAATTTTTACTACTGAAGAAATTGTGTAAATCTCTACAGAAGAACAAGAACCAATGCAGAAATACTTCAGAAGTCCAGTTGTCATCCCAGTTTCAGAAACTACTTCATAACAGGAAATTTGCAATTCTTTAAATACATACAATATGGATTATTAAAGAATAATCTCATCCTTTATGAGCTGGTAGAGCATAAGTAGAGAATTAGAAGGCCTGGACAGTGTGTAAACAGCATCTAATTTCAAAGTAGAAAAGTTCTGATACAGATCCTGAAGGTTTTAGGCTGTGCTAAACCAACTTTTGTGAAGGGAAATTTTAGTTAACATACATCAGGCCATCACTGTCACCATTCAGTTTTTCTGCAAGGCTCATAGTTTGATATTTTGCTTTGAATTTCATTCCTTGCAGTCATAAATACATAAAAAGTATTCCCACTTGTGAAGAAAAAATATAAAGTAACAAGCAAAGATACTTATGACAAAATGAATTTTTAATAATAAACTGGGGATAGCTGAAAACTAGAGCTGGCCATTCTGCATTGGGCTAAATTTACCCCAGTGTTTCAATGAGCAATAGTAGCAGTAAAAAAGAATTCAGTTCAAAACCAAAATAGATAAGACCATTTACTCTGATCTCCTGCATTAGACATCATTCTGCTTCTGGGAAGAACATTTGTACCAGGATCATTCCTTGCTTGTCTAATACTTTTTTCTCAAATACAGCCTGAGATCAGCCAGATCCTCACCGCATCATTTACTACAAGCTTGTAGCCATACACCTGGAGGGCAGAAACAGTAGTGCTGGGTGGGATCTGAGTTCCTCCAGCTTCAACCTAGTGTTAAGTCCTCCCTGTGCTGCTCCATGGTTTTGCTTTGGTCAGTCCTGCACTGGTATATTTTAATTTCTGAGGAGAGCGCTCGTAACATAGTCACACCATGCTAGTACATCAAACAGTAAAGATTACTAATTTCTTCAAAATAAAGTAGGACTGCAAATTTCACAAGAGCTTGCATGTCAGCACCCTTAAAACAAAAGTCATTTAACAGTAAAAAATACAGAAAAAAAAAACAAAGTTGTGTGAGGAAAAAATGCTGATTCGTAATGTACGGTATGTCTAATTATGCTGATTACATTATGCAAATATCATTAGGGAAATGGAAATAATAAAACTTTTCTCCAACAATATAGCAATTATTTGTATGCATTTCCCTGTAGTTTCAAGGGACTGATTTCAAGGAATGAGAAAACCTACTGGGCTTTGTGCTTTGTTTTAGTGATGTAGATTTTTGCAATAGTCTCCAATTCCAGCTTGACGGATAACCACCTAGGAGGTCTGGAATCAAGTTTTGAACTAAACCAAATATTTGTATACTGATATTTCATATACTAATATTCAATATCTTATTTACTCCGAAGTACATGAAAAAAACAAGAGCAATTTTTATTCTTGTTTTTTTTTTTTTTTTTTTTCCTGTACCTGGGAGTCAAAACCCCTTATAATGGGACAAATAGCCAAGGTGCTGCAACAGTAGAATTAAAACACCAAAACAAAAGCATCCAGTCTTCCTCAATTGTCTGGTCAGATGAACTAATTATGATTTGAAATAATTCCATGGATGTTGTAGCCAACAGGAGGCACTCTTATGATCACCTAATCTAATGTCTCACAGCATCTGAACACAGTGTCTAGAACAATCACCTGACAATGAAAAACAGTCAGTTCTTACAAACACTTTCTTCTTAGTGATTACATATGAAGAACTACTGAGAATCAGGTATCTAAGTTTTCTAATATTTGATAAGGAACTTCAGACCTCAAGATGACAAACTGTGAAAAGAAAATACCCTTTTATAATGATATTTTAAAATAAGATACTTAAAACTATTTGTAACAGGCTACAAATCAATGCTGTATAAACAGTAAGTGTTCATTTAGATGCAGTATCTTGCAATATCTTACGCACCCAAACTGATACATTTTTCTTTGGATGCACTGTCTTGGAATATCTGATGTACTCTGACTAGTACTTTTTTTTCTATTTTAAAGACAATTATAACTCAGCAAGTTGGAAAGCCTAGTTTCAGCTTAGAGCTCAGAATATTTCTACACCTTTCCAACTTTTACTTCCTCCTGTGATTGCAGCAAACCTTACATACTGAATACTACTGAAAGTTCTGACAAATTCTGAATTGACTTATCTGCACCAAGTGCTTGGCCTTACCTTGATAGCACTCAAGAGAAAGTTGTTTTTTAATCAAGTAGAAAAAATCATTTTATTGTTTTCTTTAACAAAAGTTGTTCTTGTTCTCATTTGCACCTAAGCTTAGTAGTGCTAAAAATTTGGCAATGCTACTAATATCTCTACTTAAAAGTACTCTGTTACTAGGAAATGCATGCTTTAGAGAGCTTAAACTTAATAGAGAGTGTTGAACAAAAGCTAATATGGAAATGAACTTGAAATATCACACAAAAGAACAAACAATACTTCAACTGTTCCTTTTCTTCTTACTTCCTCTTCAGCCCATTCCTAGCCTCAAGCCTTCCCCAAGTATCTGCAAAGTACTAAAATGCATTACACAGAGACTGCTGAGCTGGAAGAACCCTTTTATGAAAGAAGCTCCACCCCCCACACACACCCCACCCCCAAGGGGAGGGACTCCAATAATTGATTATTAAGTCAGGTTATTATATATAGAGAACAACTGCAGATATTTCCTTTGTCTTGAAGGACAATTTAGCTACCTGCAAAAGGGTATGTATGACTGTAAGCAGAAATGTAGTAGCTCTGTTCAAGGTATAGTGAAAGTGTTCATAAAAAAAGTAGGGTTAATTGTTAGGCTTTTTATTACCATTTTCTAGAACCAGGTGTCTTGCTCCTAAAATTTTTGCTTGTGTCTATAAATGAAGGGAGAAAAGATGGGATAGCTACAGGACAAATAGTTCTTTAGCATGGTTAATAACTGCTGTTTTTTTTTTACATTAGCACATAATTACTAATTTTATTTTAGTAATCAACTACAATTTCTTCTTACTATCCAAACTCTCTCTAGGTTATCTAAATCTATTCTGATCTCTAATTCATCCCACAGTAACCTAAGCAGAATTAAATGGCTTCTAATTTACTATTTTGTTTAATAAATAACATTTCCTAGCTGACTGCTTCAGTATTTGGGTATTCATTCTCTGTCCTGAATGAGAGAGCATGACAGGCTTTCCCAGGTTACCTGCAATATAGGAAAGTATAAAATCCTCATGTAGGGCTCTTTCACTTAGAGTTAGAATGCTTTAGGCACTTCTTGGCTTTACACATCACAAAAAGACCTCTAGAGACAAACTAAGAGGAAGAGAAAACAGGTTTCCTTGCTCACCAAGTGTATTATCTTTCTTGCTGGCCTGTGTAGATTCTATGCGTTGTAGTACCCTTTTTTAATTACTGTACTAGGAACAAGTATCTGTGAGTATCACAGGATCCTAGTCTACGAATAATGCTTTCAAAGCTGGAAGGAAATATCTTGTTCTCTCTTTGCATCTTTTGTTAGTGAAGTGAAAGACAAGCTGCAAAATAACTTTCCCTTAGTGGCATTGCAGAAAGTACTGAATCTCAAAAATGACATTTACTAGAATTAAATCAAAACCATTATTTTTCATCTATTTGACTTGCTGCAAGTCTCTCCAGTGACTGCTTTGTTAGGTGTGCTTCTTCTTTGAATACCTTATCTCAGATTGTGTCTGTGTGAAATTAGACAAGCATATTCTGCTAATTTGAATTTTAAAAATGCTTTGAACCTGCAGTCTTCCTCCAGTGTATATATTCTCTCCTTCTCTGGGAGATAGAAAAGCTGTTCAGACTAAGAAATTCTGTTTTAATTTTTGAAAATACAAATGCCACTAAACTCTATTGCTGAACTTCCATTCAAGTCATCCCCCACAAAGATTTAAGATAACTGCATGAATTTGTATATGCTGAGCACTGTCTTCCTTCTCTAGGTTCTGAAGAAATTCCCCCAGGTGCTGGGCTCGGGAACAAACGGAGTGCACTTTGAAGAAAGGTAGAACTTCCTTTTCTTTCAAGGTTCACTTGAACAGCACTAAACAAACACACTACTGATAGCAATTAAACTAGTCATTATCCTAAAACTTAACTTGGTACTTCACAATAACACCTTAACTGATTGACAAGTTAATCATAACAGATATCTTAAGGACGTGGTTTTCCTCAATATTGAGAGTGAAGGAAAGTTTCCTGTTTGCTGGCTGTAGGTAGTGAACTTAGTAGTGTCCAGCCTCTTAAATAAGAGTGAATGTTAATGTGTTGCCTGAGCCTGTAGCTAGGTAAAATCATGGATCTAAAAACTCTGCTGTCAAGTTTGTCTGGAGATCTGAGGGAAAAATACTGTGTTCCTGATTGGTGTTTGTTGGACAGTTCTGCCCTATTAAGATTGAAATAGCTAAATAGCCCAGAGGGGAATTCAACTTTAGGCTTTTGGGAACAGCCTTGAATCCCCAAAGCCAAAGGCAAATGGGTGGCTAACACGGGGCTGCAAGTTTGACTGTTATATGCAATTCAGAAGCATAAGTCCCACTTCAGCCATTGTTTAATATTCCCCCCAAGTCTTTACACATCAGTATTTTTCCTCTTAATAGCAAAATAGTAGACCCATCTCCTGGTTAAACAGGCGTCTTAAATTCCAGGGTGTATTTTTTGTTCATGTTTATATGTAGTTTAAAAATGTCTTGAATTGAACACAGAGATTAGAGTAAGGTTATTTCTTACTAAGTTTCACTGATTCACTTGAATACAGTAGAAGTGTATTCCCTGTGGATTACTGGCTTGTTTAGCTGCAAGCATAAGAACTAGGGTATTTCAAAGCTCTAGAACTAGTTGTTTTTTTTTTTTTTCCAAAGCTCTAAGTCTTTCAGGAGAATCTGCACGTGATGTTTCTGATCAGACTGTAGGTGCAGCCACCTCGTGCTCCGGGGTCTTGCTAATTGCTGCCTCTCGATGATGGTTAACAACCTTGTTTGATTGTCTGTCAGCACATCTACCAAAACAAGATTCGGTTGGTTACATGTTTTTAGATGAGGGCAGACAGGCAATGGGGAAACAGATGGTTTGTAGAAAGGAGCTGTCACCATTTGGGATTACAGAGGAGACCTGGAGTACTCCTTTGCAAGACAAGCTCCCTGGGTCTGAGATTTGTTAACAGTTCATGTCCAATTTCCCTTTGCCTGCAGATTTTCTGTAGGAGAAGCAAGCTGGATTTACACTGCAATCTTTTATAACCAAAATATTTGTCTAAATTTCTTCTTGAAATTGCTGCAGGTTTTCTTGGTCTTGAGTTGTGGGGAGCATTCCTCCCTTTCAGTACTTGTTTGATTTGATCCTCTACTACCCTGGATTTGATTACTTCTCTAACATAACCACCTATCTCCCAACACCAGCATGGCTTGAGCCTCCCCAGGATACATTGGTCTCGGATGCCTCACTGGTTCATTAGCACAGCAACAGGGGCACCAGCAACAACCCTTTGGAGGTGTAGAAAGCACTGCTTTCCCTCTTTTGTTGTCCATCACTGCTGCCAGATTATCTGCAATGATATTGCTAGGGAAGGCAGCAACTGGCACCAACATGTCCTGCAGGAACAAGAGTATTGGTAGGTATGAGACGTGGGTGTGACTCAAAGGTGAATGTGGGTTGTCAGTTATTTGTGGCCATTGCTCATCTAACTGGGGGCTTGTGTCTAATTGCTGCCTTAACTCATGCCATGTGTAAGTCTACTGTGACATGAGTACTGTCTGAGTAGAAGGGCAGAAGGTAGTTTGTGTCCTGTAGCAAAGTCAAAACTGCACTGGAGGACTGGCACAACAGGTTGCTCCTTGCAAGACAGATCTGAGAGAGACATCCCAGTCTTTAATGGTCATGAAGATGCATGTTGATCTATATCACTTCTTCTGGCCATCCTCATCAGATTCCTGAATTTCAAGGCAAAACCTTAGAAGCATCATGCACTGTTATCTCCGTCCAGTTTAGCAATCTCTCTAGAGGAGGATTGGCTATGAAATCATGTTTTTTTCTCTTCCAAGGCTGCTTTTCAGTTAACATTCCTATAATACCTTGTCAGAGCTCTCTCAACACCCTCATCAAAATGACCACCTGCTCCAGAGCATGGATTGTCTACATTGCATGGAAAAAAAACTTTTCAGTTCATGTAGACTAAATTGGGAAGTCTGATTTTTTTTTTTGGAAATTGCATTCTACTCCACTTAATATCCATCCAGCACTAATATGCAATATAAAGTGGTAAGGGCAATATTCTGACTTTAAATCCTGTATAAACAATGTTCCATATCTCCCTAAATTCAGTTGGTGGTATTTGAATTAAAAAGCCTGTGTTATCTATGATACTTCTAACAGTGTTCAACAACATAGCTGCCTTCTATCACCATACGGCTAACAATTGCTTATACTTATTGACTTGCTGAAAACATTTTTGGGGTTTAAATCTGTTTTTGACTTAAGCATGTTGTAATCCAAAAAATTGCATTGCCTTGTGGTAAGACATTTTTAACCAAGCATTGGAGGATTAACCATCTTTTCCTTGTACGCCTATTTTCTAACCCTACCCTCTTAGCCCTGATCTTTTGCATTATTGCATCAAACTTGTTGTGATTCATAAGTTTATAATGGAAGGCAGCTTATCTTTTCCTAGCTATCAGTCCAAAACCTTCTGCCACACCCCTCCTTCACTTGAGACATTAACGCTTGCATTTTCATACCAAGTTATTATGTAATAGCATAAATTCTTTAAGAAATCTTTTATTGCTCCTTGCAGACAAAAATACTAATATTGTAGTGGTATTAAACAATTTTTATTTTTAATCCAAATTCCAGTCTTATGTCTTGCATATACTTCATTGGAAATCAGCCCTGCATGATTCTTTCCCTTTGTGGAATTTTGGAATTGTGCTCAAAGGTTCTCAGTTTGTGTTTCTCCACTGAGAACTTCTTAAAATATCTAAAGTACATGATAGGCCTTTTATTTTTCCTATGATTCCTTACTGCTTCAGCATTCCGCAGAACAATCTGTTTGAGATCATGTCTGATAAAATGTCTTTCCTTATTGCTCTAAGCTTCATTTGACAGTCACTTGGAGGGCCTATACAGACCTCAGTTTTTCCCTAGCCTAACAATAGCAGTATCTGGGTTTCATGTCAGTCTCATTAACCTCTGTTTCAGAAACATGACATATTCCCATTTAGATTAGATCCAGATTTTGTTACTTTAGCCCAATATTGCCCTGCCAAGCTTACCTCCTAAATCTAAATGAGACTAGTTTTCCCTGGACATGTTTTCCTTTGCCACTGATTGTCTAGTGTATTGCCAAATTGTCTTGATTTGTTGAAAGTGATTAATTCCTGCTCTTTCACTTAAGGAAATGTGGCATTTTTTGCCTAGCTCTTGTGAAACTAATCTTATTTCAGTTTCATTCTCTCTGATAGAGGTGATGATGAGGGTCATGTTTTCTTTGGCTTTGATTTCAGTTGTCCAAAGTTTAATTGCATTATTCTATTCAGTGATAGTGCTATGTGATTGAGAAATATACAGCCCCCATGTGAAACTAAATAGTATCCCCAGAAGGTGATAGTTTTATCTTACACCTGCAAAGGCACACACAATTGCTTCCCTTCTTCCTGGCAAAGTTCATTTTAACTTCTGGCACAGGGGCTGAATAAGGCTGCTCAGACATGCCCAAGAAAGGCCTTGTAGACCCTGGGATGTTTTCTATATCTGAATGGGTGTCCTATTTCACCTTTCATCCTCTCTCTGGAATGCCATTAAGGCTTCTCAGTTCTTGTCTGTTTTCTTCTGGGTGCACTCAGCCCTCTTTGCAGCCATCATTTCTGTCAGTAGCACTAACTTCAGAGCCTCCTGTGCAGCTCTCATTTAGTTCTTGTACCCATTGTAAACACATTTGTTGATAATCCTCTACACAGGTCAACTTCCAAATCTTATCCTCCCCTCTTCAAAGGTCGTGATAAATAACCAACACAACTATGCCAAACATTCAATTTTCTCTTACTATTTCTTGCTTCATCTAGCTCAGATCAACTCTATGCATCATACTATATTGATCCTATCTAGGCCTTGCCCCAGGGAAGGTCCATGGATTTTCACAGCTACTTTAGCCAATTTTTGTCATGGTCTGGACCAGCTGGGTACCATGGACACATGGAGAGGGAGAGATGTTCCACTTCATTTGTCTTGCCCCTCTTCTGCAATGCTATCCTATTCGAGTGCCAGAAGTCCCTACAGCTATTTCCAAACTTCTGCCCAGGAAGTGCTTAAGTTTACTACCCAAACCATAAAGCCATCATTCTCCACCAAAAAATCATGTTGCAACAGAAAACAAAAACAATCAAAAACCCATTCAGCCTGCATTATTGTAATAAAATATGAAGCAATTTACTGATATTAATAGCATGTAAATAATAGCATTAATAGCAACTGGCACCCAGTGAGTTACACATTTAGGGTCAATATCTGTAATGCAACAAATAACACACAATATTAGACACTGCCATCTTGTAATGTGTTGCATTTAGGGACAGTCAACTCAGTTGAGATGCTTATTAGGGTTGGTGAATAAGCCTATATGAATGCATTTTGCTGCTGCATGCTACCAATTGATTCAATATACTGTCATGCAGAAACTTACACAGCTCCTGGCCTTGCAAAAATTGCACAGTATAGCTGTATTCTCATCAGTAGTGTTCTCTCTTAAAGTGTCTGGTGCTGCTGTTTAAGCAGAAGCTCCCTATACTGTAGGCTAACTCAGACAGCAACAGGGCTACTGGTCAAAGACAGTTAGGTATCGACACCAAGTTGTGGCTGAGACTAGTGCACCCAGGATCCCACTCAATATTCCTACAGACACCCTAAATCCCATATATAAATGTAGATGATGCCCCTAATCCACCAGCTCCTTACACCCCAGTCATTTCTCAAATTAGTTCTTATGCATGTGTCATTCACGCTGCCCTAACAGTTTCTTTTAAACAGAGTTCATCTTTCCTGAGCATGCATCAGCAGTTCTTGACAGTGCTGTCACTTGTGGCAGCATGTAAGAGGCTTGCAACATTCCGAGAAACTTTTGGTTAGCTTCTTGCAGTTCTGTGTTGTCAGGGGAGAGATGCATTTACATCTCTAACACTGCTGCAAGCAATAGGCTTGGAGATGGAAGTAAAGGGAGGAGAGATGAGCAGTGGAGAAAGGGACAGGGACCGTCCTTGCTTCAATGAAAAAGAGGTGAAGTGCGTGTTGTGTTTGGACCACACAGGAATTTTGGACCTATTTGTCCCATGCTTGAATTGCAGGTCCTGGTTTCCCTGCATCCAAAAAGAATCTAGTTCCAAAACCAGGACAAAGCAACCCCATCAGTATAGGACTTGCAGCATAGTTTAAATTTTCCATTCAGTTCAGTGCTACAGGCATAGCCCAAAGTTAAACTTCATTGTCAGTGGCACAAAGCTTCAACAGTGATAAGGTGGGGAGATAAACATAGATGCTTCAACTTGATGTTGATCTCTGTAACTTAAAACATTTGGAGAAGATTAAAAAAAAGTCTCAATCCTATGAGGAGTTGCCTTCCAAAAACAGCTATTCCTCCCCACCCCCTGCAAACTTCAGAATTGCATTAGGTTGCTCAGTGAGTTTGGATAGCTTTCAAGGGTGTAAATCCCACAGCTACAGGACAGGCTCTTCTTTCCAACTGCCCCCATTGCAAAGTTCTTCCTTTTAACAAATGAGGATTTCCCTTGCTGAAGTGGGTTCCAGTCAGCTCATGTATCCAGACTGTCAGGGACTCTTTGAATTGCAGCCATGTGGTAATCTAGGACAGTTTTCCTTCAAAAACAAACAAAACCACCACCACACAGTTGACATCTTTGTGCTAGGGGTGGTTGTCCCAGCTGGTGCTGGACACTACAGCCAGTAACGTATCACCACTGCTGTCGCTCAGTTTTGAGCAAAGACTCCACAAGTGACTCCACTAAGACACTTAGCTGCCTCTGTTTGCTGTGCTCCTAAACAACACCATGTATTTTGTGTTGAGACTGATGTTTTGACCCTACTTTGCCCAAAAAACTTTGAGGACAATGTACAGAACACAAATTCTTGTGATGTATATACTTACTGAAATCTTCCTCAATTTTGCAGCTGTTAGAAGGATTTGTCAATTTGTTAAGTGCAGCTATAGCTTCATTAGGGGTAAATGAGGTTACTGCTGAGGCTTCTGGGAAGTTCTCCACAGATTAATTGAAAGTATATTTCTTGATATAACTGATATTTTTTTTTTGTCCTGATATAACAGCTGACTACTGTAACACCACCAATTTTTAGGAGTAACCAAGTAAATTGTCTACTTTACCTGAGAGACCTAGAAATTAACTTTTCTCATAATTGCAAAATGCTGCCTGGATAGTGCACAGGGAAAGCTTCTAGAGTATGCCTACGACCCAGAACTATCATGGAGGCAGTTAAAACTTTCAGTCAGCACCTTTCATAGCAGACCTGGCTTCCATCACTCAATTCTTGTTCCTGGAGATGGAACTTTGCTCTACTGTGACCTTATAAGGACGTCACCATCTGGATTTACACCATAAAATAACGAGGCCTCTCGGTACATCTTTATTGCTGCTTTTTTTTTTTTTTTTTTTTTTCTTCAACCATCTCACATCTAAAAACTATAAATCACTGTCAGGAAGCTCAGGGTGATCCAGAACAAATGGGGCAGCTACTCTAGGGACCAGTTGAGAAGGAATGGACTGGGGCTCAAATCTGAGACTATATGAGATTCCTGGACCTATAGGCAAAGGATATGATGGGGGGCCTCAGAGAAGACTGGCGCAGGAATTCAAGACTGTGTTCTTGATGCCATCACAAGCTGTAGACATGCATATGCTATGATTTAGCAGGCTATGAAAACACTATTGCACAAATCATTTGGGGTGCTTCCAGCAAACTGGCTGTCATTTTTTATTTTTTTTTTTGATTAAAAAGCATGTGGGGAGACAGCATAAAGTTTAAAAATAGAAAAGTCATACAGTTGGTCTGATTCTCTTACAAAGGTCAAGCTTGGTTCATTAACCAAGTTTACCCCATGGAGAATTTTGAAGCCGTTAAGCAACATCTCCGGGGGTTTTCTTGATCTCCAAGCAACAAAGCAATGCTTTTCTTCTGCCTGTAGTCTTCAGTATGTTAGTCTGTTTTGCTAGCAACTATGAACAAAGCTGAGAAGCCTCAACTTTCCCACTTCTGGTGGAGGTGAAGCTCTTTATTTGGAAAACAAACACTGTTCATGGCAATAAAATGTCAAACCTCACTGATTTCAGAGACCCTGTGGCCCTTCTCTATAGTCTTGTCCAGTTCTGGGGTGCTCCAGGTACCCATAAGGGCTCTTTCTTCACTGTTGTAAGTACAGTGTCTGTAGGGCTTCAGCACAGGTGTGGTATGTGGGGCACATTAGCTTACCATTTACCCTCATTGGGAACTGTGGGTAAAGCATCTTTGTGGTGTGAACAGTTTCATTTTTCCCAGCCCCGAGGAGACCATCAGTGTGCCCAGATTCTCAAAAATAATTTTGGGGTGCCCAATCAGCAAGGTATTGTTTAGGCCTTATAGTCATAATCCCATCTGAGCATCAGTTCTCACTATTCACCTCTCAAAAGAGCTGCTTTCTGATGAGATGGTGAATGGCTGATGGAGGCAAAGGCTCCTTTCATGGTATGTGATGCTTTATAAACATCAGGTGTTAATGCCTTGGCAAAGAAATCTCTTCCCATGAGCAGAAGTCTGCTGTCACATCATCTGCACATCTTTTTCTCCCTCCTAAAGCAGAAACTGCAGAGGAGAGGTGCCAAAAAGAACGTCCACCAGATTCAGTCACTGCAGCATAAACACTTGTCAAACATCATGAAGAAGTGCAATACAGTCGAGGGCTTTGTGCTCTGGTTATTTACTCTGAGGCCACATACCAAGCAGTTCAATAACATTGAGGGACCCAAACCATAGGCTATATAAACCCAGAATGACCTATTAAAAGAAAATTTGCTGGGTCTCTTCTTCAGAAGGTAGAAACCAGCTGAATTCATCAAAGACAGTATGTTTTCACTAATTTTTAACTATTTTTCCCCTGGACCAAAGTTCCTTTTTCTAGTATAAAAGGAATCTAGGAACAACATCTGAAATCACTGATCTTTTAAAAGAAAAATAAAATCAATGATTAAATCAGGCTGGTGATAAACTATCTGAATTTTGTGAATGAAGTGAAACCTTCATATAGACAGTCAAGAAAAAAAAAAAAAAAGACTTTGTCAGACTTCCAGCTGTATTCCATTAAATAGCTAGTTTTCAAGGGAACTTCTATATTCTGTGATAGAACAAGATGATCTTATAGCAGGTAATTCCTGCATGTGAAGACCAAGATGGTTTCTTTTTGCCCTAAAATACTTAAAGCAAATGTCAAATCCAAGTGTGTTTTCTAATACAGGATTTTTCCCCAATGTAAGTTGGAAATCACAAATAATAAGCACCAGGAAGAGCAGAGCTGGACTTCTGGAACAAACAAGCATGCACCATGGCTTACTTTTCACCCTTAAGTAGCACACCTGAATTTTTTTTTTTTCCTAAACTTGGAAGATGCTGTTTTAATGAAGTGACTGCAAATGGAAGGGCATCTGTGCACTCAATCTTTAAAGACAATCACATTCGCAATGAGGAAAATTAAGTTTCTCCATCTTTTCTAGTCTAAAATGTAGTGAAAGCCCAGTTCTTCTGTCAATCAAAATTTTCTGTGACATTTATAGATCTGACTGTAAGCAAATGGTTTAGGCTTAGCTAAAAAAAGATGAGCTCAACTGCAAAATCCAACCATGCATGGGACAGGCTCTTCTGTCAGTCACTTCTGTGACTTCTCTTCTAATGTTTGGTTGTTCCAGAAATCCATAATCTACTATTAGTAGTCTTCAGTTACGTTCTTGAGAAATGATATAAAATGAGGGCCCTAGGGTCAGAGGACAAGTGAAAAGAATCCCATATTTTTATCCTTTAATATCCTGCCACTTCTCTTGAATCTTTCTTCACATGTATTTTGGGATATCTTTCTCCAAATGTGAAGATCTGACTTAATTTTTTCCTTGCACCCTCTGGTGGCAATAAGTACAGCTATATTCAGTATCGACTGGCAGCTTGACAAGATGGTCCTCTGAAATAGCTGGTAATAGCAGAGCATCACCTTCCTACCCACAGCCTTACACACTCCAGAGAGCTTTTGAATTATAGCTAGGGTCAAGAGAGATACATGTAAGGTTCTCTCCAGAGGCTTAAATTCCCTGTGGTCCCATCTCCTTTAGAAACATAT
Organism: Anseranas semipalmata; assembly: GCA_013399115.1. Taxonomy (NCBI): domain Eukaryota; kingdom Metazoa; phylum Chordata; class Aves; order Anseriformes; family Anseranatidae; genus Anseranas; species Anseranas semipalmata. The sequence goes on along the minus strand of VXAA01002258.1, from coordinate 493,851 downwards.
ATGGGAAACCTTTAAATCAAAAACCAGGTCCTAAAACATAACCAAGATGTGTCTTATCTCCAGATGCAGATGAATTTTATGAAAAAGATTGGAAAGTGAAGTTGCTTTGACTCCAGAATTTGGTCGTGCAGCCTTTGCTTAGCAGGAATTTTTCCTGGCTCCAGTAAGATTTTTTTTCCTTTGCTTTTATAAGGGAATGTAATTGATTTGTAGACTTAAACAAACATTGTGCATACGTGCCAAGTGTAATTCACTGGATGTGAATCTTAGCTGTCAGTTGTTCTGCCAATACCTTAACAATGAATAAATGTATACACCTTTTATGTAAAGTTTTGGTGAAATATTTTTGCTTTATGGAAATGGCAGTCTATGGTGACTCTGCACATCATGCAGCACTTACACTTTCTGTATGATCAGCTGCAAATACTGGTAGAAAATATTTTGCTAGAGCTGGGTGTTAAAAATCAGATTTGCCTTTGCAACACAGAGTTCAGCAAGGTTTAACTTAATCTGTTATTCTGAAGGATTTTGTAATCCAGCCTGGACTCCACTGCAGCCAACCAGTCTGGGTGCCTTCATTATCTTTTCTGTAGTTGGCAACTGCTGCTAGTGTTGCTGGTTGCTCTTGGACTCCGTGTGCAGCAGACCAGCAGCAGTTTGGTGTTATGGTCCCTTCACCAGTTACGAACCCATCTCAGACAACATCAAGAGCGAGGACAAATGTGTTCTGGGTTTGTGGTGAATTGTTTAATTGGCTATCCTTATTAATGTGACCTAGACTGGCTTTGAATTTTTGTTGGACTGTTTGATTTCCCATTGCAAGGAAAGGTTATGTATCTGCCATCGCTATTCCCACTTTTGGTCTATTCCTAGTTTTCCAAGTAGAACTTCTACCAGGCAGAGCAATATCAATCCTCCTTTCACTCTGAGCTGAGAAATGCTCAATTTGCTCCTGTATGAACATCTCAGGAAAAAAAGGGTTTATTGCCCTCATTAAGGGAACCGACAAACTTGAAAGTTAAAAACATATGGGATTCTGTGTTATTGTAATAAAAATGCAGGGAGCTGTGAATTTCTTTTCACATGTGTGGGGGGAATTTCCACAGTTCAGTTTTCAGTTTTATTTTGCCAGAATAAGATGTTTTGAATTTTCTTTTCCTAAAAAAGATGGGCAACTTCAGAAGGGAGAAGCAGATATCCAAAGTAGGGGAAAGATACATGAAGTGTTTTATTTCTAACAAGTAACGTAGACAGTAACTTTGTATTTTGTTCCCCTATGTTTGTGGAACAAAAATGTTAAAAGGTATATGATGAAATTTCCCTACTGTCTGTTAAAAATACAAACAAACAAAAAAACAAATACATACTTGCAGAATTATTGTGAAGATTACTAAAGCCTGCAGTTCTCCTTCAGTCTAAAATTACGAAGTATGATAGTATATCTTGCATTCAATGAAGTCCAGTACTTGTACTCAGAAGACCCAAATTTGAATTTCTTTCTCTTTGGGCAAACTTTAAGCACTGAGGCTGGAATTTTCTGTGAGTGCCATCTGCTATGTATTGGTTTTCTCTTGCGTAAAGCTCCACCGATTCCCTATAACAAAACCACACCTTGTGCTGCTGCTCCTGATATGGGCTCCCTCTTGTGCGGGCTGGTGAGGAGACAGCTGCTGCCTTTGCAGAAGGTCTGTAAGGAGTGGGGCATCCGAGGAGGAGAGGAGATGCTTAGGATTTGTAAATATCACCTGGGAGAACTTTATCCCTATTTCTTTCATGGAGAGCAAGACATTACTTTTCTAATCAGCTGTTCTTTGTTCCTCACTTCTTGGATGCCCAAGATCAAGGTACAAGAATACTGGCAACTGCTCCTGAGATAGGTAAGCTGCTACTGTCTGGTGGACCTGTGCTTTGAACACAGAAATTATTGTAACAACATCAAACACTAAAGAAAATCAGGCTTCTGAGTGCAGGCTAGATGTCAAAAACTTTTCTGGCTATAAAACAGGAATCTAATCTCTCTCTTTTTTTTTTTTTTTTTTTTTTACATCACTTTATACCTGTGAACTCTGTAGAAGTGCTTGTGGAAATATGAATAAACTTGCACAGATTAAAGAGGCTGGCAGCTATGTGAAGGTGCAAAACATGACCTAGTTAAATGTGGTATGGACAGTAGGACTCAGATTCCTCCCTGACTGGGCCAATGAGATGAAAAGTTTCCACTTCCTCAAAACACCCCATAACAACTTTTGTACACCTCCTAAATTCTCTGTTCCAACCCCAAACATTTTTCCCTGCATCCCTCAAAAAATCCTATACCTCTGCAGACAATAACACCCATTAGCTTGTGCAGCACTCTGGAGAGAGAGTTTCTTTGGTTGACTCATGGTGGTGGGTTTCATAGGAAGGACAATGGTCTAATTGCTCTCCTTTGGTGGTTGTGGGAGTCACCCATTCAGTGAGCTCTGTTCTTCCCTGCCTGGGTGGGTGCCTCTGCCTGCCATTGTTCCTCTGATCCTTGCAGGGCCTTTGTTTAATTTGACTCACCTTTTTACTCAGATACTGCACAAAATTGTCTACGAATAAATGGCCATTCATTAAAGGACACGTTAGTTCTATGCAAAAGTTGTAAATGTTATTAAAAACAATTTACTAATGCATATGCACAGGAGAGTGGAATAAAGGTTCCCTGGACAAATCTTTATGTTGCTTATTGATTTTTTTCTATAACCACCATTGTATGTGAAAAATTTCTCCTCATGTTCAAATACATTAGCGTGTCATCCAGGGTTCCTTATTATGTTTTT
>VXAA01002258.1:462450-491021 GCA_013399115.1 Anseranas semipalmata | reverse complement strand
TTTTTTTTACCTGTTTCATAAATACAAGCAATCTTTCCTTATTTCAAAAGCTTTAGTTAGCTCTAGGGGAGGGGAGAAGAGGTATTTCTTGAAGCAGGAAACTGAAAGTCTATTGAATGAGAGGTATTCAAAGGCATTATTTTTAAAATGCAAATAATCTGATATATGTCTGAATCCTAAAACAGAATTAAATTCTAACTAAACACTAGCTTTCCATTAAGCTTTAGAAATATATTTTAATTATAAGAAAAAAGTCATTCTTTATACATGCACTACTATATCACAGAAATGGCAGGAGTATTGTGAGCAGTGAAAGAAATGAGTGAAAGAAATAGGAAAAAAATCTGTAAGATTTAACCATGAAGAAATGATGACAGTCTTGACTGACTTTTGGCAAATACTTCACATATTATTTTGCTATCAGAAGAGACATTGAGCACTCTTTACACATGGAGCTCTGGTCATGTTCTATTGCACAGAAGTTTTCCCACAACCTGTTTGTCAAAAGAAAAAGGGGAAAAAAAAATAGCCTTTTTTGCCATTGACCAAAAAGCAAGCAAGTTTTTCAACAAACCACAAAATCAATAAAAGTGTAAATAGTTTGGGAAAACAATGTGTTTCACTAGGCCAGCAAGAACAGCTTTCAGCTTTCCTATTTTCAGACTTGTTTCTTCTGTTTCTGTTCAAATATTTGTAGTTATTTTTCCTTGCCCTGCAGTAAAAGTGCCAGTATTCTGCATCCAGGGAGGCAATAACTTGCTCAGCTCTCTGCATTTATAATCATTTTAATTACATGCAATATTCACTCTAGAAAACATTGGGGGGGGACTTCCAGGCACATAACTGCTAAGTTACTTGATACTTGTAAGCACAAAAATGATTTAGACTTTGTATTTTAGGCACTTTTTACGAATGCTTACGTATCTGAGACTTACTGAAAAGGAGAAAAATTCCTAAACTTTTTTTTTATTTTTTTTTTCCACTGTTCATAGAGTAGAAGTGGAGCATGCAGCTTGTGGCAAGCTAAACTTTAGTTGCCAGCAACAATTAGTAGGGTACTTTACCATTCTACTTGCATGTGCTTCACAGGTTGCTCTGGGCAACCTCCCCTGCAATAGGGTATATATTTTGTTTTATTTCTGACTGACCGAGGAAACATCAGGTTGGACAGTAGTTTTACCATCTTCAAAAAACAAAATGATGTGGCTGATCTCGGTGTCAAAGCAGAGAGTGTAGGATAATTCAGGTTGGGAGCGACCTTGGGATGTCTCTGATTCAACCTCCTGCTCAAAGCAGGGTCAGCACTCAATTCAGACCAGGCTGATCAGGGCTTTATCCAGTCTAGCCTTGAAAATCTCTATGGATGGAGATTGCACAACACCTCTGGGAAATAACTTTTCTTTATGATCACAAATGCTATACAGTGGAAGTTGCTAACCTTTATTAGCTTATTAAAATGGTTGTGAGGTCACATGTGCATGATGTTTCAGTGCCATCAACTTTTAAACCAGTGAGTCAACGATAGACATATAAATGGATGTTATTTTCCTTCTTAAAGGTTTATTCGCAAAGTATGCAAATGTATAAATGAGATTAACTTCTTAGGATTCCTAAAAAATAAAGAAAGAAGGTTATTTGTTGTCTTTACTCAGCACAGTTTTAACACAATCATTTCTCATTTGTTTACATTTCTATGTGGAACTGATTGGATCAAAAGTAAAAGTTTCCATCAATAAAAAGTGATGGGAGATGCCTGAACTGGTGAATAACTATTTGATACTAAAAGTATGAAACAAGAACCTGTTCTTACATTTTGGAAAAAATAGATGGACTTGTTTACTAACTTAATTTTACCTCCAGCAAGGTTTAGAAATAGAAAGTTCTTCAGAGAAATGAGCTCGTATGGGAAGATTTAGCTACACTGCAAAATGTCAGGATGAGTTCCTTGATTAGATGGCAAGAGATTCATTAAGTACAGTCACTGTGTAATTCTAAAAAGGCTAATTACTGCCCTACATGAATTCTTTTTACATGAGCTGAGGAGCTTATTCAATAGCCCCAAAGGGTTCTAGAATTTTTCCTATCATTTTTTTTGTTTGCTAGGTCTGGGTGCTGCTGTTTACTGTGCATACGTTTGCAGGATATTGCATAGTAGTTAGGCCTGTTTATCTCTGCCATTTCTTTAGGCATTGACTTGCTCATGTCAGTATTGCAAGGTCACTTTCTCTAACCTACCTTTTGTAGAGGGCAGGAAACCTAATGCTTTGATATAAAGCTGAAAAACCCTCCCAGTTTATTCATCCGTCAGTCATTCCTGTGATGAAACCATAGCATATAACCATGTCCTTAAGTATAGCAAGCTTCTTCCTGGTTTGTCAAAATAACTAAGGTGCATGTCCCAACTGTCCTTTTAGAAAATTGAATTCATTCAGCTGGCACAAAAGCTTTTAATTTCTGGGCCAACTCATTCAGAACAAGTATATTTTGTCTGCTCTTGTACCAGCTTTGCCCTTTAATTTTGTTTCTTCATTCCTGATATTTAGTTATTTCACTGTGTATTTCACAGGCAATGGTATCAGTCATGTACTTGGCAAAATTAATGACAGGATTTTTGGATTTCAGTATGTAAATTTTAGAGCCTCAGACCTGATCCTGAGAGTGCATTTTAAATTAGGTGGGATGAATTGCACTGTGAAAGTATTCTCATCTTCTGCTGGCCTCACTGGTGACAGAGGAAGTGTAAGTTGCTTAATAACTTCATCTTGGATATAAACATATCAAGGCAAGTGAGAGGACCCTCATCCTTAACAAACCAACTTCTTTTGGCTGCTTTGCCTACAATAATGAATTCTTACCTGAACACAGATAACCAAAAGGTGTTCAGCATGCCAGACCCAGTCTCACTGTCCTGCAAGAACTGTACTTCTCTGACGGCATCTGTACTATTTCGTATTTCTACAGCAGCATGACTGGCTAGAACTGAGCATCAATTCTTTATCCCTTAGCATTTGCAGCAGCACCTTTTGAAACTTTACATGCCTTCCCATGCTACCTCCACTATAGAAAGATGTTCAGGTGCTCAGTGGTGAGGAGATAGAACTATGAAGTTGCTCTAAATAATAACTACCAGTGAGGCCACTGCAGGCTCAAGGTTGATACATTTTCAGTATTCTTTGTCCATTGTATCTATAAAAGCTGCTGAGAATCTAAAACCTTATTTATAAAACTCAAAAAAACTCCAATCTATCTGAGCGCCCTTTGGATTCTTGGCTGCCATAGGCCAGGCACTAGGCCTCGGTGTGCCTTGCATTGGCTCCATGCAGTTTGGGAAACCACAAGGAGCAAAGGACTGGACATATCTGAAGTGTCCCTCATGCATTATTTGAAGGAAAGGTATTTAGAGGTTGGCCTTGAGGACCTTGGTAATGACCTTGCCACATGCAGATTTGTTCTTGTCCCATTGGTTAACGTCTTCAGTAGGTCATGAGTATTCCCAGGCAATAAGTGCTTTAAAACACAGGTTATCCAACACCACCAATGTGTGGAAACTACTTCACAATAGATGGCCTTGACCGCCTCCTTTCACATCCAAAACTTTTGTGCAGTTCTGAATGTCCAAACACAATGTAGTCCCACCCCTGAAGCCTCATCTCCAAACAAAGAACCTTGCAGTAACCTCAGGCAAAGCAGTTGCAACAGAGTATGTTCCCAGAAAGTTGTTCCTTTTCCTTGAGAGAGAGAGAGAAGGAAAGGAAAATGTCTACGAGAGCAGAGGTTAGTTCAATTAGTGTCCTCCTAAAGTAGTAGCAAGGCTTCATAAAAGAGATGGTAAGAGAGAACAATTTTAGTTCGAAGTTCAACCTTTCAGGTTAGTCAGCAGCATGTTTAGTACAAAGCCTTCTTGTTCACCCCTGACACCACTAGGATAGAAAGACATTCAGCTCCCTATGAAAAATTCTGAAACAGGACTGTAAGTGAAGTAGACTGATTATGGAGGTAATCCTACATTATTCATCGAGGGCAGAGAAAAGAAAAAGATGAGATAATTGCAGGAAAGAACAATAGGCTCTGGTTCAAGATCATATTAAGCTTTGTGTCACTGGGGCCACTGGGACTGGCAAATATGTAAGTACTTGGAATCAGAGGACACATTCATGCATGTTTCTTAATGACATTGTAATAGACCTTTTATTAGAAAATAATTTTTTTATTTAGAGGAAGGTCATTATTCCATCTTCCAGCAGTACTTGAAATAGCAAAGTAAACTAGAAATTCTCTTGCTACTTGTCCTTCCTTTGCAAGAAAAGTGTGAAAGATTAAAAAGCTGATATAAGCACAGAGAAATAAGGCATGTTCAAAACAAGGATTCGGGGGTGATGCTCTTGCGCTGATCAACAACTGTGTTTAAAAATGAAGTTGCTCACCAGGCTAAACTTTCAAATGGCATAAATTAGTAGATCCATGCAAGTAAATAACTGGTTGTATAAAAGCTAGTGCTTCAGCTTGTACTAACTCATTCGTTTGTTAACTCCACTGTTCAGAAGACACATATTTACACCAAATATAACCAGGTCCATGTTTAAGTATATTGAATTCTTAATGCAGTTGAGCACAGTAATGAATAGGAATGGATATTTATGTTGAACAAAATAAGCCAATTCACATTTTGATATAAAATGAATGTGTCTGCATGAAAATGATGTTATATTTGAGAGAATGGTTGATTGATTTTGTTGTTCTCTCTTGTGCATCATTAGGGTTTGGGGGTCACTATCTCATTTATAACTGGACTCAGACCAAGTGTGTGATGGCCCCAAAGAACTGTCCTCAGAGTAGAAGCACTGGCCAGCTCACACATCAGAGATGAGTAAGGCAAAGTGAATACTATTAGGAAATGTGAAAAATATTGGGAAAAATAATAGTTGATCACATTAACAGTATGCGATCCAGTGGAAAGCTGAATGTGTTCAGGGTAGAAGCACAGGGAGAGATGTGGTAAAAACTTAGAAATACAGAATTTCCTTAGCTTTCAGCATACACAAGTAAGATACACTATTGTTTCACCCAAAGATTAATAATAATAATACTAATAATATCTGGACTCTTTTCCCATATGGGATCCCTGATTTTTGCACAAAAGGATGGGAAACTTCTTGAGCGAACTAGCTAAATCATTTATATCACTGTGGTTACAGCAATAAAACCATGTTGATGGGAAGCGGTGGCCCACATTCTTTGATTCTTCCTGTCAGAATTATCTAATCACTAGGTATTTGCCCAAAAGACTGGGATAACAGAACCAATATGCAGGCCCTCCAATAAATACACATTTATTATTGTTGTTGTTGTTGTTGTTGTTTTTTAATCTTTTCAGTTCTTACAGCTGCACTGCCATCTTGTAGTGACCTACTTCTAGGCTTGTGAGAAAGATGGGGTTTTCTACTAATTAACTGTACTCTTATTCGAGGCAACATGTTATCATCTCTTCCAGCTTAGTGAAGTCAGAGTAATTGTTGGTTGTTTCAGGTTAATGTTGACCCTCTGAATTCAAGTTGCAGTTTCTTGAAATTAAACTTCTAGTAATGCTCTGCCTTCAGAAAACATGAATAACACCCTCTGGAGTGTCAAGATTACTTGTCTTTATTACTGGAGATGCATCCTGCTATTTCTCAAAATAGTCTTTAAGTACCAAAAACTTCTTGGCCCAGAAGCTAGTCTTTTGCTGCTATCCCTAAACTCTTCACAGGCTTTTATTGATGCAAATAACAGAAAAAATGCATGTTAACAATACAAGAAACAGTCTTTGGAAACCTGGAGCTCTCTAAGATAAAAATAAGTGGAAAATACAAGAGCTAATCTGAGATACACCCTTAAGAGAGAAGCCTTAGGTGGGTTTCACATACCCAGATGGACGAAGAGCACAAAATTGTACACAGGAAAACAGATCTCAGTCACAGGTGATTCCACTCCAAACACAACAATTGCTCTAGCAATGCTCTTAATAAAGAAAAAGATTATTTGCTGTAGGCGATCATCACTAGGGAGCAAGCTCTCCCTCCCCATCAGCTTCATCCATTTTCCAGATGTAGTGCTGACTGTTATTTTAATCTTCCCACTATGGGCTTATGTTAACACCAGTAGTTTTGCAAGATTCTGGCTTGCCAGGAGCTATGGAGATGCTACACTGGATGGTCTGGGTTTCCCCTGTGCTTTTGAGTGTAGGACCCTTAAGGGCTCTTGTTTTTTGTTTCATACTCCTGGGCATTGCAGGAAAAATGCTATTACTAGAGAGCCGAGTCTTTTATATCATTCCACGGGAAAAGCTGAAGATGATTTCTAACTACATCTGTTTATATATTGGTCAATATACTACTGGAAAATTCAGCAAAGGAGAAAAAAAAAATTAACAGTAGAATAGGGTGCATGGCGTGGAATATAAGTATAGTAAAAATATCTGTTCTGGTCCGGTATTGTTTTGTCTCGATGGGAAACTGTCATGGATGTGTTTTCTTATTGATACAGAATGCCAAAATCTCAAAACATCTGCCAGCATCTTTTAAAGGCTTGTGTAATTGCAAAGCTATATTGTGTCTGACATGTTCCTCAGCTAGGAACAGTCAGAAATGGAAAATGCTTCTTCCTTACTGTGAGTTTTAAATTTCGTTAATAAAAGTCTGTTGCATGTGATGCACAGAAATGTTAACAATGCAGAATAAAATATCTAATAGTATAATAAGGAAAAGAAAAAGTTTTCCTGTTCTTTGGTGCTGTTTTAGAAATTTGATATCTTTTCATATTTTATTCTGTTTATTATGAAACATAATACAAAATTCCACACGGACTTAATCAGGTAGACGAGATTGATCTCCTTGTATTAGTGTCAAACTGCTGGACCTAGGGTGTGGACTGAGCCAACGTCCATCCTCTAGGGTTATCTATCGTGGGGAAAAGGCAGCATGGCATTGATGCATTTCTCTGCAGTTTATGCCTTTCCAAATGTGGTTACAATAGGCTATAGAATAGCAAGTATCAAAAAAATGGAAAATGAGCCATGAAAGTCTTGTCCATAGACATTTTTTTAAGATTGAGAGATGGAATGTAAGTCAGTTTGTCAATAGTCAGAAAACCTAAATAAAGGTGATGCATCCTGCCCAACAAAACAAACTGATACAAATAAATTGGAATTCTTCAGCTCCTTTGGTTATTTTCATTGCTTTTTTTCTCCTTCCTACTGTGAACTTGAACTTTGCACTCATGTCTCCTTTGGATTGGGTAGAAAGAAAAAGGAAAAGTAGCTAAAAAACAGTAGTCTGGGCTTCTCTTACAACAGTTACTATAGGGTTTTTTTTGTGTAATTGGCTCCATAAATGAATGCAAAGTAACGACTTGCGTGACTGTGAGGAAATCAGTGGTTGTATTAATGGGGCTAGCTTTCAAGATGTGATGCTGTAGCATTGGAAATTTAAAAGTACTTTTTTAGGGGGAAAAGAACTTGTTTTTTTTTTCCCCCATCTTATATGCCACTGTCTGTTGAAATTGAGCTAATAGGTAAATTTGTTTTCACAGAGGCAACCTGACTTGTCTCATCCTACTGAGATATCTTCTACCATCATGATACAGTTACTATTGCAGTGGTGGTGGAGTCTGTCTGGAGGATATTTATAATTGTCACCTACTTCAGTGGAAAAAAATATTTTTCCAAGTACCTTCTGGCTTGTTATTCCTTTCTGCCATACAAAATCATAGAAGTAAATGATGGAAAAAACATCAAGAGCACACACAGTGTGAGCATACCTAAATCAACTTCAGGGGAGGATTTTTTGAAAATGAATTTGAGTCCATAGGCTCATAGCTCCTTCTGCAAGACATGCCAGGAAATACTTGGCTATCTGAGCATGAGTAATCATATGTAAATAGATCCTAGGAGTGTTCTGTGAGTGAGTGACCCGGAGGCTGCTTCTAGATCAAATCATTTGTTGGTCATAAGTGCATGGTGAAACAGCTCTTAAGTGACTTGTGTGTGCTTCGGAGGGAAATTGTGGGCGCTCTCTGCTTCTTATTACACCTCCAAGGCCTGTAACATGTCATGCCTATGGAACTAGTACCCTGTCTCATTTGCCCAGCATCACCATGAGGACAGATTCAGAAGCTGCCTAATCAAGAGATGTTTCTTGACAGGTCCTGACACTGTTGGGGTCCAAGCATAACCTGCAGACTGGCTGCCCTTGGGGACAGCATTAGTGCATGAAACTGGGTCCATAAAGCATCCCAGGCTTTGGGAAAATCATGACCATCCTCCCCATGTGACTGGTCTGTTAAGGTACGCATCTTGTCTTTGAGTTGCATGCTGCTGAGTCAGGGTTCAGATAGACTATCCTGAAAGGAAACAGCAAAAGTCATCTTACAGTTGCCTCCAAGCAGATAGCAAAGAGGTGTTGGAAACAGCGCGTTTGTTCAATTATCTGAAGTAACAAATATATCTGCAATACAACCAAATGTTTGCTCTTCAGGGATCTAAAACATTCATTTTGCAAATGAATTTTCTAAACTTTCTTTTCCAGTGGCTCCCAAAGGAGAAGTACCCTGCACTGCCTTTGTATACTGTTCCCATATATGCAACAACAAACAACTAACAAGCCCGCTAATAATTTCCTTTGCAAAGAGTGTAACTGAGGCTTCCTGGGACAAGTCAACTGCTGCTGAAAAGGGCTCGGGGGGATGATTAAAAACGTTCAGTTGAGAGCTAGTTCAAGGGGCCAATGGCTGGGTTGACAGCTGGAATGTGCGGGAACTCTGGCTCACTTGAAAGGCATCTGAGCCCTTCTTGATCCTCTGGGACTGAGCACTCACTGGTTGCTGCTCTAAGGAGAGCTGCAATATTTACAAAGCTCCCTTCCCATCCCTCAATCAACTGGCAAAATTTGGAATGCCATGCCACAAAGACGCATGCTGCATTAATGGGGAGTAGTACAGGATGGGATTGTAAAAGAGCTTGAACAAGTGAAGCAGCTTTTGATGAGAAAGGGTATGGCAGAGTATGAGGTCTTGAATCAGCTCAGTTTTGATAGTCTGGTAGGAAATAGTGTGTCCCAGGCAACAAGTGGATTTTATAGTGGTAGCAAAAAATTAATAGAAACTAACCACAAAGGGAGTGTTCACAGCTACAATTTTAAAGAACGGGAGGCATCCTAATTCAGCCTTGACTGCAATACCGCCAGCTGTCATCAATGAGAATAGAGTTGGCTATAGGAATTAAAGTACACGCACTCTGTTGCATGCCCAGCCAATGGTACAGGATTCACAGGGAGGACTGCAAAGTGGGGCTGTGGAGGAGATGGCCAAATGCAAGCATATGCACGTATTCTCCCATAAAATGGGGAATAAAGCTCAATGAAGACAATTTCTCTAGCTGCAGGCATAGATCGTACCTAAATCCCACTTTAAGAGAGCTCAAAAGAAATTCTGGTAAACTATGAGCCAAATTATTGTTCTTAGTAAACCCAGTCAACATCTCTTTACAAAGAGGAAAGTTAGGTAGAGAGAAGCAGATGTAAAGAAAACTTTAATAAAACTGTAAATAAAGCATTGTTTGAGAGATTTGGCTGCTGGTGACAAGGCTACAGCCTGGACTGCGGCTCATAAACACCATTGACCCTGAAAATACACCCCCTCCCCCCCCCCAGTATCATGTAACCAACTAGAAGGTCCTTAATGAAAGATCAAAAACCATAAATGAAACATTTTCACAGGAAGAGAATACAGAGGACAACTCCACAGTTGTGTTTTTCCTACTTGAACCGCAATTTATAGCTGGTCCCTTTGCAATGAAAGCCTAGGGGCTGGAAAGGAGCATGAGCCAGGGCTCAAAGGCAGTGATGGAAATGTGGGGTGAGGATGCTGCCTGGTGCCTTGCTTATACGTTTTGCCTTCTGCTCTCCGTAAGTCCACCTGGCTGCTATGCCAATCTCCTAGTAATATTCAGGTCTGAGTTAGTTCCTTCTTTCCTGACCAACAACGAGGTGTTGTACTGTTATCACCAAAACACCATGCTCCCTTTCTAACACCCGTTGATCAGGCACTGAAGGTAACTCACCAGCACCTACTTGTGCAGCTGACAACTTCTCACAAGACTCTCAAATGCATGGTCATCCTTGTTCTTCTAATCTGCCAGTTCCTTGGCCATTAAATGTAGCTGAAAGTAACTTGGGATAGAGCTAATGCTAAAGAGAAAACTGCTGTTTTATCACACACATCAACTTTCACATGGACTAAAATCTCTGAGCCTGATGTTTTCTATTAGCTAGGCATTTATGAAGGCATTGAGTTATCCAACAGGAAATGCTAAACAAGGGTCGTGTGTGGAATTGGAGCCATATTCAAGTGACATAGAATATCCATTACCTGACCTTGTGCTCTCCTGTCCCTTCCATTGATCCCTTCCATGCCACTGTGTTCTTGAATGCTAAAGTGCGAGCTTTCTCACATGGCTTATTTCAACAGCTTTTCCAAGGCAAGTTCTCACAGCAGTTGTTCTTTCCTGGCCAAAATCCTTTAGGCGAGATAACCACTCAGGGCTGTCTTAGAAATTTATTTCCTTGAAAAGAGGCCAGCTTGCTTCTCCTGCAAGGATTCTCATACTCCTTCAATAAAGCCAGATGACTTGTCTACTACACTACCACTTGGAATGCTAGACACAAAGCCCATTTATGAAAAGTTATGTCAGAAACAGAGAAGTAGTTGACTGCCATTCATTGCTGGATAATCAATTAAAATGAAGACACAAAGATTCTCCCTTACAGGTCAGCCAACTACATGGAATTTTACATTCCTTGGTAGTGACAGGTTAACAGAACTTCAGAAACTCATACATCTTGAGAAGAAAAAGAATACTCTCCCTTTTCATTTTCACTCCTATCATTGCATGTGATTAATTTAGTTTTCCTGACTAAAGGCTAGTTGCATCACGTAAATGAGTTCAACCACTTAGATGTAGTGTGGGATGTTTCCAATGCATCTGTCACAAATACTATATTTGAATGTGATGCAATAAAAACAAACATGTCTGTATTTGAAGAGAGAACTATGGCTGAGATTAATATAGTAAAGTAGTCTGAATAAAAATAATTTGCCTTAACTGATTTCCTACTCCAACCTGCTCCTCAGCACTTCTGGCCCAGCAGAGACATATGAATGGAGATTTTGTCACCCAATAATGTGACTTGTTCCAAGAGTAGGTAATAATGATTGGCATGCTGATGATCTTATTAAAGACCTGTATTGTCAAGCTGCTTAACAACCATCCAGTGTATTTGGTTTTTAACCCTCTCCCTTAAGAGTAAAGATGGAGTATGCTGGAGAGATGGTGAGTGGTCATTGGTACTGATAAACAGCAAAGAAACTTGCAATATTGCACTGCCTCTCTTCACACTCAGTAACAACATACAGATTGCCAGGCTTGTAAATCATCATTCAGTCTTAAGCATAGGTAAAGGAAGGTGCAAGAAACCTCTTTACCTCTCATAGTTAGAATTAGTCCTGAACCTTGAAACTGGAGAGTTAACGATATAGATGGTGCGGAAGATGCTATAAATCTGTTCTCTAAATGTATTTCCTCTTACTCATTGAAAAATTACTGCTGTTTTACTTCTGTTTTTGTTTGTTTGTTTGTTTGTTTGTTTGTTTGTGGTTTCATGATTCAAAAGCAAACTGACATTCCAAGAAAGTGTGCAAAATAATTCATCCATTCACTTTTGCCTTGTATCCTTTTATTTAGATCTGTTACAATGAAAAAAACACTCTCTCATTAGTAGGTAACCCTCCTCAGTGAGGTCTTTATATAACCTTTTTTCAAATGAGATTGTCAGAATTGTACACAGTATTTCAGAGTTTTAGTATAGAAATTATTATATGACAATTAATATGTTCCCCAACAAGTTCGTCAATAGTCCTTCTTAGATATGAAAAAATAAAAAAAATAATAAAAAAAAGTAGTTCTCCATTCCTCAGAGTATGTGCAGAAAGATACATGTAGACCTGGAAAAAAAGTAACCAACTTGTGGCTCTTGCTGCTTTTGGTGTGGTGTTTATAGATGAATGGTCTCTAATGCATGGTTGAAGGGCAAGAGGTTGCCACTGAGACCCTGTCATTGCTCACAGCAGTAACAAACACAACTTATTTCTTCAGGCTGACAGAGAAAGTAAAGGATGATTTGCTGCTTGCTCAGTATCATTGTGGGGTAGTGATGGCTGAAGAAGTTGAGTTCATATAGCTCAACTACATAGAAGTTTTTTGAAAGAAGATTTTGCTTAGCATTTTAATAGGTTTCAAGGTCAATGCACTGCAGTTCAGTAAATAATCCAGGTCAAAGTCTGACTGAGGCTAGAAGAATTTTTTCCATACCTAGTTTCTCTGCCCCTACTATGGCATTCCCTTTGTTTCTATAAAATTATTTTTTTTATCTATCCAGTGTTCACAGAACAAGAAAATTAAGGACACCTTGCTGGAAGGCTTAGGTATTTTCCATGGGAATTGTCATTGTTTCCCTATGCTAAAGGAGAATAACTTTCTTCTGAGTATTTTTCCAAGGGTATGATTTTCCCCAGTCATAATCACCCTACTTGATTATATTTTGATTCACTCTTGGTTTCTGGGAGAAAATGAATTTTAGTGTGGCTGTTTCTGAAAATGAGCACTGTACTGTTCAAAATGCTATGAGTGAACTTCAGGATTAGTCAAACAGAAGAATGAGAGCTGCTGTGTCCGAACAGCTTTTATTTTTATTAGCCATTAGTTTGTGCTCAGAAAGAATGGAGATAAGCTTGCAGAAAAATTCTTAGAAGGGCTATACAAAAATAAAATAAAATAAAAATAAAAAAGATAGAAATCTGGGAAGGCTGTATATGAAAACATTGTGCCAAATTACAGTCCCAAGTGCATGAGTATAAATTTGAAGTAAACGTCCTAAAATTGGTAGGGAGAATCTGAAGTAATTCTGTGGAACTGCAGAATGAATATGATGCTCCTAATTGTTAAAGCTTTCCTATATGACAAGTTAGATCTTTCTGCTAATTCATTGGTTTATATTCAGTGGAATTTACCATTTCTTTTCAGGAGTATGTTACTAAAAATTCAAATGAGTCAGAGGTAGGTCATATTTGCATGCCTTTCTCACTGCTGCACTAGCTACGAATGTAGCAAATGTGGAGAATCTCACCTTTATTTGCAAGGTACTTTCCTACTTCAGGAGTAGAGCAAAGGCCTGTAAGTGTGCAGCAAGATTTGACTGGTAGGAAAAAATGAAGTGAGGATATGAACATTTCACAAAGATACTTCTATTATGATACCTGGAGCTGTGACAATAATATATCATGTAGAACAGTAAAGGATATGAAATATATTCCTCTCTTTTGTGTCTAGAAGATCAAGAAAAAAAAAATCGTATCTGGAACTCAGTACAATGCTCTTATAAGCAAAACTGGACAAGATAAGAAAATGCAATTGATTTTTGGGATGTTTGACTTCCTATACTAAGATCTGTTTTCTTGGAAGTGTTGTTTACTTTGCACTCTTGATTGTCACATTGAACACCAGGAACTGCAACACTTCAAACTCCCTTCTTCCTTCATAAAATCATTCGTGGTCTTTTTTTTAACATCAGTTTGGAGCCTGGAATCAGCATCTGGAGAATTACAGAATCAGAAAGGAGCCCCAGAGCTATTCATTTACCATCTGACAGCGGGGTCATATCCCGCTTTAAGGTACAATCCTTTACAACTTTCCCAGACAGGTTCCTAATTCAATTATATACCAGAAAAATCAATGCCGTTGTGAACAGTCATTTGAGGGTATGGCAGACTGGCTGGCAGGGACAGTAGCAAGCTCTACATTTCATGTACCTATCTCACCGAGCACAGGTCTTGTTATTATCCTTGCAAAGGAAGCCTTCTCTCTTGATTGAGATTTGCTGTAACTAGTCCTCTCGTGGCAGCAGACAAAACACCAGCAACCTCCTGCCACTGCCAATGGGTATTCGTGCCCCCTAAGGAACTTTGCCTGGGACTGGAGAACTCCAGAAGCTTCTTCCAAGTAATATTTGTTATTGCATGCATTAATGTCATATAGAAAGACTTAATCTTCTCAATGTTTACCAGTGTTTGAGGATTAACCTTAAAAGCAAACCTTTTTTTTTTCCTCAAAATTCTTTTTCCATCTACATCTTATAATGGTGTAATAAGAAAGCATAATGCTTCCTCAGGCTATCCAGTAATGACCGAGCACAAGCCCTGTAGAGTGGCATGGTTGATGCCCAGAATGTTGTTCTTTATGGCAAGGGAGAGAGGCAAGTCTTTGTGAAGGAAAGTAAGAATACCAACAGCACCAAAGGAAGCCCAAGTTCTTTCTACAGAATCAGCATGTTGTAGAAGGCAGCAATGTGAGATGATTACACTGAGAAAGAATTGTCTCTGAGATCTTATGATATTCGTTACGATATTCATTATTCTCACTCAATTTTTCCTGACACTGCCAGTGCAATCTAGTAAGAGTGGAATCTGCAATTAATTGAGCCACTGACAAATGGCCAATGCAAAAACAAATTGATGTGAGGCTAATTACCAGACATGGTATGTTCATGACTTTGGGTCACTGCATGAGCTGTTTTTACACTGACAGCGCATTCACAGGCAGGATGCTTTAAATAAAATGATAGTGAACTGGAAGTAGATTTTTCTGAGGGCATTTGGGATCTCTCCAGTAGGGATGCTTTGTGAACTGTGACCAAAAACATTGTGCAATCAGACATCCTAGCTGGTGGCCTCTGATCCAAGCCTGGAGGAAAACTCTGCACAGTTCAATACACTGATAGCTACAAACAGGAAATGGTATTCTTATGTATGCTGCTCAGTCTTTGTAGAATAAGAATTTTTGAGAAGTTTTTTAGTATGTTTTTAATGAAATAGACCATCTTGTGGTGGAATTATGTTTAAGGGTGGACAGGAAATCTACGTCATTAACATCTGTCCATCACCATTTGGCAGTTGTATATCTATCACATTTTTCACTGGGTCATTGTTCTCTAAGGCAGTATCCAAGTGTACAAGGGGTTTCTCAGAGGACAAAATGTAGCCTATAGCTTCAGCATGGTGGTTCCTGCTTGGAAAACAATGACTTAGAGAAGGCCTTTATGTCACTGGAAACAATTGTCACCACATGCATAGAACAGTTGGGAAAAGTGCTATTGTGGTAATGTGAAAACCCTGTGTTTTAGAGGGGAGGAATTGGAAGTACAGAAGTGATCAGTCTTGGTGCAAACCAGGGGAAAACTCACTCCTTATTTTGAAATCCATGCTGCAGTGAAATTTCTCTGCATCAGCCTCTCTGGTTTAAAGATGTGTCCTCACATGGTGTTTTCTGAGTTTGTAGTAGCTATATATTATAATGAGAATAGCTATATGTCAGCATTTATATTCAGTGATACTTCATTATCCTCTGAATGGGGTTGTTCAATTGTTCTTGACAGCAGATTCTTAAACTCCGAGTGTTTGAGGGACTTGTTTGACCCAAGGATCTTCTACTATGGGTAAAGACAGGTATACACTGAACAGTGTACAAATGTAAGAACTGGCCACTGTAAATAAATACTGTCTTCTAATAAGCTGACAATGATTAGACCTGGGTGTGCTGGTTGATAGTCGGCTGAACATGAGCCAGCAGTGTGCTCAGGTGGCCAAGAAGGCCAACGGCATCCTGGCTTGTATCAGGAACAGTGTGGCCAGCAGGACTAGGGAGGTGATTGTCCCCCTGTACTCAGCTCTGGTGAGGCCGCACCTCGAGTCCTGTGTTCAGTTTTGGGCCCCTCACTACAAGAAGGACATGGAGGTGCTCGAGAGAGTCCAGAGAAGGGCAACGAAGCTGGTGAGGGGTCTGGAGAACAAGTCTTACGAGGAGCGGCTGAGGGAGCTGGGGTTGTTCAGCCTGGAGAAGAGGAGGCTCAGGGGTGACCTTATCGCTCTCTACAGGTACCTTAAAGGAGGCTGTAGTGAGGTAGGGATTGGTCTCTTCTCCCACGTGCCTGGTGACAGGACGAGGGGGAATGGGCTAAAGTTGCGTCAGGGGAGGTTTAGGTTGAATATTAGGAAAAACTTCTTTACCGAAAGGGTAGTTAGGCATTGGAATGGGCTGCCCAGGGAAGTGGTTGAGTCACCATCCCTGGAGGTCTTTAAAAGACGTTTAGATGTTGAGCTTAGAGATATGGTTTAGTGTGGGCCTTGTTAGAGTTAGGTCAGAGGTTGGACTAGGTGATCTTGGAGGTCTCTTCCAACCTGAACGATTCTGTGATTCTGTGTGATTCTGTGATAAGGAATTGGAAAACATAAAAATATAAAATGTTCTTTTGCTTCTACAGAGCTCATGATAAATGAAGTTTCTGTTTATATGAATAAGCAAATTTCTGTTAAAGAAAAGAGTTGTAAACACAAATTTCTTAAGAGATTAATTTTCAATTTGTCTTTCAGTATGCAGTGTGTAGTGTTTGTAGGCAAAGGCAAAGAAATTTATTGATAAATTGGACATACTGGAGAGTGCAAACCTATAATCAAAGTCATGTTTTGAGACCTGATTTTAAATCAGTCCTTCCATAAACTTAGGTGATGGATTTTTCTTGGAAATCAGAAAATGATCAATCATCCCCAGTGTTCTTCCTTCTGAAATTAAACTTTAAGCATCACTATGCATAAATACCTTAACAGTTTGTGGTATGTGAAAAGCATTTTGTTTGAAAGGTCGATATAGGTATTTTGCTCACCTCCTCTAAAAGCATGTAACCATGAACTTCAGTCTGTCTTAGAAAGACAACTCAACATCATCTGCCAAGATTGAGCAGTCAGGTGCATAATTACCTCAATCTGTAGCTCCTGCAAGCTGTCTCATTCCTTTTCTGAAGCAGAGCAATTCCTGGAGAGGCTTGAAGGCTTCCATATCCTTGTAGATTTCAGGGGGTAACCCCAGAAGAAAACTTCAACAAAAAATTCTGACTTTTGCTGCCATTTAGCTGAATTAAACTTGCCATCAAAATGAATCAATTTTTCTATTAAAATATGTTGGAATGCTATTGAAATTGTTTCTGTGTGTGAATGTAAAATACCACAAAAAGCTTTTGAAATGACAATTCCATGATTCATTCCACTTTCAACCAGCCCTAATAAACTGCTTCATTCTTCTCAAATCATAGGAGTGGCTTCAAGTGAGATTTTGGGGGATGAAACTGATGAGAGCAATTAGCAATTAGAAACATCATTAACAACAAAACTGTAAAGGCAGGGAAAAGAGTGAAGTGGAGGGTTTTACACCAAGTGTTAAAAAATTGCAGCTTCCCTCTTGCTCTGCTTTTTTCTTTTTTACATTCTAGCAAAGGATAAGCTTAGACTTTAAATGAACAATGCATAGCTCTCAGAAATACATTAAATACCCATCACAGAATTGTTTTTCACCATGTCTCTTCTTACAAAGGTAAAATAAGGACCCAGTGTTTGAACACTGGGATAGTCTAACTTAGAGATAACAGCACTGAAGGCAGAAATGTAAAGAAATCAGGAACATTTAACACAATGCCGCCTGACGGAAAGGAAAAGGACCCTTGATCAAGGGGGCTTGGAGATATGGCTGAATAATAAGTGAATGATTCTCATAGTCAGCTAGAGAAATGTTATCACCCTTCAGATCACACCACGGCTGAATGTGAAGCTGAGAATGTGTTTTCTTATCTTAAAGTCCCTGGGGACAATACATTCCAGGTGCCTGATAAAGAGCTTCCTTTGCCAGAGAACTGCTGAAAGCCCGCACCACAAGACTGAATGAATCTTATCATTAAATAATAGCCTTGGCCTTTTTCATCTTTCAGAGCATATCTTTTCCAGTAAAGTGTACAGATCCACTTCTTTCATCAACGCTAATGGCCACCCCATTTTAATGGTGCAATAAGAAAAGGGTCTGGGGAAGTTAGTTGGACATCTATAGCTATTTGACCTTCTACTCCTTATTCTGTAGCAACGGAACTGTTGTGGGAAGGATGGAGAGAAACTGGCTTCAGGGGGTTGATCTGCCTCTTCTTATGTCAGCAGTGCTTTTGTCACAAAGAGAAAAAGCTCTACAGGATGCTTGCTCATTAATTGCAAAACAGGATTCCAGGGACACTTGATGTTTCATTGTTTTGTTAGCATTTTGACTGGTCCCTTCAAATTTGATGCATTATTACTGTTTCACATACTTGCTCATGTTTCTAAAATTAAGCAGCTGTTTAAGAGGACTGCACCTGAGTGCTGAAGGTAATAGTGCAGACACATGGATACAGGCTGGTTCATGAGTACTCACTCTGACTTCTGCCCTTTTCCTAGATAATTCACTTAGGGTAGAGAAGATGGGACAAATTACATTGCTGTAAATTTGTGTACGTCTTTCAAGACATTATATCAACTCATGCATCAAAGGGAAGATAAGCTTTATCTAAAAAATGCAGTTAGTAACTGCAATATTCTACGTTGATGTAAACTTGTGTTTTTCTAGTAGATAACCTGGCTTGATGAAGAATTTCACATACAGGTGAAGCACTCAGGTGCAGACCATAGCTTCTTTATACTTGTAGCAATGATAAGTTTCAAAACTAACAAAATATATCCTTTTGGGATAATATGTATACATCCTTTATTTAAAGCCAATGTCTCTTATTAATGAGACTTGTTTCTGTGGCCTTAGGACAACCATCTAAAAAAAATTCCCACTGGTGCTTGAAATGACTAGGCCTTACTGGTCATAATGGTGGCCACTGTTTTCAACAAGATTTGTTTCATTATCTTGGTTCAGAGAAAGTTGCAGGTAAACATCCCTGAACTGCAACTGCCTGCTCTTTTAAAATAAAAGTGTATGTCTTCCCAGTAATGTTGCTACTATTCCCTACTATAATTATCAATAGTTTAAGAAAAAAGATTATTCAAATTGTGCCCAGCTAGTGAAGGTATTTACCGACCACACTGCCTAAGCACAAATGAGGTTTGAGGTGGATTCCCTGCAGAAGGATGGCTGGTTCATGGGCTTCAGAAAGACTTGCTCGTGCATTTCAAGTCAAATGCATAGGTGTGCTTGCAGACCCAGTAACCTAAGGAAGGACCTAGATTCTGGGTCATGCCTGGTACAAAGTGCTGATGTGGTCGGAAAGGCTAGAAAGCCAAGTACAAACCCTCCTGTGGTCAGGATGGTCCTGGCAAAGTTATATGAATTTTGTGCTAATTTGCTAGAATCCAAATGGCACACTCCAAAGATGTAAGGGGGAAACAGTTTCTGAAAGTTTCACTGCCACAAGTGCTTGGCATCTTACTGCAGGTGTAAGTGCTTCCTTGTGACACTCAGACACCTTGGGCATGGGTAAAGTCATGAACGCCGCTGGCCAGGGCTTGCAAAGCTTGTTACAGAAGATTTGAGGCCACAGGACAGCCCAGAAAAGTCTATGGAAAGTACTTCACTCATGAAAATCAGCATGTTTAATTCTTCTCTTTTTGTTCAAACATAGATACAGCTAAGGGTACATCTTTGGTTGAGCCCCCAGTGGCTATTAATGCTACTTTATGCCTATGAACACTTGCAAATATAAGAACATCTCCTTCCCTGTGTTCAATTCCGGCAGATAATCCTGTATAACAATGAGTGTTTCTTCCTCCTTGTTAGTAAATCTGTCCCCAGAAGGGAGCTTGCCAGTCATCCTAGCCCACACAAGCTTTTTCTGTTCTAAAATCTTCACCTGAGATTCGTGCACAGGTCATTTACTTCTCCTGAAGTCTATCTGGTGGATTTAGAGCAAACTCTGTGATTACAGTGTGTTGAAATATTGTTTGCTAAGCCATGAGTAGGAAAGGAAAGAGAAGGATCGCATGTGCCTCCTGCATTGATCTTTTAGAAGGCATTACTGTGAATGATACCAAAAAGCGGTAATCCTAGGAACATGAAAGTTTATAATATGTAAGAATCAATATTTATTCCAGGAGTCATAAAGGGGTTTTCTGGATGAGTAACTGCAGTACATATAATGCTATCCATGATACAGAATGACTAAAGAATCTGTATTAAACTAGAGAAAATTCACTAGAAGAGACAATAAGATTAAAGATGAAAACAAATTGGAGAACGGGTGAGCTGAAGAAGTGGAAAAGACCTTTTGCACAAATCAGCAGCTGCAAAGCAAAGACAACAAAGACAAATGTAGCAATAAAAAAACACAGCTCTGAGGAATGATTCTGCAACTAGCTTTTTGGAAAAGGAAAAGAAAGGGAAAAGAAAGGGAAAAGAAAGGGAAAAGAAAGGGAGAGGAGAGGAGAGGAGAGGAGAGGAGAGGAAAGGAAAGGAAAGGAAAGGAAAGGAAAGGAAAGGAAAGGAAAGGAAAGGAAAGGAAAGAAAAAAGAAAAACTTTATACCAGAGATGATAACACTTCAGATTTGGGCAGGGAAGTGGGAAACATGAATGCTCATTATACTAGTGGACCAAGATGACAGGCTAAGTATAAGTAATGGTAGCTGCTGAGAGACGGTGGAAACAAGCTAACCTCCATGAGTAATATATTGAAGTCATAATCACTATACGTAGTGATTTTATTGTCTTCTTCAATTAACATCTTTAAGTTTTGGTGAAGTGCCCAGAGATTCTGCAATTTAATGAGCTGATTTTTATTTTTTATTTTTATTTTTTTACTTACTCAGCCTACTGGCTGCAGTAACTATTCATTAGGGCTGGTGACATGTTTTTTTATTATTTTTTATTATTATTATTATGAGGGGGAGCTTTGGTTTTCAGCTAAATGGAAGGTCTTGCAAAAAAAGCATTGCTGTCCAATATGTCCTTGGGCATATTTATTTATTTATTTTGCTTTCATCCTCCTTCGACTTAAACTGCCACATTACAAACACTTTTGGATTTTAGAAGTACACAGTTTAAACCAAGAAAATATTGTGGAAGATATTTTATTTGCTTGCTTCTTCTGAAGATGGCACTCACTCAATTTTCTAGCCCTGCATTTTCTGTCCCTTCTGCTAGGGATCAAAAGAAACAAGAGAGGTTTAGATTCCAAATAATACACAATGAATAGTAGGATTTTCTTGTCTGAAGACATTTCTCTATCCTTTTTTTGGCCTTAAAGTATGACTCCATAATAATATGGTCCTATGCTAGTGATGTTTCATTTTTCAGCTTTATCCTCAGTTCTCTGTCTGCAACACCTGCAGCACAGTTATTGCAGAACTGGTTGTTATTGCTCAACACTCTATGGTTATCAAACTGTTCTTCTGTAGCTGCTTTCATTTCCTGAAAGTCCTGGGTCCTAGGTTGAAAAAAATACAAGAGGTACTACAGAACGTCCATCTATGTGAAAAGGAAGTCCTTGTCCTAAAATACAAAGGTAGTTTGATTTGGTAATTCTCCACAGATATCTACCTTTCCATTTTCATCTCATAGTTCAGGAAGATTGATAAGGCACTACAAACATGGTACCTGTAATTTCTATGAATATATGCTGCGTATGCTCAGTGGGTTTAAGCCTTGGGCGAACCACTGTTAATTGGCACAGATCCATTGGCTTTGGTTGAACACCAACAAGAGACAGCCAGATCCTTTTGATTTCCAGAGTTACTAGTTACTCAAGTTGAAGCTAGACTGATGTCTTGATTTCAGTGTGCTAATTTGCTGACTGCATGTAATGACCCTGACAGCTCCTGAACTCACACAAGGAATCTTGAATAAGGAATTCACACTGTCACTCTCTGAGGAGGTCTGTACCACCTCTAATGACTATGTCCTAATTAGCTCTTGTAATTATAACCAAAGTTTTGACACTCCTGTGATGTATAACAAGTTTTAGGTTGAGCCAAAAGTACACAGTGTTCTTTCTTTGAAATTAGGAGTGTCTACAGATGCATTATTGATAAGAATTTCTATAACAGTCCAGGATGATTCTCCTTAGGACAGTCTTCTACTTCTATGAAAAATGAAAGATGGTCTTATGAATATCAGCTTGTATTTTCTATGTAACTAGAAAACATCCAAATCATTTATTGACAAGGCACCAAAATATCTGCATTACAAATGACTGGGTTGTTAAAGAGTAATTTGAGATGTTCACAGTTTCCTTTCAACCAGCATTTCTGTGATTCTGTTACTTAATAATGTGAATATGGAAGTTGAGGAATGACTGTGTGTTTAGAAAAGCTCACAGTTACATTTAATCATTTCAATCATGCCAGCTGAATGAATCACGGTTTACTGTAACATTTGAGTCGTATACATCACTAGCATAGCACCAAATCTTAGTCAGTATATATACTCTATGTAGTATACAAATATTCTCCCTAATACTTTAGTCAATATTGCTTATTGATTTACTGAACCAAACCAGAATGTAGTATTTCTTTGTAATCTTGCACAGCTGTTGTATTCTCCTGAATATTGGCTGTTTCACAAAGGTGAATAAAATATCTTTAGAGCTAAATTCAGCTCTGTTTCACGTATATGTAATACCTATAAAATCTTCACTACTCATTGTAGGCCTATCATTTCAGCCCTTCCCATCTGTTTGCCTACTTGTATAAGATGCTTTTAATCTCAGAAGAATATGTTGCCTATGGCAATCTATTCCTTCCTTGGTAATTAATGCCCTTCAGGTATTGTCTGGCAATATCCAGACCTTCTAACATCTTTCACAAGTTAAGTGGTGTGTCAGAGAATTACTCCACTGTTGGAAAATGCTTTTGGGATGACAGTGCTCCCTCCCATTCAGTGCTCTCTGCAGTTACTCCAGCTGCCCATAATGACGACAGGCTGGAGCATCAGGCCCACAGCCAGCCGATGGAGACACTGCCAACCCTCCAGGAGCTTATTGTGATATTCATTTTATGCACTGCTGCCAGATAATAACCAGCAGGAGGAGATTATGGATCAGACGTGTTACTTATCTAGTCATTAAAGGACAGACTGCATGAGGGTTTGGCAGTTTTCTTGTGAAGAGTTCAGTCGGCTTGGTACACTCAGAAATCCCCATGCCAAGAAAATGCAAAAGCACCTAACTGCAAAAGCTTAATTTAGATGGAACAATAGCACAGATGTTCTGTGATACCTCTAATGAAGACAGAGCAATCTTCAGCAGATGCAACGTAAAGTGAAAGCATCAGCACCCCTGTGGAGTTATGACAATTCATCCTCAAGAGGAAATTGAGGACTGAATTTCCTCTTCCACAAGAAAGAAATCAGGACCTAAGAAAGCCACTTCCTTTACATAAGTGACTGGATCCAGACAGCTGGTGGTGTCCCCCTCACCAGCCCTTCTGTAGCAGTCAGGAGAGATTTCAGGGATGGAAATCTCCTGGCTACACTGCCCAGCCCAGCTGCCCCCTCTAAGCCCAGTCAGCTATCCTGACTGCATCTGGGTTTTGTTGGTTGACTTTTTCTGCTCCTATTATGTGGACCACTTCCATTTGTAAAGATTTGGATATTTTTCCATTAAAGATAGTTAATAAATATAAGATGTTCCATGTAAATGTATGAAGGTCACCTTTCCTGCCCCAGCATGGAGCTTCAGCTAGTATATTTCTGGAAGTCTCTGTACAGAGTCCTGCGTTGTGGGGCTTCCCCCATTGTGGTTCAATGCAGGTGCTATAAACACCTCCACAGCAAAAAAGCAAATGCAGCTTACTGGAACAGCAGTGATTTGGGATCTGCTTGAACAGAATTCCTGGAAAAGAGGGTGTCTCCCAGCATGAGTAAGGCTTTGAGGTTAGCCCAACTGATGCAACATGAGCTCCTGAAATCTGAATGCTTCTGCCAGAACTATCATCTCATCACACTGGAGTTGCAGCAGGTTTAAGCATGGTTAGAACTGGTTTTAATTCTGTGTATTTCTGACTTTTCATGGAAACTCAAAGAACAATCACAATGTCATTAGAATCAAACTACAGCAAAACCTCAAAAAGAACAGCAATAAATTTATTGCCAGGTTTCTGCAGACTTACAAAATTATAACCCATCCTAATACCTTATGCTTTTGTAAACATAGCTGTGTCGAAGACTCCTTGTGATAAGTGTTATAAAATGAGTTCCTATTGACTTTCACATCAGTGGTCTGAGGGGACAGATTCAGATCTCCATGCATAACAACATGGTTCTCTCCAGCTGAGTTTCATTGTCCACCAGAAGGGTTGTGTGAAGCATTTCTGTGATAGCTGTTTGTCTTCTAGTTCATTTACACAACAGCGATGCTTTGCCTTATAAGAGGTCTTTTCTCCAGAGCCACAGAGGCACTCTGCTATGTTCTTGCAACAAATATCCCTGAGCGTGTACTTGAAGTTTGCTGTAAATGATCTCTTCATTTACTTGTACCTCAGACTCCTGCCAGCACAATTCCATGGGTTGAAGATGGGACACAGTATACCTCTTGACCAGAAAAGTTCTGCTAGAAGAAGATATTTCATGAAATGCAAAACTATTTCAGCAAAACTGTACAGTTATCTGAAAAGCTCACTTCACTAAGGCTCTACATAGTATAATTTTTAATATTGGAGTTAGCTGGGTTAATCATAGCCACATTTGAGGGTTAACTCATCAGTTAAGATAGTTGTCAGATTATCATTGAAATTAATAGAGAGAAATACCCTTTAAGATGTTTCTTCTATCTGAAAACAGGTGGAGGGTGGGAAAGATCCTTTTTCTGTAGACAATAGGGAGAGGTTAAAAATATTAAAGTTAAAATCTAGACTACTCAGAGGCAAGATAAATGTGGGCCTAGACATGCTTTGACAGTGTAGCTGTCTGGTTGTTGCTGTATTGGTGAAATTTTATCTGGATACATATGCAGTTAGAGTAAGAAACTTTCAAGGCATAGAGTGAGGCATGAGCAGAATATGGAAAAATCAGCCTCTAAACTACAAACTCTTTCCTTCCAAAAATCACAAGAAAAAAATGATGTTAAAGATTTATGCAGGATTTCAGCAAGTTTAGCAAGGATGAGAACCTGTTTTTCTGCCCAACAGAATACACAAACTAATGGGATACTCTAAATGGCAACGGGGGCCACTTTAGATGTTTTGTGAGGATAGTTCCGCTATTATACATGAAAAAATAAACTATGCAAGAATGACAAGAGGGATGGTCCTGATAGGGTTAACAGATCAAAAATGAATGGTGGGAGTAAATGAGCAGCTTTCATAATGGAGGGAAGTAACAAAAAGGAGGTTGTAGGAAACCATGCTGCTGAGCACATTCACTAGTGACCTAGAAAAGGCATTAACAGTAGGAATGACAAAATTTGCAATTGATATAAAGCTATTCCAGAGCAATAAGGACAAGGACTGATTGTGAAGAATTGGAAAAAGACTACAAGACTGAGTGAGAAATAAGATCACAGAGGAAATTCACTGTGGATAAATGTGATGTGAAGGGGGAGGCAAATGTGAAGGTGAATACTGGAAAACAAATCTGACGGGCTCTCATCAAACCATTACAACTCAAGTGAGAGCTTGATGATATAGCAACAGTTGCATGAAAATATCAGCTCAGAGCTCAAGAGTAATCAAAAAAATGCTAAATCAAATGTTAAGAATCATTAGGAAAGAAATAGAAAGAAAAATAGATCATTATGACACTATATAAATTCATGGTTCTCCCACACTCGGAATGCCACAAGACTTTCTGCCACTCAGTGTGCAAAATGATATATTATAAATAGAAAAGCTACCAAGAAGGGAAATGAGAACAATTAAAGGCATGCAGTGGCTTCTATACAAAGTGCCTTTTGTGGCTCAGATATTGCCAAAGAGCTGTTTGTCTTCTAGTTCATTTACACAACAGCGATGTGGTCCTTAGGAAGCCCTAGCTAAAGACCAGCAGACCACCAGCTCCTAATTTTATCAGAGGAGACCTTTTGGGTCACTGGTAGAGCTGCTGGTTGAATTACAGAGCTCAGAAGCAGCAGAGAAAGGCACATACCTGCATGCCCCTGACCTCTGTGAGCCTGAGAGGGCCCAGCAAGCACCACATCCAGCATCCAGAGAGAGGTCAGTGTAGAAATAGCTTTTGCTCTTCCTTATATCTGCTTTGGATCTGGATCTGCAGGCAGGTGGTGAATTTCTTGATACCATTTGTACGTATTGGGAACAGAAGAATTCCTTGCTGTGTTTCTGAAGTTCACTGTACAGGGATTGATTGCCAAGCTGTGTGCAAGGCACCTCTCCAGGAGCCCTTCTGTGTAGTAACAACTTCTGAAAAGAACATATACTACTCAATTGGAAATCATTTCTTCAACCCAAAAGAGTTCATTGCCAACACTGATCAGGTCAGATGTGACATTTTTCAGCGGAGTGTTTCCAGGGACTACAAGGATCTCTACTACACTCTGCTGGACATCCCAACACAAGGACTACTTTTCTCTTGAACTTCATGATGTTCACGTCAGCCCATTTCTCCAGCCTGTTTAGGTCTCTCTGAATGACAACTCTGTCCTCCAAGATATCAAACACTCACCCTAGTTTGGTATTGTTGACAAACTTGCCGAGAGCCCATTCCATCCCATTATTCTGGTGGTTACCATAAAGATGTAAAACAGCATTGGCCCCAGTATCAATCCCTGACACACACCACTGGTAACCAGATGTTAATCAGGATTTGTACCACTGACCACCTGATGGGCCAGCAAGACTTTGCCCACCTTATCGTCCCCTTATACATTCTCTATCTCACCAATGTTGCTATAAAGTTCGTATGGGAGGCTGTGTCAAAGGTCTTGCTCAAGTCAGGGAATAATACATCCACTGTTCTCCCCTCATCATAAAAGCTGTCAGGCTGATCTAGAGTGACTTTTCCTTTGATAGGCTCATACTGGATGTTCCCAGTTACTTCCATTCTGTGCAAGTGGCTGGAAATGGCTGAGTGGAGAATTTGCCCCATAGCCTTTGCAGGAATGGGTGGTGGTAGAGGAGGTAGTGGTGGTGGTCCTTATACCACACCGGAGAGGCTCCAGACCGGAAGAGAACAGTGAGCAGAGGCAGTACAACCTCCTGTTATGTTCAGCACACTCTTTGCAGCAACAGGTTGTTTTTCTTCCCTTGACTATCACTATTGAAGAGCAGGATCCTCTGAGAGGAACTTTTAGTCTAAGCTGCCATGCCTGTTATTATGAGATGTGAACTCACATGTTTCAGCACAGAACAGGCATTGAATCCCCTGCTGCACTGAATCTCCCAGAATATCCTACCTCAGCTGTGATAACTTCTAGAAAATAGGTATGATGGACTGCCTTATTTGAGTGTTTGGTGGGGTTTCCTGGAAAGGCAACACATGGGAAATGACAACTCAAAATCTGTGGGATACACTTAGTAAGAGGAGAAAGGAAGAAAGGAATGAGATGCTAAAGTAATTTTTCATAGCATGCCTGTTTCTTGGTTGCTCCCTGAGATTAAATAAATCATTGTCTGTCTCAGTCCAGTAATCAGAAAAACAATATTCCTTGTTACAATGAGAAAATAGAGAGACCCTGGAAGTTTTACTGTTACCACGTTAAACATGGAACAATAGCCATCAGTGGACAGTTTCAGTCCAAATCCCCCCTAATGCCAGTTTACAGACATACACCCTGAGAAGCTCTGCAAAGGGTATGCTGACACCTGAAAGGACTTTCCACTTCTCCAGTTAAGAAACTAAATTATCTCCTCATTCCTCAACAATCTTAGAAATAGCATGGGGGACACATAATGCTCTCACTAGCTGCAAGAATCCAGAGACTGTCCTTCACCATGAGTACAGAGTTTATTTGAATGCTCCATAAAAAACAGCAAGGCTCTTCTCAATATTGTGAGATGCACACTGGATATCACTGGATGGTTTGTGCCATGCTGCTGTGTCTGTCCAGATAGTCATCTTCGTTGGAGGGCAGGCACTTTACATCTCTCCAAACTCCAGCTTTGACTGCTGCTTACCCTGGTGATGGCTGTAGAGTTTTAAGATGCTGTCACACATCATTTGGTTGCTACCATCTTTCTGTTGGTAGTTGGCTCCATACAAAGCCAGCTCTTTCATTCGTGCTCATTCCCATAAATTTAAGCTAATGCATTCATCTGTGAGTGGGAGCAGCTCGTGCATAAGCTCCTGTTGCTTTCTGCAGACTGAGCAGACTCAGGAGCAGTATTAACTATTTATTGTATTTAACTCTTCATTAACATTGAATTGTCTCTTTCCAACAGTGGTCTTTGGCAGACATTTAAATGTACAGAAACAAGATAAACATGGTTCTCCCAGGAACCCCATCCCAGCTTTTGGTAATTCATGAATTTTGAGTGCTTAAAATCTTTAAATCTTTTCATTGTGTTTAATAATCCTCAGTGACTTTCCCTTTTAGTGGTCCCATAGATTTTAGAATCCACAGACTTCTCACATTCAGCAAGCAATTCTGCAGATTATCCAAATGCTGGTGGGAAAACCAGCATTTGACCTCTTGATTCACTCCTGGTTTAAAATTCTAGAGTATTTCCCCTTCTGTCTTTTTTTTTTTTAAAA
>VXAA01002258.1:437676-462442 GCA_013399115.1 Anseranas semipalmata | reverse complement strand
AAAAAAAAAAAAAAGTCAAACTTATCCAGTGTAGTTGTTCCTTGTACAAAAGATGTTCTGCAGGCATCACCCTCCTTTTTTGCTCTTGGATAATAGAGAAAATGAGTTTGTGAAAGGTGACTTACCTTTAACAATTAGAGACCTTAACTAACTGAATTTATGCATATCCACTGATCTGTGGTAAATGGCAGAGTGCTCACATTTGGCCTAAAGGAAGTGAAAGGCAGAAAATCTCACATTTAGCTGTGTATTTTTTTTATTAATATTTATGAAATAGCAAGTTTGTTGTTGTCGTTGTTGTTTTTTAATTAAGGCTGGGAGCTCCAATCAATTTTCAAACTGGCACCTAGACTTTATTTTCTGGCCAAGCATGACAGTCCCCTTTTTTCTCCTGGAATGCTCTTTCACCCCATCAGAGACTGAAAATTGGGTTACATTTTTTATATATATATATTAATTCATTTAAGCATCTTAACTATATTTCCAAGGTTATTTTATTTTATGGTTTGTGTACATAGTGGCATTTCTTTGCATTGCAAGATTAGCATAAGGTCACAAAGTTATGGTAAGAAGGAAGGGAGAAACAGTTTAACCCTGTGAATACAAAAACAGAAATCCCAAATGTGATAATTAGAACCACTTTAAATGGGGAAATTAATATCCATCGTCTCATGGAAATTCTCCATTAAATTGTGGTTCAGATTTTTTTTAAGGTAGATGTATACAAAAGTTCTAAACAGACATTTCTTAGGTTCTTGTTATTTCTCCACTTGCTTTTGTGCATATCTGTGAAGAGTCTGGGAATGTTTGATTTTTGGGCTGCTAATTCCACACTGGTAATAAATTTAGTTCATGACTTTTGAGAGATCTTGAACACTCTGTATTTTATTTCATCTTTACTGGTCAAGCAGAGATTCTCCTGACAACCTACATATAAACATAAGTGCTTGGTGGGATAAAGTTTTTCACTAATTCATGAGAACCAAGAAAGTCTAAAAGCACAGAGCTCGGGCCTTACTTGTGTGCATATCTACAGGACACAGTAGCACTTATCTGACCATCTGTAGGCACTGAAGAAGATCACTTCTCATCCTACACAGAGGAAAAAAAAAACTTCTAGATCGAAGACTAATGACAGGAGAGTCCTAGAAGTATCTCAAACTGAGCATCACAATCAATGGATACACAGGAAAAAAAAAATGTAGCTAGCAAGACTGACAAAACCTACACAGAAAATGAACAACTAGATGGGGAATGGGTCTGCGGGACAGTGCAAAATGTGGAGACTGTGACATGAAAATTTGACATTTTTCCCTGGCCAGCCTACACATAGCAACAGTTTTCATGCCCTCATTGGAAAAGATAGCCAAAGGTTTTTTGTCATCTTGAACCACCTCTCCAGGGAGAAGGAAAAGGAAGTAAGTGGTCTCATCTAATCCATAACAGAACCTGCTCACACTGCCCCTCTTGAACCCACTGTCTGTATGGACAGGATTGGGCAGCACCTCCAGCTGTAGTGCTGGGAGCAAAAATAGAAGCCATGCTGAAGTGTGGAGTGTGTTTGGAGCTATGGGAGGCAACAAAGACAAATGCGGACTACTGGCAGAGGGATTTTTTTTTTTTTAATGTAAAAGGACAGGAAGGTTATTTTAAGTTAGCTGGGAGGTGAAGTTTGGCTTGCTTTACTTAAAAAGTGTGATTTTATTATTATTATTATTCTCTTACTATTATCTACATTTATTCATATCTTGTCCTTTCCTTTCCTTTCCTTTCCTTTCCTTTCCTTTCCTTTCCTTTCCTTTCCTTTCCTTTCCTTTCCTTTCCTTTCCTTTCCTTTCCTTTCCTTTCCTTTCCTTTCCTTTCCTTTCCTTTCCTTTCCTTTCCTTTCCTNTTTTCTTTTCTTTCCTTTCCTTTCCTTTCCTTTCCTTTCCTTTCCTTTCCTTTCCTTTCCTTTCCTTTCCTTTCCTTTCCTTTCCTTTCCTTTCCTTTTGTTGTGAGATTTAATCTAGCAAAAGAGAGGTAGCATGGAGAATGGAAAAGGGAGCTAAGGTGTGGGTTCTGGTAGTTTTTAAGAAACACTGCAAAACCTTCCTATTCAGCAAACCCTTTCTATCCTAAAAACGAAGTTCAAGATCTGACATCAAGCATAGTCAATGGTCAATTATAGTCAATTATATTAAAATAGTCAATTGATCCCTTTGATTTTTGTGTTCTACTGGGGAAAAAAGGAGAGAAAGAGAAGGAGAGAGAAAGAAAAAAGAAAAGACAAATTCAGCATCATCACAATGTTCACTGGTCCCTCTGGTGTTATTAATTTGTTTTGTGTGGAAAAAACTTGGATTATCTACAACTCTAAAATGGTTACCAAAGAGGCTGGTTGCATTTTTTCCCATGTTCAATTTCCATAGCTTTTATTATTTTATCTGTGAGGCATGCAAACTCTTTATTTTGTGCCTAATTTTGTCCTTATAGCTACGATACTACAACAACAACAACAACTACTACTATTACTACTACTACTACTACTTATAACTACTATGATGTCTCAGTTGAAGAGAGCACTAACCAGTTGAGGTCAGGACCCATCAAGCACTGTAATATTCCAGCTGCCTCTGAAGTTAATTAAGTGAATACTAAAGTAGGCATCCTCTATAAGTCGGCTAATGATGGCAGTTTAAATCAGGTCCTATGTACAGGAATGAACCCACCAAACTTTCAGCCTAAAAAATGTCCTACATATCTAATCTCAGATGCCTTGAAAACCAGTGGGGAGGAAAAGACCCCTCCAGAAAACAATTCAACTCTGAAATACCAACCTTAGAACAAGAGTTGGAGCCATCCCTTGGAGGTCCCTCACCTTTCCCCTTTCTGCAGAGGGATCCTGGATAACATGCTTAGACTAGATGTGTAACTTCTAGACATCGAAAATGATAAAGGAATCCCACCTTTGATGTTTTCTTTCTCTTTGAAAGAAATGGGCATGTCTTTGCTGGAACATATCCTTAGAGCACACATGCTGCCTTGCCAACTCTCTGCTGTCATGATCCCTTCTGCAAGCAGGCTTGGCTGCATTTCTCTGCAGGGCAACAGGACTAAAAGCAGAGAGCAGGTCTTCTCCAGCTTAGCAGCAGTGTTGCACATCAGGGAGCAGCGCACGTCCCTGTTTGGCAGCAAGTTAATGCCAACTTATTCTGCAGATGGGAACTGCCTCTCAGTCCTAAGGAAGAATACAATTATTTTTATTTTTTCGTACAAACAGCTATTCTTCTTCTTTTTTTTTTTTTTTCTGTCTTCCACCCCCTTCTGGCTTCTTCCCAGCACTTGACAAACAAGTCTGCTCTGTGGTTGTTTGGGTAGCTTTCAGCTATGCTATTAGGCTTCCAAGCAAGCACACTTCCTGGGCTGCACTCATGCTTTGTTGAAGATGAAGAGATGATGGTGACACTACCATCATATGTTCAGCCTTCCAGGCTACCAGCTTTCATACCTGGGGAGAAGGAGAAAATGACCTTAAAGAAGGTGTAAATAAATACTTGAGGCTTGAGATATACCCTTTTCCAGTCATAACTTTTCTATATTTTCTTTTTCTCATTTTATTTTCCCAGAGTATCTGGGAAATATCAAAGAAAATAAAATTTTCTTTGTATCAAATGTGCGGAATATTTTTGCAACCCTGCTGCAAAGTACTGCCATGAGCAAAACCAGGTAGATTTAAATAGCCAAATGAAGCTGACCTTTTAATGTTAACGGACGTAACTCCAGGGTGAGTTTAATTGTCCCAAGATATCTGATAAAGCCAGTGTTTCATTCAAGAAGTGCCTACATAAAATGTAAATACAGTCAGGGTATGGAGCTAAGGCTAGTGAGATTATTTAAATTTTAATTGAGACAAAAACCTTACATTGTTTTATAGATAACTGAAGAAAATTTTGTAGCAGCTTTTCATGGTGTCTTTCATGGGGTATAGAAGTCCTGACTTTGTCCTACACAGTTATGTATAAAACTTGAAAAGAGCTATAAGAATTCATGAGAAAGCTGCAAAGATCTCACACAGAGTGGGCAAGGTTTTACTATCTCAATGGTTTCCTGTTGACATACAACTTTTATACCATATCTGCTGCTTCCAGTCCAGGTTTTCTCTCTTGATTTTCCCCTTGCCAAGTGAAAGCTTCCCCATTTGTTTGAAATAGTCAGAGTTTGGAGAACAAGGACCATGGAAATGATGCATTCCCAATTTGTCTGTTTCTGTCAGGCTCAGTTTTTCAATCACCTCTTCTCCCGAGATTTCTCTGAATTTCATTACTGAGATTTCCTGGTTATTGCCAGTTATGGCTGCAATTATTAGATGGGATGAGTACGATCTTATAGTTGACAGAAATCAGCACAGCCCACAAAACTTATAAAATGGACAACTTTTTTGTCAGTTTCAAGGCCAGAGCATATATCAAGTAGTCAGTCCAGCTTCTAAGGCCTGAGTTACTCTGAAATCCCATCCAGCAATCTTTGCAATAAACCAAATACCTAATGGGTTTACAGAGGTTTATAGCCTTACCTAAATGCTTTACAATGCAAGTATTGTTCTTACCAACCAGGCAATTAGAGAGCTTACGACCAACTTTCAAAGTCTGGGGTTCCTCTGAAGGGGAGAAGAAAGAGGTTGGTCTACATAATGGACATGGAAAATACTAATTTTTTCTTTTTCTCAGTCATAATAATCTATCTTGCAGAAGATGGAACAAGGAGTCCAATTACTGGAAATCCCTTCCTGGCAATGGTCAGTCATTGCAAGCCCACACCTACTCATCAGCAGCCTTTCATACATTTTGTTCATATACCTTGGCTGATTCACTCTTCAGCAGAAGCAATTGATTTGCTCTTAAGTGACACTTTTCATCCTGAGAGGTGTCAGAGGGCAGTTATCAGTCAATCTGCTTGTCTTTTTGTTTAGCATAGCTTGGCTTGGCTTGGCTCCAGTCCACCTTGCCACAGCTGTGACAGGATGTCTGCCTGCAATGAACAACTGATTCTGGTCTACTTTTCTCTGGGTTACATGGTGTAACTCCTCAGCTTTCCCATTGCCTGACCTGAGGTAATGTATTAAGAGCAAGCTGGCCTAATCTGTATCTAATGGAAAAGTGACTGCAGCTCCTCCAGGCTAGGGACTGAACTTAACAAACATTGTAATTTAGGAGACACCCCTACCACGTCTCAATGTAAACCCAGGGAGGACTCGTTGCTGCTGTCTCCCTGAGGTTACTTATCACCATAATGTGAGGGCAGAGCCCCATCCCACCTTCTGAGCTGATGCTACATTGTCAAAATGTCCCTATTCCTTCCCCACAAGCACCTCCACATCCCCATCTACTTTGAGTACTTATATGGTCCCTGCTTCTGAGAGATGGTTTCGTTGTTCTGAATTCGATGGAAATTTTTAGTACTTTTAGAAAACAGTGCCAGCTGGAATATTCCCTCTCTGTGTGTCCAGCAAACAGCATTTTCCATTTCCTCAGTCAAATCCTCTTGGCTACAGCAAATGCTGCAGGAATCCACACTCATGCAAATGAGTAATGACACAGATTGGAATCTTGCAGATTGGAAATGCAGATTTGCAGAAAAGGAGCAGAACAGAAGGCTTCAGGAGATGAGGTACACTCCTCTGGGTAGCTCAGTCAGGTCACCATCGCTCAACTTTGTGATGTTATATGGCAATAATACTTGCGATCTGTGCAGACAGGCTTTGTGAGCAGTATTCTTCCCTTTATCAGGCAACTACTTTTCTTGGTTCAGGCTCGTGGATTTCCAAAGGTGTCTATGAAAACAACCTTGTGTTGGAAAAAATTTTGGAGTAATATATTTGAGGCTTTCTGGACATAATACTCAGCCAATTCTCAGTTGCTGACAGAAATAACTAATTGCATCATTTGCATCTATCTCTAATTCATAGCTTGTTATTTCCTGTTTCCTATTTTAGAAAATAAAAAGTCCCTGATTTAGGGCCAGATTTGTTACTGAAGACACACTGATTTACACCAAATAAGAACATGGCATGCCCATTTTCTTTGTTTGGGAGGTTTTTTTAATGGTTTTGGCCTCCTGGGTAAAATGTATTTTGTCAAAGAACAATCCGAGAGTGAAATATATCACTACTGATAGTCATACTTAGGCATAATATGCCATCCAGCATTCTGAGCTGTGCATTCACTGTGCTCTTTCACATGAATGCAAAGAACCTGGAAAATGCATAGTATGATGAAGTTTGGTATTCACTGGTGGAGTTGATGACCCACATAAACAAAACTAAAACCAGGGCAATGACACTAATAGCTGAGCTATTTCTTCAGAATAGTCTACTTTTGACTGAGACAGACACTATTCTGGTTCTACAGAATAGATGGCACTGAAGAGCTTGGTCCCAGTTTTTCCCAAATTGTACTTCCTGCCAAGACCCCCAAGATACTGGAGATCAGAGCCAGTTTGAGCAAGGCACTACAAACCCAACTGGATGGCACATCAGCATGAAGTCTCTCAGTCATCAGCTACTGCTAGATCTTCACACTTGTAGTTCTGGGGTATCCAAGAATTTTGTCTATACCTCTTGGTAGGTTTGCGCCCTTGGTCTACCTCAGCTTCCCAGATATAAACTCATGATATTAGCATACCTGTATTGTGCAAGGATACTTCAAGGATATGTTCAGTAACGCTGGGAAGTGTAAGATGCTGGAAAGAGGGGTGAAATGGGGTAGTGAGACTAACGTCATCTCCCACAGACCAGCAAGTCTGAAGAAGATCTCAAAATAGCAGTTGGAGCAAGAAAATGCTGCTCAGATACTTTCTTACTAGACTCTGCCTTGTCTGCTTCCCCCACCACAGTCAAAATCAGCTCCAGGAACAGTTTGCAAGTGAATATGTAACAAAAATTCGGTGTTCTTGGGTGTTTTTTGAAATATGGCCATTGACTTTGGTATCTGATTGCAAAACTGGCCTAATGTAGCCCCAGTTGCAAATTATGGCCCATGCCAAAAAGACAGATCTCTCCACCTGCTCTACTTACCTCTGCAAAGCACTTCAGGAAGCCCTATGTATATACAGGGAGTTTTGTGGATGAAAAGTGCTGGGGAAGCACAAGGTATTATTGTATTCTATAGATGCATTTTACCAGGCCTTGACCTTTGAGGTTCTTGCTGAATGTCTCCTCCTTGCAAACAAGAGAAAAGAGTTAACATTTTACTCCTGCTTTTCGACCTCAGCAGAATATTTTTTAACAAGGGCGTTAAAAGAAAAAGCCTTGTTGCTTCTTCCTTTAACCTTTAAAGGGAGTTTTGTCTTTCCATGAACTCTGCTTCTGCTTTGTAATTTGAACTTGCTATTAGGAAACTGACATTTTAAAGCTGATTCAGGTTTCTGATCAAAGATGCTGGTGGTTGAAACGAGTTATGTCACAAAGCCCTCTCCCTGTCTCAGCTGGTGTTATTTGCTGGGGTCTCAGCAGATTATTCCTCTTGGTTTTCTCATTGATCTGTCTCATTCCTCATTTTAGTACCTTTTCCAGTCAAGGGCATACATATCATCTCTCTCTTACTCCCATGGAGAAAAACCCTCCAAGTCCACAGACTGTTCTGATCACACACCATTATACTTTTTTCTCATTTTCCACTGTACTCACAGCTAACCATGAAGGAGTTAGGACAATGAACACTCTCAGGAACATGGGAGTGCTTGTGTTGTCCAGCTCCATGTGTTTTTGTGATATTTAACAAAATTCTTATGATGTAACCCCTTCCCTCTGTAGTACTGCATGAGTGAGGATCTTGGGAACTTTTGAAAGTGCTTTTTATTTGCATCTCTGTGTACCTAAACACTCTGGAAAAAAATGATATTTGCTTACATATGTCACATGCTAAGATACTTGCTTTAACTTGGTTGTTGAATTTTTCAGTCTATAAATTTTTTTCTTTGACTTGACTCTGATTTTAAACTTATTCACTGACTACTGTAGCATTTCTTCTGATTTACACTCATGGAATTGAAACTCAGATTCACTCCTAAAACGATAGAACTCTGTCAATAACTGGGCTGAATAGTTTAAACTCTTCAATTGGCTTCACTTAAGTCAATAAATTGGCTTATGTGCCAATTGTACACAATGCACAAGAGGGTAGGGAGGTGCTAGCACCTCTCTTTTACTGCTTGTCCCCTGGGGTCCACAGGGATCAAACCCAAATCTCTAAGATGTTGAACTTCTCAGTTCCTCTCTCCCCCAGTTATCAGCCTTTCTAGAAGTGGCTGGAGAAGACCCAAAAAGAGGAGATGATTGTTTGCTAAATATTCACTTCAAGGGGATGACAGTTCTGCTCTTCAGCAAATCCAGGAGAGGAACCAAGGGTGGAGTCAGTGCTCTTCTTTCTCCCGCCTAGATATTGTCCATGAAAGCATAGTCTGAAGCATGAACTCTTCAAGGACCATATCTCTTGGAAGGACTGGAAATCGTTCTCTCTCCTAGAAGAGTGATAATATTTGAATAGAAGAAAGGCAGAACAGCAATTCAATTAGGAGAAATTGGAGGCTTAGATGATGAACAGAAATAGCTGGGAGAGGTGTACCAAGGTGCTGACGGAGCGAATTCTGCCAGAGTGGCAGAGCAGCCATGATGTGAGTCTCAGAAGCAAGAAAAACAGTGACATAGTTCTTGCCTGCCTGTCTTTTCTAGAAGTTTATTATATTGAACAGGGCCCTTTCTCAGATGAAACTGCATTTGTATTCTTGGAAATTTGACAAAAATGTCTCCTGAGAACTGGCCTATTTCCTTTCTTTCCGAGCTGACCTTTTAATGAGGTCTCATTTTGCTTCCATAAGCTAAGAACAAAGTGTACGAGACCAGCACACAAGACATGCATTGTCTTTCTAGGATTTCTCGTCTGGTTCATTCTCCTGCACGTTTCTGCTTTCTAGGGCCCAAATCCTGGAACAGTTTTTTTTACCCTTCAGTGAGAAGTGATCTTCTTTGAGCAACCAACAGAATGGATGTACTTACTTTGAAAGCCACCACTGTGCTCAGTGGAAAAGCCACCTATTCACTGTATCTTCTCTCATGACTTAGCACAAGTCTTTCACTCTGAAAAGAGTTTGCTTGTTTGCTTGTTTGTTTGCTTTTATCAACCAAATAAAGGATCAGGAGCATTGTGTTCCTGAAATAAAGGTCACAAAAATCTTTTGATCTGATTCATAAGAAAGTAATACCACATTTTATGTTTGGTTGGTTTTTTGTTGTTGTTGTTGTTTTTTGTTTTTTGGTTTTTTTTTTGGCAATACAAGACCTAATCCTGGTATTTTCATAAGGATGCATCAGCAGATGGTAGGTGGAAAGATTAATCAAAGCCTACATTTCCATGGGCATTTAGGTTTATATTAGGAATGGAGAGGAGGGCTCATATTCAGAAATGAGGTCTTAGTGTTGGGCTCACAGTCTGCTTTATCCCAGTTGTTATAGACAAAGCAAAAATAGAGTAGAAAGTCCCTGGCCACAAAACTTGACGTCATAAATGGAAGAGTTTAAGTGGGATGGAAAGTCAGACAGACTCCTTGGTGGAACAATTTGGGAGTCTCTTTCCTTCTTGCTTAATCATGACAGAAGCCTAGGAATAAGTAGTAACAACATGGTAATTTTGTTCTCATCTGTTCCAGATCTGATCAAGATCCGGATAGAGAAATGAAGTCCCCTATGGTCAACCTGAGCTTCTGAGGAAGTGAAATCAGGGAATAAATCTATGCTCACTCTCATCTCTCCATCCTGAACATGTTGTGGCAACTAAAGTAATGTGCCAGAGCTAGGGTCTTGGTAGCAAAGGGATTTCATAACCTTCATCAAGCTCCTGAACAGAGATCATTTTGCCAAGGGATCTGGAAAACCCACTCTAGGCACTTGCAAACTGAGGCAGTTACTCTGGCTTGGCACACTGTGCACAAGGGAGATTGTTACTCAGTGTTCTCTTACACCTAAACTACAACACAA
Organism: Anseranas semipalmata; assembly: GCA_013399115.1. Taxonomy (NCBI): domain Eukaryota; kingdom Metazoa; phylum Chordata; class Aves; order Anseriformes; family Anseranatidae; genus Anseranas; species Anseranas semipalmata. Next base: position 452,433 of record VXAA01002258.1, on the reverse strand, counting down.
TCCAGTAGCTGGAAAGGGGGGGAAGAAGCAAGGTCGCAGATTTCAGTGATAGGGAATGTTAACATAAAAATTATATATTCCTCCATTGGTAAAATTCTTAATTGTATTAACACTTCTTTTAAAATGAGACATTCTAGCTAAGCTGGAAATTCATGCAAGATATACTGAGTTACACCACAGCCTGCTTTACATAGGATGGCAATGGCCTTAAAAATGATAGTGTGGTCACAGCGGCCTTATTCAGCACATTCAAACAGGCTGGAAAACCATTTAGCACATATTTAACACAGGGACACAACTCACTGCTATACACTATTGCGCTGGAGCTGTAAATTCAGTCCTTATATTTAGTGTTTAATCAAAAAGCTCAGAGTCAACATGTATTTATTTTCTAACAGTTCCTTTCATCTTAGCCCAGAGAGACAAGGAGTAGAAAATAGCTGCCTGATGGGAGTCAGGGATTCATGCTCCTGCTCCTCACGATAAGTGACAGAGAGCAAAGTGTTCATACACCTTCTAATCATGATAAAACAGAGATGAGAGATTGTAGGGTTCTTAAAAATGAAAGTGATAATATTTCAGAGATGTGCTCACACCCCAATAATCCTTGTTACAGGTCCGTTTCTTAAATGGTGTTTCAGTTTGCAGATCTCAGCAACAACATTAACTGCCCAAAATACATTCACCTGCAGAACAAAAGAAAGAGCTAGGTATAACATGATGGTGGGCCAGGGATATTCCAGGCTAAGACAGCAGACAACTTATGATGTCTTCCTGTAACTCCTCACAATGTGTACTTTTGCAGAAAGATGTGGATTCAGCCTGACAGGTCAAAGGAGCTAGGACATGCTCACAACTGCACTAGCCTGATATGTCCTTAGGTTTGATAGAGACCTTTTCTCTATAGATGTCACATTTATAGAAGCAAACCAGAAAATTTTTAGTGAATGTCTTTAGAGAGAATGGGTTAGGGACGGCAAGGAGAGTTGGAAGTCACGAGGCAGATGCTGAAGGCAGGATTTGAAGGACTGCTCAGACCAGAGACTGGGTTGCCTGAGGCTTTCCAAAGGCAGCTGGCACATCTCTCTAGCTGGAAGAGAAAACAGACCCCAGACAAACCAACAGCTCAGTTCTTGACAAATACAACTCCTGGGGCACTTTGAAAACTGGATTTTAGTGTTGTCTCATGTCAACAGCTAATTATTGCTCTGTACAACATCCCTGAGATGGTAAAATATGAGGGACTTAGAATTTCCATCTTCTGGATGTTCCAGATAAGGATCACAGGCTTAACAGAGTTGGTACTGAGTTACTATATTTAGAGATGCAAAAGTTTACCCATGAAAGATATTTCTTGTGCATATATTTTATTATTTTTGTTATGCACTTAAGATAGAAAGTTTATGATCAGTGCTTCTCTATGGAAGAGAGAATTAAATCACATTTATGACTTTCCTTCTTGTTCCATGAGCCTCTTACATATTATTAGCTCCAGGAGAAAGAGAAACGCGTTAGATTTTGTAAAGTAAGTTCCTATAGACTTTAATTTTGCTTTTTGCTTCTCTTCATTCTGATGAATACACTTTACAATTTACGTACATGAAAACATCATCTCTTCAGTCTCTTTGTCGTTTCTTCAATTGAAGGTCATTGATTTTCTCTAGACAGCTCCTTTGGGAACTTGCAGAGAGATCGATATTTTAAGAAAATGCAAGGTAGCTGTAACATCATCAAGGCTATGAAAAAGAAATAATTCAGTATTAACTCGGGTAATTTTTTCACATGGTTGACAAAACTGGGCATTCTGAAAAAGTAAAGAGCTATTAATATTTTCAAATTTATGTTAAAAATAAGAGGTAAACATGGAGAAGCACACAATGTTAGCAAGATATGCTCCAGTTACAATGAATTAAAGCAATGGATACTGAGCCAGACCTGTAGCTGTGTAAAAGAAAAACTCCATTAAATTCAATGCTCAAAAGTTCCATTTTGATTAATTCCTTTTTAATTAAGAGTGTGTCTGGGGAGGTTTGTTTCTGCAGCCATGGACACCAGATTGCCTTCGTTTTGGAAGCTTTGAGAGGTTATAGCGCCAAAATTCTCTGGAGTTCAACTGTGAAAAAAAAAAAAAAAGAAATACTGTGCTTTATCACAGTTGGGTCAGGAACTGGAAGAGGGGGAAGCAAAAACTTGACACTTGTTGGATATCCCAATTTATTGTTCTGTCTGAATGCAGCGGGTCACAGTAGCATAGGGAGGTTGCTACTGAACTGAGGACTTTCATGCGTGAAATTAACTTTAGTGAGTGTAAAGAAAAAGACTGGAGAGACCAAAGAATCCTGAAATATGTCCCATCCCTTGAAGACCCGTTTCCCACTTCTGTTATATATTTAGAAATTGGTAATTAATATTTAGGGCCTTGACCATGACACCTACAGATTTATATTAATCACTGGCACAAATAGATGTATTGATTTAATCATCATTGCAGTGTCTCTTATGATTGCACTTGTATCCCACACTGATGGTGAATTGTCTAACACTTAGACCCATTGTCTTAGTGGTAGAAATGGTCTTGCATTGGTGGCTATGAGTTTATGGCCTGTTTCCCTAAAACCACCCTCCCACTGTGAACTTACAATTTTATTTTTAAAATGTATTTGCTTTAAAGGCTGTTTGACACAAAAATAGCTTGAAAAAGCTGTCTGGTACACTGTGACTCAACCACAGGGAATAGGAAAACTTATTTTAGTAGTAAATTATCAACAACAAAAGAAACTGCAGTGTTTTCCAGGTTTGACACCCAAGGCACTAGACCAGTAAATATTATTTGACAAAGCCACAAAGACCACGTTTTCCCCCATCCCTAATGTTCACTGTGGGAGTGGGAACAAAGTTTTTCTGTTTGTTTGTTTGTTTGACATAAGGAGAAGTTTTCTGTGAGAAGGTAAAAATAATAATAGTAATAATAATTCCAAATGAAATGAGTCAGAGGAGGAGAAGGTTTTCTCCTTACTCAGTGAGAGAGAGAAAAATTCACTGTACCTTTGTATTGTGATACACACAAGTAGAGCTGAAGCAGATCCTGAGAGTTTGTCTAATGTTGTCTAAAGTCACTTCCTGCCAGGGAATGGGGTCACTTCTACAAACCCTCAAGCATACTTCAATCAACTTATGCCTAATGACCTCTAATGATAAAGACTTTCCAAAGCCAAGTGGACTTAATTTTGAAGTTAAAGATTTGGCTTCTAGAATTTGCTTTCGGGCACACTGTTTTGTCCTGACATCTTCCAATCTTTTCTTCCTTTTACCATCAAATATTGAACATGTTGCCTTGAAAAAAAAAAATATTTAAGCTGCTTTAGCATATTTCAAAGCTTATCTTACCTTTTATGTAATTTGTGACATTTCATTACACTGTAATATTGATTCAAGATCACAAATTTGCAGTGGGAAGGGGTCAAGAAGAAGTTTAACTCAGCAGAATGCAAAACCAAGTAACCAAAATATGATATTATCAATTATTTTAAATAGGAAATTTAATATCCAACCTGAAGAAGAAAGCCTCATCATTTTGCTGTCCAGCTAAAATTGACATGTGCCCCAACAGAAATGCCAGCTGTGGGTTTTTAATGTAAAAGGCTTTGACAAAGGGATATTTTTTGTTACTTTTCCTTTCAATGAATGAATACATTCCCTCTTGACCTCTGTGACATGCTACTATTGATTTAGTGCAAAAGTAAAGGCAAAGGCTGACTTGCATATCTGAAAGTCACATGCTGATTAATGCACAGGAGGATGTTTACCTGGATGTTTACATCAGGAGGAGGTTCTTCACTGAGAGGGTGGTTGCACACTGGAACAGGCTCCCCAGTGAAGTAGTCACTGCACCAAGCCTGTCTGAATTTAAGAGGCGTTTGGACTGTGCACTTAGTCACATGGTCTAAAATTTTGGGTAGACCTGTGCAGTACCAGGAGTTGGACTCGATGATCCTTATGGGTCCCTTCCAACTTGGGATATTCTATGATTCTATGATTCTATGATTTACCTGGCCAAGAAGAACTTAATTTTTTTTTTTTTTTCTGAATCATGCAAGACTATTCTAGTTTAGCCATATGACTCTTGCTCTGAAACAGGTTTTTTTCTCACCACTTTCCACCTGTGTGCTGTGGCCACTTCACCAAAATCAACCTTTCCCAGAAGTTTACTAGGTAAAAACTCTTTCCTGCACATGGTCTGCTCACAGTCAGTGCAGCTAAATTATCTATTCTGAGTCATCTGCCCAGCAGAAGATACAAATGCATAAATTATTGGCACCACCTATTGGTGAAAAAGGCAAATTATACAGCATTTCTAGGTTAGCTTAAATATTTTGAATAAATATGGCTTCAAACATTCCTCCTGTTAGGATTTATTTTATCTATACAACCCAGTCAGGCCTCCCAAGCTTTGCATTTCCCTGTGCCAAAGATATCATTGAGTTTGATTATTTTACTGGTGATACACCTTCCACAGGGGTCACACAGGAGAGGAGGAGGCAAAGCAAAAAGCTACAGGTGGAACAGGTCTCACTAATCTGAGTTTTGTTTTTTTTTTTTTTTTTCCAAGACCTTTTCCCCTAAGATGCAAGCACAGCTCTGTGGGTTGTTTTCCACTCTGCACCACAAGCAGCAGCCACAGCTGGTCAATGAATCATGGATTAGAGTGACCTTAGTTGCCTTCAGCTCTTGTGAGCAGGAAAGAAACTGCATGATACAGGACTTGCTGAGGCAGATGCAAAACTGTGGGCTTCTCATCCAAAATGGCCCAGTATCTTTGCAAAAGAGGATGATGTGAAGCTAACAACAGAAATCGAAATGGTGATTTGGAGGCAGAGGCACCTGCATTTTTAGTTCTTTTGCTCATCTTGATCACGTGTCTGTGATCAATTGATCAAGTTGTAGTTAAATATCTGCAGAGATTTTGGTGTTTGTTTTGTTTGTTTGTTTGTTTTGACATAGCTGTGGCAAGCTGTTTATGGTAACCCCCAGAGCGCACAGAGTAGTGGAAGGAACCTGAACATTTTTCAGGCATTTTGAACTGTTTCATGTAAAGACATTCTGGCTTGAATTACCCATATTAGTCTAGAAGAAAAGTGAGGGAAAACTTTGTGCCAAGGGACATGTTAGTTCTTTGTGGCTCCTGTCATGCAGACTTGTTTGAATGATTTACATTTTCACTGAATAAAAGAGAAGAGGAAAGAGAGAATGGCATTTTGCTTCAGGCTACTTTTTCTCAAATCGCAAAGAGCTGTTTTGTGATATTAGCCATAAGTTATCTAGTGAGAGAAAATATATTTTTAGCTCTTGGTGTGCTAAACTATGCATTCAGGAAAGAGCATTGGATTTTGGCCCGGCGTGGGCTAATTAAAATGTGGAAAGGGTCTGCTGGATGTTTCAGTGCTATAGCAACTTATCCTCTGAGTTTCTTTGAGTTGTGTTTCTTTTTGTCTTCCCAGACTTCCTAGATGAGAAAAACACTGGTATGGGTAAATTGCTTCACTGTTTCCTTCTTTCTAAAGTCTTCCAGCTGGAGTGTATCTACCTCTGCATTCTGGTTCTCTTGGTGCTGCACATGAGTTGGTCATCTCATATTTACATAGGCAAAAGTCCTCTTTCACCGCTATTAACTTGTCCAGCAGTAAGGGCTCCAGTTCTCTGAAACATCAAGAATGAGCGAGGACACTCGATGGATACAGAAAGCCTCAGACAGATTTTCTGAAACATAAAGCACTGCTTGATTTGTCTAAAGGTGTATTTAAGCACTGTCATGACCTAACCTTTACAATATCTGAGTACGTATACTCTATGAAGAAGGATTGACTATCATACATAGCAAACAGCTAGGCTCATGTACCTTCATTTCTATTTTAAAGAGAATATTGTTCTGCACGTTCTGAGATGAAAAGTGATTGTGGTCAATTTTAGCAAAACTGGCACATATATGAGGCAGTGCTAATGGCAGAACAATTTTCATTTGCCAGTTGATTGTACTTACCTGACAGAAAAAACATTTATAAAGATATCCTATCATGTCTGATCTTCTGCCTTGAATGAGTGAGAAGGCAACTTCAGGTATTGGAAGATCAGTTTTCTCTAGAATATACACCTTTCTCTGTGGGCTTCTGCTGCAAAACACAACATGGTTATTTATTTCTAGTGAGTGTCTATTATCTTTAGACAAGTTGAAGATAAAATATAAAAACTTGGAGACTGATTTTAGAAAGTGCCATTTTTTTATTATTATTATTTAGATTTATAAACCAGTGAGTAACGTACAGATTACAGCTTACAACCACTATGTGAATCCTGCTTAGCTGAGTTCAGAAGAAGAAACCAGGAATTTAGTATTTACTAGATCCGACAACTGGTAGAATACCACACCTCTTTCCTGACAGCTACCATGCTTAGGGAAACTTAGGGCATTCTACATAGTTTGTATCCATGACATGTAGCAAAGAACTAATTCTGTATTGACCTATGAGTGATCTGAGTAGTGCATCATGTGGTTAAAGATCTGTACAAGAAAAAAACGTAAAGAGATTTTTAAAAACAGAGAGAGAGAGAGAGAGAGAGAGAGAGAGAGAGATTAATTTGTAGACGTAAAATGTTAACCAAATCTATTTCTCCAACTCAGGTCCAGCATGCAATTTGGACATTCAGATGTAGATATGGTATGGATGGTATCTGCATAGGCTGATGTCCTCCATTGGGAGAGAATGGACCCATCATGCAGAAGGCAGCAATTGTTCAGGAATGTGCCTTATCTGGTCAGGACTGCCAAGGTCCATCTTAATTGATACTGGCTGTGGGCAGCCAGTTCCAAATATTTATGGTCAGATGGTGGCAGATGAGTTGTATGGATGGCCTTTCCCAGGAGTCTGCAGCTGTTTAAATAGTCCCCCTGCGGGAGCCACAGCACCACAGCTATGTTTGACATTACTAAACCTCAGCAGGGACAGGGAGAGCCATGGGGACAAGGAGTCCTCCCTGCTTCCTGACTTCCATAGATTACTTTAATTGGTAAAACTATGTTCCTGTCACTGGAGAGGGCATGTCATAAAACAAAACATGAACAAAATCCTGAGCCTAAGAATTCATTTGCCCTGCGGCTCAACAAAACCCTTCTGGGTAAAGCTGTGTCTACAGGGAGTCAGAGCACCAGCAGCGAGAGGAATCCCTTGGAAAGGGGACAGGGCTGTCACACCTCTCAAAGGGGGACAAAGTAAACAATCTCCATGGCTTCCTGCCAGCTTTTTTTTATTATTATTATTTTTCCCAGTGATTTTTGGCTTTTCCATCAGAACAAGTACGTGCATCCTCAGTGTAGCATCATCATCTTTCTAGGGTGGGGTAAAAGGAAAACTTTCTCTGTGTGTGAGTGCACACGTATATGTGAAAGTAAGGGACATTATTTGAGTAATGTGCCTTTTTGCTGCTTTCACATACAATTCAGTTATGACAAGCCTGGATACACTATTGAAAGTGGTACTTAGCAGCTCTTGTACTTTCAAACAGATCTTTTTTTTTTTTTTTTTCAAAGTTAATTGAAATTTTTACAGGAACAATTAAAATTAATTTTGATTTGTGGTTCATCTTCAACAATTGATGTTAAACAGGCTCTTTTAATCTGAATCTGGTTAAGCAAGCCTGTTTTATTTGTGCCAGTGTGTAGTGTTTCATACTGCCACTATTAATACCATAACAAATGTGAGATAAAAATCATCTTTAGATGCTTGAAAGATAAAGTAATCCTAATTATAATCCTGTTATTGCCTACAGTTGTTCTAGAAATATATTTTAAGCTTACTCCTCAGTACCTCTGCGCTTTTTGTAGTTATCCTGTATAAAATCAGTATGGAAACTCAGATCTTTTTTCCTGTAAGGTTGCTGCTGAATGATAACTGCTGTTCTCTTGAGCCTCCCTGCCTGATTTCAGACCAGCTGATTTTCCTGTCTAAAGGACCTTTGGCAGAGTGTGCCCCTTACTCTTCCTCATTCCCCGAGCTTCACCACACCATGGCCAGGTCCTTGCTCTTCAAGCACCACTCTGTGCAGGGTGAGAGGATTTCCTCCCGCCTCAGTTTTCCTATGGAGTGCCCAATGCCATTCCCCTGCCCAAACTCAAAGGTAAATAATTTATTTTTCCAGTTTCTCCATGTGTCTCTGAGATTCTTTTCCAGTCTTCCAAAGGTCTTTACAGAGGGCAGTAAGACTGTACAGTAGAGCTGCCCTCTCTATTTAAACAATGCCGATTGTGTGCCAAGAACCTTGGGCAAGATCATGTAAGCTGAAAGAGTTCAGTAATAAATAAGTTTTAAAACCTGTCCTTAAGCTTGCTACTCAACATTAGCAGGAAAGCACACACGAGTGTGTGTGGCGAATGTTTTATATCTGTTAAACTGTTAATAAACTTTTCCAGAAGCTGCTTTGTTTTGTTCTTTTCCAATGAGCAGTGTCCTAGAGATGAACTGTCCATCGTTTTTATTTCATTCATGTACATTTTTTAGTTCAACATTTTTTAAAAAATCGTGATTATCCTTGAGTTCTTCACTGAAAGCAAGATTTAATCAATGGTTCCTTTGTTTAGCGTTGCTCCGTTGAACTTGGTTGATGGGTTTCTAATTTTCTCTCAGTCATGTGGTAAATGAAGTAGAAACAGAATGGCCAGTAATGTAAAGAGAAAATGGTGTGTCTGACAGCCTTTAGACTGCAGATCCATGTCACAAAGGCCCAACATCTCCATGTCTCCCACTCTGTTGGAGTTCACCGTATAAGAAGTTCCCATGACCGGAAGCCCAAGATTCATTCCATAAGCGTTTACTTTGGAAAGAAACTTGTTCCTGAAGCTTGTGTCCGTGTGATCTCTTCCAGCCTCTAACTGCAACTTGGTTTTATTCCAGAAAACATTGCTAGATTGAAAATCCAAGAGCGAGATATTTCCTGCCCCTCTATCATATAATTATAGTCGTATGGAGACAGGATTGGTGTTTGATCTCCAGGCTGGCTCCAACTTCTGCTGCTCCAACAAGAACCGGCCGATATCTTCGTTCCAGGTCTTCCAAACTATTTGTGTAGTATAGGAAGGACACATGTAATCATAATCAATCCTTTAAAAGTCACTAGATAAAAAGATATAAATAGACCTTGGAACAGGAACTGGAAACCAGCCTCCCCGTTTCAGGTGACAACACTAATAGTTTGGCTAGAAGATGGCCTTTCTGCTACCCCTCTTTGATAAAGAGGAGATCTGCTGCATAAAGGCTCAGTTTCAATACAACAGGCAAAGAATGCTCTCCCCTGTCCCCCCAACACATAGGCTGTCTGCTGACAAAGCCATTCATGAAGCCTTGTGGAAGAAGAGAGTTTGAACCTCCATAGATGATAGGGACTGGAAGGTTTTCCACTTTCCAGAATATGCTTGAAAGGGGGTAGCAATTACCTTCTCTTTCTGCGACACATGAAGAGTGGATAGAGCCTGTTTCATTCTTTTAAAAGCAAAGGTGGCCAAGTTAGTAAGGGCCTCCTTGTAAGAGTCACACACCAAAACTACAGAAAGGGAAGGGTTTAAGGCAAACAGCTCTCTTCAGTGGTTACTCTCACATCTACCACCTTCAGTTTGCTAGTCATTGATCTATTTTTCCTGAGTGTATTAATGACCCAAAGCTGAACAGACCAGCTCAAGAGTCAGAAAAATCCAAGTTAAATATTCTGGCTGTTAGGCATACATTTCACTTATTTTAGCTCCATTTAAAATAGGCCTTCTGACAAAGACTGTCATCTAACCTGAAGTCAGTGTAGAAGAATGCCCTTCCAGAGTACAACTGGTTGCATGCTAAGCTAGGTAAAAGATTTGCTACTTTCTAGAAGTTCCCCTCTCCCTTATCCCCATTCAGCCTGTCAAAGACTAGACACAATATATTACTTCAAGAAATTTTATCCAGGTGAGATAAATCCTGCAGAGAACATCTTCTTCTGGATCTAACCCTTTAACTTGTTTGACCAAGGCTTCTATAAAAATGTAAGAAATGGTTGAGCTCACCCAGATTTCTGTCTGTTTTCTCTATGTAGATGGCAATTTTCCCATGGCAGAGTTGTCTTTTAGTAAGCGTGTATCTAACTTCCTGGCACAACAGCATCTGAATCTTAGAGATGTGACAGGCTGAGGGTGTGCATTTGTCACTTATAACCTATTTTGTTTTTAAAAAAAGACATCGTGCTTTTAACTTTCCTTTAGCCTTCAGTTTGTCTTGAAAGTGATACATCCACAGTCTTTTGCAGTAGGCACTTTAATATCACAAATAATACATTATCCAATGAACGATGATTATGGCTGTTTCCAAGTCTCCTCCTTCTCCATTAGCTGTTGGTTTGCTTTTTTATTAAAGATCTTGTACTAGATGAAAACTGCAGAGTTCTTGCGGGTGAATTCTAAATGGACATAACAGATGTAAAATATTGATTTCCAGTCAATTCCTATGATTAAAAAACCAACAACAACAACAAAACAAACAAACAAAAAACACATTTTACAGTGGAAAAGTTCACACAGAACACAGGAAATAGAGAAAAATATTTCCTTCCCACTTCAGCACAGGAGCTATACAGAGTGTTCCAAGCCAGAGAACATGCAAACAATGTTCAGTCTTCAGGCAAGGTCAGCAAAGCAGATGTAACTTTAAGTTTACCACTCGTGTAGTGTGAGAACAATCCCTGGATAATGAAAAGACCTTATGGGGAAACCATGGAGTTTGTTAAGCGCCTTGGCTAAAGGCACCATATGATTCACTGTGCACCATTTCCACATTGCTCAATGCTCTTGGGGCTGCTGGAGCAGCAATGATTGGAAAAAAAAAAAAAATGTTTCGAGAAAAATATCTCCAAAGATTGTGGGGGGGAGGGGAGAAGAAAACAGCAAGACTCCAGGGCTACTGTCGGAGTCCTCCATCTTCTACTGAGTGTAGATCACTTTGAAGGATGCCTTGCTCTGCATGGACTAGCTGCATTACTAAAGACATGTGCAAGTGTCGTAAGGTAACATTGGTTGTACAAACCACCTCCTACATTTTCAGCCACTCCTGGCTCTTCCACTGCTAGCAGTGAGCTGAGACATCTAGCATAAAAACTAAACATACACATAACCTTTGTGTTTGTTTAAGGGATATCAGGTTCAACATGTAGTTTATTAGAGTCTTGATCCTTGACAGACATTTCTATATTGTATTTCAATGAGGACAAGGAGATGAAAAATATGAATTAATGTCAGAGAGAAGAAACACTGCATTTTCCTTGGAAACTTCTTGTAGATATTTCAAAAAGTGAGACCTGCCCAAATAAATATACAGTTCACTGACAGCTAAAATTATCCATTTGTAGTTCATTAGTGCTTTGTCATAATAAAAACATTAAGGAGATGATATTCCCTTTCAAGTTTTTTTGGAGGGGGAAGAGCAACAACATTGTCAAGTGATGTATGTGACAGAGTAAGTTAACCTTTGTAACTCTGACCAAGGTCAGGTGACTGAGGTTGGAAAATAAGTTTTAATCCCCCTCTATATCACGTGGGTGCTAGGATTTGCTGTCTCTGGATCTCAGTAATACACAGATGTGAATCAAGCTCTAGTTTGCTGCTAATCTCCTATTCTCTCATGTATTCATGCATTGGAAGCTGAAGCCAGCAAAAGTCTAATGTGATATATATATATATATATATGTATATATATATATATATATATATTTTTTCCTCTAAGCATACTTAATTACTACTGCAAATGTCTACCAAATACAATTAAATTGTCCTTCATGCAGGAGTCTCTGAACTGGTTGTGTTTTCCTGAAAAAAAATAGATAGAACTGATGAATCATTGGTTATTATGTGTGGTCTATGCTTTGCTGGCAATCAGCCTAATTGGTTTAGCAGTTGTTTTATTTTAGGATGAGGGGGAATGGGCTGAAGTTGTGCCAGGGGAGGTTTAGGTTAGATATTAGGAAAAACTTCTTTACTGAAAGGGTTGTTAGGCATTGGAATAGGCTGCCCAGGGAAGTGGTTGAGTCACCATCCCTGGAGGTATTCAAAAGATGTTTAGATGTAGAGCTTAGTGACATGGTTTAGTGAAGGACTTGGCAGTGTTAGGTCATAGGTTGGACTAGGTGATCTTGGAGGTCTCTTCCAACCTAAATGGTTCTGTGATTCTATTTTGTAACAGAGGAAAATAATGGATTTGAAATCATTTACAAATTTACACCACCTAGTGAAGTGCATGCCTGTGCAAATTAGTATAGAAATTTAATTAGCAATGACCCCTTATATATGATATATGACATACTCTGAAAATAATTTTGTGTTAATCCAGGTTCTGGAGCACAGATATCCACCTTATAAGAAAATAACCATGGATGAAATTATGGGAAAAACCTTTCTGATAGCTCACCAGTTTTTCTTACCTGGTCTTCTGCTGCGCTTATCTTCCAGCCCTAGCTGATTTTCCCAAGATGGGATGACAAGGTAATGTGGAAAAATTGCCAGCTCATGCATTGCAATCAACTGCTCTATTGAAAAATACATAATTATATTTTACAGGACGAAAAACCTTTCCTTGCTCACACAAATTTAAACAGAGAGACTGATGCTCAGTTGCCTTGTTCAGCAAGGTGTTCAGCAGTGATGATTCCCAGTGCACGCTTTCCTGGGCCCACGGTTGCAGTGACTGACCTCCTCTTGAACAGCTTTAAAAGTCTTATCTGTGTGACTAACAAATAGTCTTTCAGATGATGTCATGAAAAGGTTTCATAAAAAAAAATAAAAGGCTTTATTTTACCTCTACTCCATACTAGAATAGAGCTGAACAGAAATCCAGAATTGTTAGCTTTTGATATTTATTTAACTTTGACACACCATTATGAGATTTCATTTGCATTTAGCGGTAAGGAGTGAGATTCACTTTGACTTCAAGTGCACCAACTCCTCAAAAAACACATCATCATTCCAGAGAGAATTCTACATTCTACATCTTCCATTCCAGAGAGATCATAAAGTTAAATTTGGAAAACACACAGCATTGGAAAGATCTTGCCTTAAAAGCAGTCAAAGCGAGTTTAGAATTAGTTTTAGTATATGCTCAACCAAAAAAGAAGTACCACAGCAGCTGTTCCTCCTGCTGCTATGCTGCTATTTTGATGGGTATGGTGGGGTGGCATTAAGCAATCATTTGTATAGCAGTAATATTAATAAGTCCGATTTTATGACTCTATTTTCACTGTGGATTGCCAGATTAGTCTTTGCCCTAAGCACAAGCATGGCTATACCAGTGGCTCTGCATGGAAACACTTTCCTCAGTGACCTTAGGTCACTTGGTGCTGAAGATATTGGTGAAAAATAATCTCTTTACAAAGCAGATGAAAACATTGTACCAGTAGATATGGTCTTGTAGAGCATTTCCAAGCACACTTCAGTAGTGTTGGAGGATAGGGAAGGGGACATTTTGCATGCTGTTGATCTGTGGGAACCTGACAGACTAGGTTTTAACTTTCTGATAATAAAAAGAGAGGGGAGGAGATCACATCCCAGTGCAAGGACTGAGAAAATGGGTTTAGTTTTCTCTTGAGTTTCCTGCTCTTACATGCAGTCATAGCAGTACCGTTTAGCAGACTTGTTAGGATTATATGCAGAGGGTCTCTGTATGTCTTACTTCAAGGTATTTTAATGACAGACTTGCAGAAATGATTCCTATATGCATGTACTAGCTCTACCTAACAGTGCCAACAGCAATGAAGATACAGTGACAGGCCACTTTGTGATGCTTAGGATGCTGGGGGAAAAACAGGAAAGAACAAACAATCCTGGAAAACTAGTTATGGTGAAAGTCATGGTCAATATGAGTTTTAATGTGCTGCAATAGCTATTCGTCTATACTTTTCTCCATATTTCTCTAAATGTTCAGATGACATTCAAGTTCATGCACATGAAAGAATATAGGTGTTTAGTTTAATTTATCCAGGAGAAAGATGGAAGCCCTCATGATACCAGGCATTTGGCCAAGCTAAGTAAAAATTTCTGACATGAGTGCACACTTTCATTTATCAGAAAGATTCACAACAAGATCAAATATCTGCCAGGGAAGCTGAGCAAATTTAGATGAAAGATCAAGACTCTGATTTTTGCCTTCCAAAATAACTAAAGATTATGTCAGTTTACCACAGGGCATACCAAAATCACTTTTTCTCACGTCTTTAAATCAAGACTGGATAGTTTTCTAAAACAAAGTGACATAGCTCAACCATCAAGTTCTCTTAAGACTTAGTGAAATTCTCCTTCCTGACTTTGATCTGCCACAGGTCAGTGAGTCCAGGTAACTCCTGGCCTTAAACAAAAAATCTTTGAATGTCAAAGAGAATGAATGTGAAAGGGACAAAAGCATGACATTTAAAGTCATACATGTATTTGCTGAAAACACGTAGTCAGTAGTCACTTGGCTGACTGCTTCTCTGCACATCGTTCCATTCCCAGATGAAGTGATCTTTCAGCCTTGTTTATAAAGAAAGAAATGTAGTGCATGCGATGATTATTTTGTTAGAAAAATCTACCAAGACATGATCTTTAGGTAGTAATACAAAACTGCTTACCCTTTTCTTCTGAAAACAATGTGCGAGTTTTTATGGTTCATTGTAGCAGCATTGCCTACCAGGATAACTTTCTCTATCACAGCGTCTTCACAAAAA
>VXAA01002258.1:372777-437671 GCA_013399115.1 Anseranas semipalmata | reverse complement strand
AAAAAAAAAAAAAAATATTTCTACTGAAGCATCAAGATCCCCTGTGGTTGGGGACAGGAAGTGTCTGGGATGCTTATACCATTCAAACAATCTCAGGGAAGGATTTTCCTCCTTAAACCCCAGAGCCCCATTGCTACACTCTCCACAATAGCTTTACATCAGTGCAGGGAGTACAAGGCAGAGGCAATAGGAGGTCTGGAGCACATACCTTTATGCGGAGGTGCTGAGGTTCACAAGACATGCCTTTCCTGCATGCACCCATGTCTAGGGAGTGTCTCAGAGCAGGGAGTGATGAGCTGTCTTTCACACTACATTATTCTGCCTGTACAAATGAGATCTGCTCCTCCCAGCTGTTATGGAGATACAAGAAATGAACAGCATATAATGACAATTTAAAGGAAAACTGGAAAGGCAGAGGAGGAAGCAAAGGTGAAAGTTCAGCAGAAGACACCCTAACTTCTCCCTGTGTCTCTGTTTTCCTGAATCTTCACTTCCCCCCTGCCCATTTCAACACCTCAGTATCCACATAGTATCCACACTATCCCTGTCCCCCCAGCACCTTTACTATCCCTTCATACCATTATCCTTGGAAAAGTGAGGAAAATTGATGCTAGCAGTTCCATGGATAGCTCTTCATTTATGGTCAAAAGTGCTTCTTTATGGAGATTTCTCTATTCGCACAAGAACAGATCTATATTCACACCCCCTTCCTTGCTTAGAATTCTCTTTGACTCTATAATTACATAGCAAGTCTTTCAGGCTCCCTTTCTCCTGCTGTGCTTTATAGGGAACAATTTTTTTATTGTTTTTGTTTTAATCTTTTCTATTTCTTCAGCAGATTGATGGCATATTTTTACATTTTTGGCATTTACACAGGAATAATGATGTTTTCACACTGTCCTTTTCTTTGGATGACACTGTACCCTGAGGATTTTGCACCACAATTGGTTTTTCACAATATTCTCCAGACAGTGTCAGAGTAAGGACTGATCATCTGTAGAGATGTTGGTGTACCCAGATCCAACTTTGCCCCTGCGCAGGTGTAGACAGAACTGAAGCATGAAAAACATGCTCTGAAAATCATGTTCTTGGGAATATCTCTAACAGTTTTAATTCAAGCTGCCTCAGGACAAAAACTGCCTGGTTCTTGGTTGTTTGTCTAACTCAGGAGAGGAACAATGGTGTGAAACTCATGAAAATGAAGAAAGAATCTGTTTCTCTTTCCTTATATGTTACTTAATGTAATAAACTAAGAAAAAGCTGTAGCTGTGTACGGGAAAGCAAGTATTTCAGCGCTCCTGCATGTCCCTGTAATAAATGGTTCACAGCTGTCAGTAGATGACCATTCTTCTTCAAGCCCGGATTGGACACAGGAAAGGGAAAAAGACTTTCGGAAGCCCATTGTGTACATGAAACTAACACCCACAGACTCTCCCCTTACCCTATAACTTTTGAACATATAAGCCATCTTCAAGGAAATATTATGGATGGATAGCAGTCCAGTCTCAGAGATACTAAAACTTCTTAAGCTTTGTAATTATGTGACCACACAGAAGAGGGAGATTCTGTTTAACATCCTCCCTGAAAGAAGAAACCACTCAAATGCGCACAAAAGCCACCCATCAGCAAACCAGGCTCCACTCTTCCTTTGCTCATGAACTCACCTCTGCATCTCATTTTATTCTTTACTTAGAGAAGCACATTTCCTGGCATTCAACCATGGCTTGTGTTAGAGAGAGCTGGGTTCTACTTCACATAGAGGCTTTACCACAAGTTATCTTTTAAAAACAAAAAAATAATAATTAGCAGGCTGGGGGGGGGAATATGAGGCTGAGTCTCTCTCAGGAAGACAACACAACAGAGCTAGAGTCAAAACCAAAAGTGACAGAGGTCTGACATGATGCAGTGATGTTTTTGAATACTCATGATTTAAATGAAGCAGTCTTGGAATCAGACCACAGGACTCTTAACAGTTTGTGGCAGGTGTAATGCTAAGGGGTGCCAGGCATGTAATTTTCTCCAATTAAAATAATTACATAATTGGTGATCAGTTACTGCACTTCTGAAAAATAACTGGGAATCCCTCATCCATGGACATTCTGAATGACTGTCTAAGGCTTTCTGTCAAAGAGATATGATAATCACTGTTCTGTATGGAGTATCATATCCACAGATTCTCTCATGCCCGGTTGTCTTTTGGCAGGTTGTTTCGAGCTGTATTACTCGGAAAATGTCCTCACAAATGTGAACAAAATTCCCTTCTCATGAGTTTTTCTAACTACTTCCAGAAAGCTGGTGAGATCATCAGATTCCTGAGATGTAGGAATGGGACAATGGGACAAATCCTTCCTTCCCTATCTGTATGTCTTTGAATTTTTGATCCTCAGCCCTGATATCAAGCACCAAAAAGTAATCTGAACTTTATTGTATGCCAGGCCACTAGCAAACATCTTCTTTGTCAGTGTGCAGTGAAATGTTGGAAAAATTTCCTGATGTCTTTTAAAAGCAAGAGATCAGACAAGGGACCTCATCCTCCCAGACAGATGGAGAAACTTGCAAGGACTGGGGAAGCAAAAGCACATTGTCTCTGTCCCAGGACCCCTGTGCCCTCCTACAAGCTCAGTGCCCAGCCAAAGCAAAGCTCTCTGCACACAAGAGCATCCAGTGATGGCACAGAAGCCCAACCACTGTTGTTAAGTGGAACAAGAGCACCTCAGGAAACCATAAAGCATCAAGGAAGGTTGTTCATCAAGTGATTGTTTGGGCTGTACCCAGTGCTGCAAATGAGTACACAGTTCATGGTTCCCCAGAACGAGATGCAGGCAAAGAGTTTGTGTGGGTACAAAAATGGCTTCTTCAGCAGAATAGGCTCTCTGGACATGAAACTGTGAGATCTTCAGGAAAGGACAGTCTCACAGAAGGAGAAGCAGCTCCTAAAGGAAGTCCCTTCATCTCCAAATCCAAGAAACAACATTAACAGGCAGGGGAGAAAGGGCAAACAGATAGACACCAGGATGCTGCAGAAGGGAAGGAAAGTCAGTAAAGCACTGCGAGACTATGGACATAGCAAGGAACATTTATCACGTGGCCCTTTATATAACACATAAACCGTTTCAGAGGATTGCAGAAATCCTGAAGACCTTCAAGGCCTGGTGGAACAAACATGGTAGGCATTCACTGGAGAGCTTCATCTGGTGGTGCAGCAAGTGAATTAACATCTCAGTGCGTTCCCAGTAGTGATGTACATGTTTCAGCTGCAGCTTCTGTTGTAATTCCCTCTGGCAGTCCCTCTGGCTCAGCTAGAGCCTTAAGCCAGTATGAAGCAAATGGAGAAAACTCTGGGATTTGTGTGAAATCTTTATTGCTCAGAGACACCTGTAGAGGACCAGAGTTCAAGGCCTAACCTCATACATTAAGACTTGTATGTGCGCAAAGCATGGCTAAAAGCACTTTGAGCTTGTGAGATACATAAGATGTCATGTAGAAGTAGCTTTAAGTATCATCTTCTGAGTGGCAAGACTCTTCTCTTTCAGACCACCATAGAAGTTGGGCAATTGACCAGTAGGGCTATTCAGAGCTAATCAGCCCCTGTGTGAAATTTAGATTTTATAGAATATAGCTTCAAGACAATAAGACCCTCACAGAACAAACAAGGTCAAACCTGGTCACTCCTTGGTTTACCTCCAGCTTGATGCCTGGTCTGGGACACCTGACTGCTATGCTTATCACATTCTTAGTCATGAGCGGCTCACAGCCAGGGCTAGCTGGTTTCCTAAGTCTTCTGTTAAGAAGGGGATCTCAAGGGTTAAATATTCTATTTATGGATCCTGCCAAGATTTTGCAGTGTTTCAAATATATGGGGTATTTTTAAACAGAGGATTCTGAAAATAACCATTCAGCCTTCCTAAAAATATGCCGCCACACTTCAATAGATCCTATTGATGAAACATGAATAAAAAATACATTTTAATTTCCTACAACTAAACAGAAGAAAATGTTTCTCCTTCTGAACAGAGAGAGAAAGAGGCACTTTCTTGAAGTGGCAAGTCTCGCATTTCAACCCTGCCATCTCTAAAAGGTCCTGCTTGGTGAATCATCAAGTTTACCATTGAAGGAGGAACTACCATGAAAACTTCTGCACTTGAAGTTTCAGATGGAAGACGTTACTTCTGATGAAAACAACACCTCAAAATCAGATGTAAAATTGGATATATTTGATTTCATAAAGTGTTTGTTACAGTTTTTTGTTTGTTTGTTTTTGTTGTTTTGTTTTTTTTTTTTTTTTTTTTTTTTTTTTTTTTTTTTTTTTTTTTTTTGTGATCAAATCAGGCTTTTGCCTTGTATATCAGAGGCAAAAACCTGTTTCCATGGAAGTCAGAATTTCTGAAGGATTTCTAAACCTTCAGAATTTCATCTATCATCTTTTCCTTTCTGTTTCTCCTCCAGCCTTTATTTAAATGGTGCAGTGTAATAACAAACAAAGATCTCAATCCCCTCAGAAAAACAGGCAGTGATTAAAAGAGCTTATTTCAGATGCTCATCTGAGTTGAATCCATGTAATTCCTTCAGCTCTGTTAGAGCTATGATTCTCCCTGACTTGAGGCTTTCAGTCTTCTTCTGATGTCTTCAGAGCTTGGTGCTAATTGCAACCACAGTCCAAGCTCAGGCAGTGGGACTACTGCTGTGGACACTTGGGTTGAAAAAGACCAATTGGCTTGGCAAGACAGCTCAAATAATTCCAATTATGGACCACCTTCCCCACTCCAGATCGGACTGCAAATCTCCATAACTGCTTGGGGATACAGAGCCTTGCAGGACACTGAGACTATCCTTAAGCATTTCTACTAAAGAGCTAAATTCCATGTATTGGTTTCAAAATCCTGTATCCTTTCCTGTGTGAATTCATTTACAAAACTCTTATGTCTTCCTTGGAGACACTATTCCATCTGATTTTTGGAAACCTAAAGGATTTAACTGGTAATCCATCATCTTGCTGAACAGAATAATAGTCACAGTGTGGTTTTTTTCAACCCATTCCCACAACCCAGATTCCAGAATAACTTAAAAGCAGACTTCATTTTTCTTGATGGAAAATTTCTTGATGAATAACCAGAATCAGTCTGTCCCCCATGCTAACAAGTTTCTGATCTCCTACAATATTATGACAATCAGGGATATGTAAACATGTTGCAGAAAAACACCTATTTGCTCTTTTTAAAAATATCCGTCATTTCAGCCAAATGAAGCTCTGTTTACTGTGGTGGGGGATCAACCTCACATCTCCTAGTTACCTTATACATTTAAAGCAATTTGCCATAAGGTTAAAAACTTTCCGAATAAATAACTTCTAGATTATATTTGTTAGCTCACTTGGGTTTCTGAAGAGTTCCAACAAGAGCAGGTATAGAACAATTTTTACAGTCTGGTTGAGAATACTTTAAATAGAAACAAACTGACTTTTAAATCTCCATCCTAGGGATGTCTTCTGGGACTATCACTTGTTTGTGCATGCACTATCCTACGCACTGGCTGATGAGTGAGTCATTCAGCCTGCCACCTTATCTGCACAATACCATGCAATCTGGAGAGTATGGTCACATTCGAAAGTGATTTTACTACTCCTGTCTTCCCAGGCTAAAAGCTAAATCAAAAAAAAAGAAAAAGAAGAAGAAGAAGAAGAAGAAGAAAGAAAAAGAAAAAGAAAAAGAAAAAGAAAAAGAAAAAGAAAAAGAAAAAGAAAAAAAGAAAAAGAAAAAAAAGAAAAAAGAAAAAGAGAGACTTTTTTTAATTCTGTTTTTTATGAAAGTCCAATAAACATATATATTTTTTAATTGTTGATGCAGTTAAAAACTGCCAGGAAATAAACTTTCATTTTCTCTATGTTTCTTTTGCTCTTTCTTGTCATAGAAATGTATCTCTGATTAATTTTGGTAACCAGTGTTCCCTCCCTCCAAAAGGAAAAGGTATCTTTACATGTTTGAAAGACAATACAAGCTTGGTTTCATATTCTTATCCATGCAACCAAAATCAAGACCAGGTCCCACATGCACTCAAGGTCAGGCACAAATGAGCAAAACTCTCCTAAGAGTAGCATCAGACAAGCCCCATGCTAGCAGTACATCTCTGTTACTTTGCTCACGACCACTTCTGGAGCAGCCAGTGCAATTTCTGGTGTGTGCAATCCCCTCTTTTAGAAAAGGATAGGATCTACTCCCACTGATGTAAATTCAGTGACTCAAGCTGATCACTTTGTTATTTACCCCAGCCTTCCCACCATCTCCCATTCTCAGACCTATAATTTCATGGTGATTTCAAAGTAAAGCTGACCTGAATTGTCACCCCATTTTGCCCTCTGTGACTTGTTTGTGTCTTCTTTGTTTAAGTAGTATCACTTATTTTGGGAGTTTCATTGTAAACAAAGTCTTCACACAAATGAAAGTTAAAAACAATGGAGGATTTTGTTGTTGTTGTTGTTGTTGTTGTTGTTGTTGTTATTGTTGTTGTTTTCCCCAATGAACACACGACTTGTTCTGAGATCTTCTGGTAAGCTGGCTTGGAGTAGATATTAAACACATGCAGTAATTCTCCAATTTGCCTGAGAACATCGTGGGAAGAGCACCCCAGAAACACCTCTGCAGAACACTTAGGACAAGGAATGGAGCAGTTTCTTTCAGATTTCTCATTCTGCTCCTTACTTCAATTAAATAACAACTGCTGAGAGCCTGCTGGTCTTGGGTCGGACTGTTGTAAACTACTGACAGAAGTGAAGCAGAAGACAGAAAGCTTTTAAATCTCTTGCTTAAAGTTGTAATTTAAAGGTCACTTGTCGCTGCTTTTTAAAAAAATCTTTACTTTTTTTTCAGTGTTCTCATTGAGATATAAATATCAGGCTTGAGTAAATATATCTGTAATTGTCTAATTAAGGCTGCATTCAAGATAATACAACCTATTCTTCTACGAGTATGCCAAAGCATAACATTAGCCATATATTCGACTGCTTCATGCTGTTCAGCTGTTTTTCTACCACAACCTCGTTGTCACCCTCAGTAAACATTGTTGGCATCTTTAGTGCTGCACTTTTAAACCCCCAGAGGGAAATGGTTCATACAACAAGGCAGGTGCAGGAAAGTGGTGGTGTTGCCCCTTGTTGATTGGAACGTCCTGTTTCCCATGGGGGCTGAATAAAGTCACATATGCAGAAAATATCAGATCCCATAGGGAATGGATGGAATATAAGCTAGAAGAAGGTGTAAGTTTGATCTTACTGCCTCCAAACTCTTTCTATATTCAAGGGTTCACTGAGGACCAAATTTGTTTGAAAATTGTATGTTGATGACGCTACTGTTCTGTTCTTTCCTGGTTTAGTTACAGGAAAGTCCTTGCCCTGAAATTGCCCAGAAAGGGGATCTGGCCTGGCCAAACCAAACCTGCCCATATGGGAGTGCCACATCCATCAGCCTGTTGATAGTTCACCTCTCAGCTCAGCTGCCCAACATTAGAAATGCTTTAATTTAAATCAACAGAGACATTACAGTGATATTTCTTCACTGTGCTCTTGGTGTCATGGTATCGTGCTGAGATGATGTCTGATGTGGAGATTTGGGCACAGAAGCAGTCACCAAGCAGACTGTAACCCTTTACCTTTGCTATTGCACTAGTTTTGTGGGGCCCCCTTTACTTTGTGTCTAATCTCCCAGACTTTTTTAATCTCCCAGACTTTTTTAATCCAAGTAATGGAAACCTAACAGATGAATGCATAATGAACCATTTCCATTTTCTTTTCTTGATAGCATAGTTCAGTGTGGAAATGCCTCTGGATCAGTCTACTGAAGTCAGGAGCTTGGTACAGTTAAAACCTTTTATCTCACTTCTCTATTGCAGTGTCTGTCTAGACAGAATCTATTTATACTTGGCTGTAGCACCAAATTTAGACAAATAAGTTCATTGTGGTAGAAATCAAGTCATAAATGGTACAGACATTGCTTTCTCTGATCTTTAAACCTGAGCCATCTTACTATGTGCCTAGCAAGGCTGCTGCAGATGAGGAGTTTCCGAGTAAAGATAGATGGTGCACTAACAGGAGGGGATTTAAAGTCACACAGCACCCTCACTGCATGCAAGATCACAAAGAAAATCTGTTCTCAGCATAATTACTCTGTGGAGGCTCTCAGAACCCCCCTCTTTTCTCTTCCCCAGACTCTGACCACTGTTACTTTGTTTCGGTGCTGATTGGTGCTGTGTGCTTCAAAGGAAGATAAAAACATGTAATGAGTCACACCTACTTGTAAAGCCCTGTATCATGGGAGGAATTTATTTTCACATCCATATGATGGATTAGCAAAAGCTCAGGTTGCAAGTAGCTTAGTAAACTGCTAATATTCTTCATCCTGATAAAAGACCAGTGCTTTCTTAGGGGGAAGCTGCTAAAGCTATTTTCTTTTCTATTATCTTGCGATAGAAACACCTTTAACGCCTTTGGGCCAACCCCTCCAAAATACTGATGAGCCCTAGAGGATTTGGGAAGAGCGAATGCTCATCTATTTCACTGTAGCACAGTATACTTGTGGTAAGTTTTATGATGTATCTGTGTTGTTGTTATTCGCATTGCATTGTTGAGCTGGATCAGTCCACTTGGGCCAGAAGCTATTTCCATTTGATTGCACAGAATTGCTGATTGCACACTTCCCACCCCAAGTATTCTGTGATGCCATGAACTGTGGCAGAGGTAATTTGGAGAGGACTGCAAAACATCTACTGCCCACATTGCTGTGAAACTCTTCCCAAAATATGTGGAGATGTAGAGGGTGCTTGTTAGTTAAAACTGTGCTGGGCCATGGGAGAAAGCTGCTGAAAGCAAGGCTGGTATCTCACAGGTATGAATGGACTGAAAGAAAAAAAAAAAAAAATCTGCTCTGCATTCTCTATTCATAAATCCTGCCTGTATTAACATGCTTCTATTTCCTTTGACTGCAAGGAAGATTGGCTGTTTCCCTCCCAAAGTGTCCCCATCCTTTCATTTTCACCAGAACTATCCATTGAACAGGGTCTATAAGAATGTGCAGTTGTCGGTTGAATTATGAAAATATACATTTATTTTTTGTTGCTAGTTCTGCCAAAGGCTCTCAGGGTGTGCTGCTAAGGCAGGGAGAGGTCTTGGTCCTGCAGCTTGTGTCTCTCTCCTCTTCGGTTCTCCTGGCTGGTAGCCCACTCTAATGGACAGAGAAGATCACAACTGTGTTCCAGCCTATCACTGTCCAACATTCTGGACACTGCTTTTGGAAGTAGAGATTAAAAGTTCCAGGTTAAGGAACAGCCAGATTCTGCAATTTCTGCATGAGAGTTGCAATGCCCAAGCCACTGCTTACAAAAGGTAACCATTGCCTTTGTTCTTGGATATAGCTTGAAGGAGAGGGATTGTGGCCACTGCTGTTTGCTCTGGACAGTGCTGTCAGTCTGTATATGTGATCACACCCATAGGGCAGCCGGGAAAGAATATCTAGTCTGTGAACCCAGGCTTCAAGTAGTTTTTTGGAGTGCCTCAACCACATCTCCAGTTAGACTGAGAAGTAGAATTTGAATTGCATTCATACAGGGCCTTTTCTGCACTGAACCCTGGTTTGGTTTGTTTAGTGCTATCACAGCAAACACGATCAATAATAACATTATCTGAAGCATGTTCCCCTGCAGCTTGTGCAGCCCCATGCAATAGTTTGGAGATCCTCCAAGAGGACTTCCTTTGGGAGTCGGCTCCACTGCCAAATATCTTCCACTGCTATGAAACGTTTCCTGATATTTTGTGTGTTTGTCCCCTGGGGGAAACCCTCACTATTTCCTTTCCCTTTGGTATCTGCTCCCTTCACAGGCTTTGGAAGGATCCCTAGGCGTCCTCAGGCCTGGCCATTTGGTGACATGCTTATGCTGTTTCCAGTTTTGGAAGGATGGGCCCCAAGTTCATATTTAGGCGATTAAACGAACAGCCTTTCACTTAGTGCTGGTGCTGTGATGAAGGTTCCTGCTGAATGGTACAAACACATGCCCTACCACCAAATTCTACATTTCTGAGCTATATACTTGTCTCTTCACAGATACACGAGTCCCATTGCTGTATTTTTCGTTCTGATAAAACACCCTCTGAGGCAGAGAAGGGAGGATGAGTCAGCCTGTAGGTTATCAAAAGATGGTAGGGGTCATGAGATAAACTTAGTCATACCTGCCCTGCAACTCCACGTAACATGCATTGTTGCTTAAGAGCAGGGTTTGTTTTTAATAACAATTAGGGGATGAAACGTGAAAGCAAGGTATCATGAGATTTCTTTAGGGAGAAATCTTTGAATGGTCAGAACATGATAAACCAGAGCAGTGCTATACCTACTCTGACTGAGGGGGTTAAATCCCAAATCCTGGCAATAACAGTGAGCCCCTTGGGTAACATTGGCTTCTCCATGTACTTCACTGAAGACCCTGGGTTAAAACCCACTGATGCAAAAGGGTAACCTTTCAGTGCCTGCAGACACATCCATCAGGACCCAAAGTGGAAGGTGAGCCAGTCCTCTAAATCCTCAAACCAGACCTCCAGGTCCTTCCTCCTCCTCTGCTCAGATGGAGCAGGCTACTGTGCTAGGAGGCTGTGAAACACCATTAACAGGAGCTGCCAGTGGTAATGGATGAGATCCAGTGCCTCACCCGTGGGATTGCTATGGAAGTACCACCCTCAGTCACCTCAGAGTGAAAATCAACAAGGTATTTCCCCTGCTTTCCATTGGCTGTAAGTCGGTGTCAGACAAGGGGTAGGAAGCCCCAGCTCAGAGTACAGCACATTACCTTGGCTCTGCACATGGAGTTCAGTGAGATATTCCCCACAGTGCACTAAGATTATCAGGATTTAAGGGTATTTTGGTTTTTATGTGTCTTTTTGTCTCATACTATCAAATGAAAACGGAAGAACACTGGAAAGGGGACGTGATATCATTTCATCTATGCAGTTTTCACTAATTAGTTTAATTCCTTCAAAAAGACAGGTAGGGGGGAAGCATCCCTCAGATAATGCAAGCTCTTGAAAAAGATGATATTTCAAGAAATAACCAAACCAAAACAAAAAGTGTGAGAAAGACCTGTTGTCATGGTAACAATGTGTATCAAACTGATGTCAAACATTCTGTGAAATAATCTCACCAAGTTGTAAGATAAGATGATGAACGAAGCTACAAAAGGAGTCTGTCAGTGTTTTATTTACACAATTTTTTATATACCTATTTGCCTGTGTGGTATGCATGTATCACACCCATGCTGCCACCCACAAAACACAGCTGTCCCTCTGAATTGTCTTCATTCTACTCCAGAAATTCAAAGAATGATGGGGGAAGGACAATAAGAAGTAAAGAAAGGAAAACAACATTCAGACTTGGTAAGAAAAAACAACACTGCCTCTTTTCAGTAAAAGGTGGATGTTAGTTGAAAGGGCCAGATTTGGTTCTCACCTATGTTATTTGTTGGACAGGTTTCAGTAGTACAATTCCAGTTTTGTGTCAGTGGAATTAAGACCAGAACAAACCTAACATTTTGTATGTTAATATCTTATTATTTCATAAGAAAAAATCTCTGTGCTGTACAAGTGTCAATGCACAGATTTCACAGAAGAAACATGTTTAGGGATGCTGTGTGAGACTAAGTCTTCAGTTAGATGCAAAAGGAAAAACAAAAGCTGGTGATGTGGTTTTGTGCTTGTAGGCATAATGGACCCAGTGAACCGCTCAGTGGACAAAGCTGAGGCTTGTAATTACTTGCATTAGTATTTCTGCAGTGTCCAAAACAGGTGACTGGGACTCCTGGTGGGATCTTAGGAAATCAAGAGGAGATACCACGTTTTGCAGCAAAACAAATAGAAGAGAGAGAACCATCATCTCTGAAGGTTGGAGTAGATTTGGAAGCAGGTAGCAGCTTTAGCAACCAGCAGTTGTTTTTCTGAACAAAATAAGAATGTTTTTTTCCCATCTGGTCCACACTGACCTCTACGTATCTCGCACTTTTTGACCTTCTGTTCCTTCCCTAACCAAGTATAGAAATTAAAGCACATATATCCATCTCTACATAGTCTTTCTAAATCTCTCTGATGTTCCATTTTTCTTAGAGAATTTCTTGTGTTCATTAGCATAAGCCCTTTGCTCCAGTGAGCAATGGTCCTACCATCATGAAAATGATATCCTAATTTTGCCATATCTTGCCTTACTCTTGCTGTGCTCCCAGACATGTTCCTCCTTGTTCATACATCCTCTCTGCTGCCTTGTCACCCTACCATCAGTTCACATCCCCTGGATCCTAGCACACTGAACTAACTTCCTCAAGTTCGTTTGGTCCTTCTTGTCCCACCCATGTCCTTGCATGGACCATTCCTCTCCCACAACCTATGCTAATCTCCACCCCACAAACCGTTCCCTGGCTGCCAGACTATATCCCACTTTACTTCAAAACACAACATAATAAGAGGCCTCTGCAAAGGCCAGACACCCCAATTACACCAGAAAGCTATCTGTTAAGAAAACATAGATGGATGATTTGGTAAATGCATAAAGATAAGGGCAAAAGGTTATAGCTGATGTAAATTCCAGTAGCCTCCTTATTCCAGGTGACACTTTGGTTTGTTATACGCCTACAAGAGAAGTACTGTGCTCATTCTAAGTACATAACACGTCATTTCTTTGATGATCTCAACCAACCACCAATTTTAAGGGTATAAGAGGTTAACAAAATTATTCAGATTGGTCATTTATTGCCAAAATAGGATTTTGTTCTACACAAAATAGAGTGCTTTTTCTTTTTCTTTTTCTTTTTCTTTTTTTTTTTTTATCTTTTATTCCACATTTCAGTTGATTAAACTTTGCCAAAGACAACAATTTTTCTGGATAAAAGTAAGGTTTGTTGGGATTTTTTTTCATGAGGAGTACACAAATTTGTGCAAACAAAACTATATTCAGGAAGCACTTGATTTCCGTGAACGTCCTGCTGTATTTTTTGACATAAATTTTTTGAGAAAACAGGAGAAAAACTGTGCAATATTAAGCACTTCATCTTTGATACTTCCACAAGAAAAAATGATGTTTTCTCATATGGGGCAACCTTTCATGGTAAAACAGATGCTACTCTTTCCTGTATATGCTTTTAAAGGTGGAAACAAGGATAAACAGATCCATCTTTCCTTCTGTTTTGAAACTGACCTGTGATTTGCAAAGTCAGTTTACTTCTTCGTACTATGTGCAGAAAGTTGCAGCAGTAAACCCTTATTGGCCCCTTTCAACACCCACTTTTATTAGCAACCTTAATCTGAAATGAAAATAAAGCTTACCGTATTATGTGTTATTTTGTTCTTCCATGTTAGATCTTAGGATTTAACTGGATTGGTTTTTGCCATTTTATTCTCTGGAGTTCCTAGCCCTTGGACAGCTGCATTTATGCACCATTTATATATTGCAAAATACTTCAGGGTTCTTCAGGATCAAAAGCATGATGTCCACCTGTAGTGGTTTTACCTTGCCGGGCAGCTGAACTCCACCACAGCCGCTCTCTCACTCCCCCTCCTCAAAGAAGAGGAGGAGAAGAAAGGATGATGTAAAGAAAACAGGGTCTCTCGCAGGTTGAGATGAGGGTAATTTAATTAAAGGGAAAAAAAAGAAAGAACAAGCGAAGGCCGCACGGANTTCCTTTTTTCAGCTTTTATTGCTGAGTGTGACATCACATGGTATGGAATATCCCTTTGGTTGCTTTAGGTCAGCTGCCCTGGCCATGTCCCCTCCCCACTTCTTGCCCACCCCCACATACTGGCTTCGGGGGGGTCTGGAGAGAGTCCTGGTGCTGTGCCAGCACTGCTCAGCAGTAGCCAAAACACTGGTGTGATACCAGCGCTGTTCTAGCTACAAGTGCAGAGTACAATGCTATATGGGCTGCTGCAGGGAAAGTTAACTCTATCCCAGCCAGACCCAGTACACCACCTCCTTAGTCCTTCCTGCCTGCCCTGGCTCCTAAAGCACTTCATGCCATACTCATCACTACGATATAAGATGCTGTTCATGAAAAGTCAATGCTAATCCAGTGGTGAACCTGCAAGCTTAAGAATGCAAAACTCAGGAAGTTCTAAGACTGGAAGTTCTCTCAACCATGCAATAGGGCCACCTAACACTGTCACTGAACCATGTCCCTGAACTCCCTGGTACATGGTAGGCTTGGGTGGTAGGTCTGTATAAGTCCCTGAGCCCAGCTGATGGTCTGGAGCTCTGCAAGTGACAAGGAGATACTCGTAAAACTGCTGAGGAAGGTAGTTTTAACACTCTGATGAGGTGCTCCAATATTTACAAGAGCTAGAGGACTCATTTTCTTCCAGTTATTTTATATGAGAGGTCAGTTTTATAAGCTGAAAATGACTATTTTCCTGGATCTGTTCTTTAAGCTGTGTTTTTATTATCCACCTACTGAATTCCATGTGAGGCAAAAGGAGAGAGAGCCCCTCACACCTTCTTATGTCCAAAGTAAAGTTACTGGGAAACATGGAAGAGAGAAGAGTGTTGGTGTCCCCTCTTTATATATCTGCAGCTTTCTAATGTCTGCTAGAAATTCTGCTGAAGAACTGAGCCCTGAATATTTCAATGCTTATAATTACAGACAGGATGGGTGGAGCTTTCTTGTTTTGTTTATTTTTTATTTTATTTTATTTTTTTCCCTTTGGAAACATGCTCAAGTATGAGCTGTTATTTAGAGCTGGCCTTTTGCCAGGCTGCAGTTTCAGATCTCCAAACAGCCTGGAGGTTAAGCTTAGGAGAGAGTAAATCTTGTGCTTACTTTCTAACGAATGAACAATAGTGCTGTTGTCTGGCTTTCTGAGGAAAATAAATAAATAAATAAATAAAGGAGTATTTAATCTGGATCGATCCATGCTTGCAATGGAGTCAGCAAGATCGTGTTTAAGTGAAGTCTTTCACTCTCTCCCCTGCCACAGTTGATATTCCATTACTTCACAAGCAGCTCAGTATCCAGGAATGAGATGGATCTTCATGATTTAGAGCTTTAAAAGTGGTTTTTCAAGTGATTCCAAAAGGAAAAAGAGTAGTTTTAAAACTCAGACAGTGTCATGAACTATTTTTGGATGTTAAAGTCCCAGAATGGTTTGGTGAGGAAACTATAAATAACAGTGAGATGATCTAGGTAGAATTTAAGCCCTGTGAATATAGTTCTCTCTTTTTGTCCAATGTCCCTCTCCAAGCTCAAGCTTGGCCACAGTAACATATGGGCAAATCGACCGTGTAACAGGTGGTGTTTCTTGCCCTCCTTTCCGGGGCTCCATGAACGCAGACCATGGGGGACACTCCCTCTGTGTCTGACATGTAGCACTTGCCATGTCCAATCCAGTGAATTTGCAAGTAGGTGTATGTTAAATTACTTGTGTGGATATGGAAACACCAATTTGGAACAAGGCGGGGGTTACAAGCTCTACCCCAGGTATCATCTGTGATTGTGATCACATCACATAACATCTGCCCTACAACTCTTTCTAAACATACAGATGTAAATTTACTGCAGCAGGTTAAGAATGCTTTAGCTCACTGGTCAGTTGCTTTATCTGATGTCCATCCAGATGTTCCTGTACATCCCCTTCTGCTTCAGATGGAGGCTTTCTCCCCCTTGCTTAACAGAACTGATTTCTGAGGGACGTGATGAAATATGATCTCTGTATCCTACAGATCTTCACTTCATCAAACTGGTAGGAGCCTGGGAAATGGGTGAAGAGTATCTGGGGTTGAGACACAGGCTGGAAAACACCAAGTGACATAGTAAGCACCTCTTGCATCATAATGCATCCTGAAAGCACAGCAATTATTTGTTAAGTAGATGTTGTGTCTCCTCTCTCTGCTTCTCCTGTGCATCTCCCTGGTGCTGCAATGACCACTGATAGGAAGAGCTTTGGTTCCACAAGTGAGAGCAATGTGGTGATTTTTTGTTAATTCCTGAGTGATGTGTAAAATTGGCATTGGAAGGAGGTGACATGCTAGATGGAGTAACACCTACAAAAAAATGCTTAAAGGCTGTCACTTTGAGGAATGTATTTAATAAACATTCAGGATACATAAAAAGAACATCAGGTAGACTAAAAATACCCTGTGAACAAAGAGCTACAGAAAAGAATGGGGTTTGGTATCTCCCGTTGTTTCCTTAGGGAGAAATTGGAAGTCTTCCATTTGTTTGGATTAACATTAGTGCCAATGAAAGCAGAGAACCACTGGTCTTAACTCTTCAGTAGTTTCCAGCTGCAGTCCATGGACCTCTCTTTTGGGTGTGGGAAAGATCCTCATCTATTGTAAGTCTGCTTAAATTCATTACACAGATGCCTGCAACTCTGCTAATATAATTTTACAGCTGTGCAAGCTGGAGAAGGTTGGAAATCACACGGTCCAGATGCTCAGCTGGTGCAAGCTGATAGTAATGCATCTCAACATCAGCAGACTTGGCTCTCTCTCCTTGGCTGTAACCGGAAAGATATCTCATCATTTGCCTTCATGTAGTACTTTGTACTCGTGGCTATTGAACACAACATGTTTAATCAAGAAGCCACATCTGCCAGCCAGACAAGATTGCTGCAGAGCTACAGTGCATCTAAGGTCAATGTTACCCAAGCAATGGTTGATAAATCACATGATGAAGTTGACTTCTCACAGTACCAGTGAAGTCCATCAATTTGTGTGCATCTCAGTGTTCATATATCCAAAAGGCTGAATATAAAAAGCACAACAAAAAGCCAAATATTCTTCTTTTTTTTTTTTTTTTTTTGGACAAAAAGAGTTCGTGAGAGAGAAGCTGGAAGGTGTCTGAGGATTTCTTCCTTAGGCTGCCCTGGAGCACAGACTGAGCAAATGAACAACTCTGTTCTGAATCAGCCTGACTACGTACAGGACCTCTGAGATGTTGTAGCAGTGCTCCTGTCATCAGGGCTTCTACAATAGAAAAATGTTTTTATTAACTTAATTTTTTTTCAGAGATTTATTTTTCCCCAGAAATTTTCTTTCTGGTGAAGAAGCCCACTTCTCAGGGATATTCTATGGAGCCCATTGTTGGCAGTTAACAACTGAGGATCAGCTTATGGGTTCTTTGTTGTCTGTGGAGGAAAACAGCTCCTCAGAATGGTGAATCTGGGAGGATAACAATCTGCTTCATGTTCCCTGAATCTCCAACTGCATCTATTTAATCCACCTCCATCAGCTAAAGGAAGTTAGTCTCCCAATTATGAACCTAGCGTGAAGCGGCCCACAGGCACTGGGGTGGCACAAAGTAAAAGAGCCTTTGGGATTTGTGTGCAGGGCCGCATGCCTCCACAAAGGAATAGGTCTTCTTGCAGTGCAAACAATGTTGCAGACTTCTTGGGCAAAATGCTCGCTAGATCAGCTACACAGAAAGTGCAGGTACAGTCATCCTGGGGAGGAAATGACTTGTGAAGAGGATGCTATCAAATGGGGCAGCACATGGTTGCATTTGGAGAGGAGATTCTGATTGCGCTTCAGTCCCCCAGCCTGATGCATCAGGGACCCTGTGAATCACCCAAAGTTGGGACTGCCCCCAAGAAGACATAGAAATGTCCCAAGGATGACTGAAGGTTTGGGATTTAATTGAAAAGGGCTGTGAAGGATGCCCCTCTCTGAAACCCACCTTCTTCACCAGGTTGGGGTCATCCGACAGAGATGTGGCCAAGGCACCGAGAACTCCAGCCTACAACCTCTGGCCCATCCCAAAGCTTGCAGCAGACTAGCTGGAGTCTAGCTTTTAAAGCAATTTTTCACCTTGCCATTTGTCACTGGGAAAGCCTATTTAGCAAGGATCATGCTTCTGGCACATCTCTGAACTGCTACATTACCTGTTGGTGAAAGTGCTACTCTTCACTCATAGGCCAAACAGTGACCACCTATAAATTATACAGCTTGGCCTTATTAGCATACCATTCATTTGTGTGTCAGAGAAAGCAAACACACATAAAAAACAGACCTGGGCCAGAATTTGGTGCTGGTTCCTCTGAAAGGAGACTGTCATATTTGTATCCAGACAGAATAAAAAATATCATGCTATCAGAAAAAAAAAAAAAAAAAACTCCAGATATCAATTCCTTTTACGTACAAAACATTTGTACACACTAAGCAAAGGCTACAATTTATGGGCAGGAAAAATTGGTTAAAGTAGACTCTGATTTGCTTTTGGCTTAGAAAAGTACATAAAGCAACACAGTGCTGGAAGAGTCAGAGTTTAGCAAAGAAGGATAAACATCTCTGTGTTGGGGAAAGAAAGGGGCTACTGAAAGCTCCTTGCAAGTGGAGAAAACAGAAAGCTCCATGTCTCCCACTCACTGCCAGGAAAACCCTGAGTCACCCAACACAGAACCATCACTGTGATGAGTTTTGCACCGCTTTAATAGGAAGTTAGGGGAAAAGGACATAAAGGTGGGAGTGAGAAAATTTCTCATCCCGGGGGGTTGGGACTAGATGATCTTTAAAGGTCCCTTCCAACCCAACCAGTGCTATGATTCTATGATCCCAGATCCTCCTTCTTCCAGCTCTGAGAAAGTCTTCACTATTGCACACTCAGCTCCTGTTGTTGCTCAGCCTCCAGACTCATAACAGTTTATTTCCTGAAGCCACGCTGACAGCACAACAATGTCAGAAAATGACCCAAACTGTTTCAAGATCTCATCCCAGAAAGCAGTAGAAAAATTTGGCAAGGACTTTGCTCTGAATACCTTGCAGTCTACTTGTACAAAAGTGAGCAGGGAAGCCTGGGCATACTTTAAGTTAGTAGAACAAGCATAATGATTTCCTCTGTGACTGACACACCATGTCCTAGGGAGCCGAGCTTCTCTTGTCAGGGTAAGAAGCAAGCAGGGACAGTGAAAACTCATCCCTAACTGGTGAGAGAAGTTACACCAACTAGTTACAGAAGGAATACAGTCTCAGTCTTCCCATTTTCATTCCAAACTTGTGTTGGCATATTAACACTGAAATGTTCACTGAGCTTTAATTATTGCTAATCAAGTTAGACTCTATGCACTAAGTCTGTCTTGCCAGGTCCTTATGTAACAGGAGGGTTCGCATGCCCTGATGTAGGCCAGATGTTTTCTGCAGTGCATAAAATAAAAAAAAATAAACACTCTTCCATCTACTGAAAGTATATGTTTTGTCCACATCTGTTGAAAAGATCAATGAGCCCTCTTGAACTTGGTTAACTGCAACTCAGATTTGTAAATTACAATCATTCCTTTTATTTTCCCCAAATATGTAATGAATAATAAAAAAAAAATACCGTTGAGATTTTAGAAGTAGTAAAACTAAACAGCTCTAAATAGAAAACCTTGCTGAAAGTGAAATTTAACCTCAAAAGGGAACTTCATAACTATGAAAAGTTCTATTCCAAGTCTTCCCAGGTTTATCTGTATTTTGATGTTTTTAGCATTGCCATATGCAAAATGGGAAAGTAAAGCAGTCTTATAAAATCCTCTTCAGCTGGGAAAATAGTGAGAAAAAATGCATATCAGTTTGCTTTTCCGGTCACTCTAATCAACCAGTCAGGCAGGATGTCAGTCACCCATGTCTTGGATTTCAGCACTTCTTTCACTTCAACTCTTTGTCACTGAAGCCTTCCCAGCAAATAAAAATGTTTCTGCTGGTCTTGCTGATGTCTCAGACCTGACACAAACCCCAAGGGTATTGCCTTGTGCTTTTAAATTGTCCCCAAGCTCCTCTTTGCAGTGACTCCCAGTAGACTTTGGTTAGATGAAGATGAAGTGAGCGGGAAATATTAAGGAGGAGCAGATGTTACTTATTTAAATTTTCACATGATTTGTTGTCTTAAGACCATACAAACATTACCCATTTAGTTGTGTGGTGTTTGTGTCTTCGTTCGTTCTCTCTACTCTCTTGAGTTGTTCTAACTGGAAAGAAGGTGCAAGGTGCCCATATCAAGGGTTAGATTGCCTCTTCAGTGCCAAATGATCCAGTGCTAAGGGCCAAGGAGCAAGGAGGGACAGCAGTATGGGCATCTCCCTTCCTCACATATGGATGCAGACGGAGGCTAAGACTTCTGGTGTGAAGTCCAGGCTAGTGGAAGAGAAGGATCTGGTGAGCATCAACAGTACCTTCAAGAGGAAGAGAGACTAGCAACTGGAGGCAGGTTGTAAAAAGTGAGGCTATTTAGGAACTGGCTGTGATTTTGTGACCAAATCAGACAGAATCTCTTTCTCATTTCACCACATCTGACTGGCTGGGTCTTCTGCAGGGTCTTCTTTTCATGCTCTGGGCACATATCTTTCAAGAAGGCACCCCTGAGGTCACAAGGATGATTTAGCCCTACGGGGGACCCCGGCATGGGTACAGCTACTCCCTATACTGGGTGGCTGGGTGGGTGG
This sequence comes from Anseranas semipalmata, assembly GCA_013399115.1. Taxonomy (NCBI): domain Eukaryota; kingdom Metazoa; phylum Chordata; class Aves; order Anseriformes; family Anseranatidae; genus Anseranas; species Anseranas semipalmata. Next base: position 417,249 of record VXAA01002258.1, on the reverse strand, counting down.
GGGAGACCCTCCATGTCTGCATCTGTCAGGCAACCACATCCCACCAGGCAGAAGACAGAAAGCATAAAAAGGGAAACATGTTTCCCATTTCTCTTTCCACAGTAAGTAAATCCATGCTTCTTTGGAGAGAGCCAAGTGAGGATTTTGTGAAAGGTAACAGTTACTAGATTTTGACTTAAGTGCCCAGAGAATCTAACATAAAAGACCGTGTCAGATTTCAAAGTAAACCTAAGTACAGTAAAGTATTTTTTCAAATGAGCAGAATAACCCCAACATAGTGCCAGTAAAGAAACCAAAGCAGGGAACCTTGCACTGAGAGAACATAACTGCTCAGCAACATAATAGCAGTGCTTTCTGTTGAAATAGCTGCAGTTTGACATAACATTTGAGACTACACAAATCCTTATTCTCCATATTTGCAGTATTTATTCAGTTTAGTTTCTACTGACGAGATAAAAGACAAACACTGACTTAATTCAGCTAGGAACTGAGCCCAAATGATTATGTCAACATAAATCCTCAAGCATGCTGCCAAGTGCTGAGGTGAAGCTGAGTAGTCCTGGAAAATAAGGATGAGGATTTGTGGGCTCCTAGGTCTGTTCTGTTCCAGACTCAGCAGTTGAGTCTGGATGAGAATCAGCAGCTTGCATGGTGTGAGCTAGTCACCTTCAGGTTTCTTTAGCATCCATGAGAACCTGTAGAGATGTGGTAGAGGATGATACATGTCCTCCTAAACTGAGTTACTAAAGGTCTATCAGATGAATTTTCCCCTGGAGGCACCAATTTCTAATGGGAGGTCACAGTGAGTGGTGTAGAGTAGAACATCTCATTTCAGACTTCTAAAGAGTTAAGGGAGACGAATACCCCCACGTAACCTCTCCTTGATGCAGTATCTGTAAAATGAGAATAATGATTCTGTGCAACGCAGGGAAGCTTCAGCAGGGAATGGTTGAAGGCACTAAGAAAGCCTTATAGGAGAATGTGAAATTCTTGATGAGGATGTATGTCACTCCAGCTTTCATAAAGCCAGATGAACTTTTGCTCAGAGGATTTGATATAATCGGTAGATTTGCAGAGCAAGATACCAAGGATGGCAATGAGCAGGAGTGCTTGGCCAGGAAAGCAGGATTGCTGAGCAGCTGAGCTGTGGTGCCTGTTCAGAGCCAGCCAGGAGGGACAGAAGCTTATTGCCAGAAGGACAGTGGAAGGTGGTAGGGAACTTGCAAAGCAGCTCTTCTCCAGCTGCCACTGCTCCATGGAGCCTGTCTTGAGGGGGTCTCCAAGTCCTCCTTTAATTATGACATTGGCATATTTGGTTGCCTTCTATCCACAGCAATCTGCAAGGTGACTTCACTAACATACTTATTAGGAGGATGCAGCTGCAAGATTTCTGATTTTAGAGCCATTCTTGTTTACATCATTGTCAATGCAGAGAGGCAGAGATGGTGTGGATGAAGCCCAAGGGAAACTCTCTGCTAATATCCTACCCTGAAATGACGGGAAGGTCAGAGAGAGTTTCCCTGCATCTGCCAGAGTCACCCCCCTTTCCCATCCTTCCCCCTACTCTGGGGACAGAAAAACCACCCATGCCAGAGGCAAACCAGTCCCAGTGTTCATCAAAATGTTTCTGAAGAACAAAATTTGTACTGCAAGAAGCCAGATTGCACAAACAGGCAGATGTTTGCAAGCGAATGTCCCAAGGAAGATTAAAATCCCAAGACACATTTTTTTTTTTTCATAGATAACATCTCATCTGCTGTCAGGATGCTTTGGCTGCTCACTGGAGACAAAATATATGGAAATGACCAGCAAAGACAATAAGAGGAGAAAGTTTCCAAATGATGCCTTCTTTTGTGATAAGAAATGAGGTTTGTTCATAGGGGACAACAGAGGAATGATCCTCATTCATCAGGAATACAGTAGTGCTTTGAAATCCCAGTAGAGACTGGGGCCTTGATACCATAGGAGCGATAAAAATCTGCTCCTAATCTGAGAACAGGTAGAGAAGAGGAGAGAAAAGGACTTTGTTGCACTCCTGCATCTGGTTAGTGTCAGACGGTGGGGACAACCCACCTCTGCCATCCACATGTGTCCGCTTTTGATAATCCTCATTTCCTTTTGTCATGCATCCTTGTTCAAGCCTACATGCCAGCTTTTCTTTGCTCTAGGGGAGTTCTAGGGCACTCTTTAAAGCAGTTATGCTGAATCACCTCTATCTTGTAGCATCCCACCCAAAGAATTATCTGTTGATAAATCTGCAAAACCCAGCAGGCCAAAAGATCTTTCAAGTCTCTGTTCAAGGTTTACCTCCACATTGGGCTTTGCAGCATGTGTCCTGATATCAAGGAAATGAGAGCTGGAATAAGTGGCTCAGGGCTTCTGTTAAAGACCTGTGAGATCCTTGTAAATTCATAGCTCTCTTCTGCCACAATCCCCCAAAACAGGGTGACTTGTACAGACCTTACAGACAGATCAGCAGATTTACCACAGTCCTATGTTCATCCTCCTCCTGGGAAATCAATCAGGTTTGTGCATGAAACTAATATACTTTCATCCCCACAACACATACAGTAAAACTAGAATTTTTGTTATTTTGTTTTGTTTGCTTTTATTTTGTTATTATTTGTACATGTTTGTGGTGCAGATATCTAGCTTCCCCAGTTCCTCAGTCCCGTGGGCCAAATAGAGTTCATTTTCCCACCAGTTGTATCGGCCCTCCAAGCAAAAGTATAGTCACATTATACAAATGTAGCCCAATGTCTCACAACAGAGGACCTTCTTTTCCAGCACAAGCATGGAAATACAACTGCTCAGTCCCTGTTTGGCCCTCCTCTTTCCCAATTGCATCTGGGCCACAGGACCCTGTTTGGGGCTGCTTTTGGAGCTCTCTAAGTAGAGCCACCTTAGTGAGCAGCTGCCATGCTGATGGATGTTAACATTGAGAACTGCTGAACCTGGCACAGTTGTTTTGTTTCTTCTGTTCTGTGGCAATTTCAGTCTATCCCCACAGAAAAAGGGGTACAAGTTTAAGGCTAGAAATGGTCCTCTCCATATTTGCAGATGCTACAGTCTTTCTTCTGCAGAAGTTCTCCACTTCTGTCTTTTCCACAGGTTTTGGAGTTCTTCAACTTCCGTGCATTTCTTTTTTGCACCTGATGCTCCCATCTCTCTAGAACTGCAAAGCTTTCCCATGGCCTCAGGCAAAAGAAACTGCAAAAATATTTTATTTAGCCTCTGAGGTGACTGGCAAAAATTACATTCAACAAAGATGTCTTCATAAACACGGTCATAGAACAGTTGTACCCGATAAGCTGACCTTGGCGTAACTATTTATTTCAGCACAAATGAGCCTGCGATTCTAGTTATGTAGTCATTACGCAAAGGACCGTGTGAGATCTTGGTGACTCACACTCAGTACTTTCAATCACCCCATGAGCTAGTCTCCTGATACCATTGACTAAACAAAAGTAGTTTTCATTTCACCCCATAGATGCAATACAGCTTTTCATTAATGCCACTAGAACATACATTGGCTGAGGAAACAGCTTCCTTGGATTTGGGAAGGGATTCTGGGCTGCAGTCCTTGGTGTGCCTGCCTACCTGTTGTCTTTCCAAACAAGCCTGGCATAAGCAACCCAGACAAGCGATCAACTGCCCAGTGACTGGGGCGAGACTGGCTGGAGCCTTACATGAAATATGCCTGGGAGGAGTCCGAAGCTCAAAGCCAAGGCTGGCTAGGGAAAAAAAAAAAAAAAGAGATCCTATTTTGGGTGTTCTTGCTGAACATTCCACTTGAAGGAATTTCCTCCTTTTAAGAAGTAACGTGAAATGGTCAGACACCATTAAACTGATGATTTTATATTTTGCTTTTTGTGTGTGGTCTATTTATAACCATAAATCTGCATGGTAGGTCTGATGGTGAGGAATGTTCTAAGGACAACCCTTAATTATATCATCCTTGTTCATTTTCTTGTTTCAGAAATTCATTCCTGTCTCACAGCCTTGATAGACCATGATTGAGCTTTACGTTCTTATTTTCTGTAGCTACGATAGGAATTTCCTTAGAGGTTTTCTAATATAGTCTCCAAACTGAAAAATAAAATAAAATAAAAATAATAATAATAATAAAAAACAATTTCTAAGCCTCCAGGACAATAGCAGCTCCTACCACTGCAGGTCATTATCTTCCTGGGATCATTAGTCTTTTCTGAAATGCTAAACTGTGCATCTCAGCTTTCAGGAAATTCACACTACAGTAAAGTAAGTAAAAGATCTTTGCAAAGCCCTTGGTATTTCACCTTTTGTAATAAATAAAGTAAGGCAGGACCAGTCATTGCCCCCAAAATGGGTCAGCTTGCTGAGACCAGCCTCAGTTACAAACTCAGTCATCCACTGAACATGGATAGCTTGCTTAATCCTCTTCCTTCCCAGTCCACACCAACAAAGTGATGACAATATTACCTCTTTTCTTTCCGTTGCCTCTGGATGTCTCAGGCTTTTAACACCCCAGTGCAGTACATGTCATGTGAGGGCATCCCTCAGAGTAATTCTTTCTGTTAATAATGGTCTTCTCTTCTCCCTTCTTTTCACCTTTTTTGGTCATCCATCTCTTAGGGGTGAGGAGTACACTTCTCCCATGTCTGCACTGTATTAAACATGTGTTCATATCTGACCATGCATTACTGGAACATAAATAACAGCAGAGTCTTAGTGACAAATTCTGGGGTATGGCATTCAAAAGGGTATCTGCATGGAAGTGCCTGCTGCAGTGGGAGAAAATGTCTGGAACTATTGGAGAGAATAGCAGACTGAAGCCATTGTATAAGCAGCACCACAACCAGAAGCACCCTGTCCTACCACATCTGCCCTATGTTACAGAAGTCAGATTTGGATTTATGGTACCTTTTCATTTGCAGCTTCATGTGGCAGACCATCTGCATTCCTGGGATGGATATACTTTACTTTTCTTTCCTGGCGATCACTTAAAACTCTGAGCTTTGACCTCTTTGGACTGTGCTCATTCCCGTTCACCAGTCTGCCTCCCTCTTGTGTTTGTATTGGCCTTTGCTGAAACTTTTAGCCCTGTCATTCACCAAGAGTTCACAATCTTTGTGAAATTGCCAATTGTCCCTCTCCTTCTTGGCTGCCAAGCTGCTTCACCTTCTCACTCCTTCTCTTTTCACAAGTGGAGGCCATGAAGCAATTGCTCCTTGCTCCAGCATTCTCTGCAGGGCCTGATTCCCCTGACACCCAGTGCTACTCCACCTGGGATCCTATTTCATTGGTTGGACGTTGAGGTGGCTATGGAAAAGGCTCAGAAAACCACTGGAGCTTGCCTTACATGTCCATGATGTAGAAGCAAACTAAGGTGTAAAACATTTACTGCTCTTCTCCATGCAGCTGTGAAGATCTAGAACTCCCCACAGGAAGAACTTTTCCATATCTTATCATAACTATCTACACTGCAATTCAGTGTGACTGCTTAATGTGTTCAAAATTGCACCTTTTTAATTGTTATAGATGAAAATGCCAAATGGTCAGATTCTGTACTCAGTTTCTAACTTTGAATACAAAATTACTCCTTAAGTAGCCTCCTCAAAGCTATCAGGGCTGAAAATAAGATGTACACTCACTAAGAGTCTATCCCACGTGGAGAAATGAAACTCCACACAAAAATACCTGATGTGCCTCACCAGTATTTGGGAAATGGGTTGATGCCTGGCTACTACACAAGGTTACCAAATGCTGGCAGAGCGAAAATGTGGCAAAATAGCTCCAGCAGCTGTTTTGCTCTGGAAATCCAGAGGAAATGTCTTCCTGTTGGAGTCAAATGGGTTGGTGATCACGCAGGAAACTTCACATCCACTGTCCTGCCCTGTGTGCAAATATCCAAGGTGACAATATTGGCTCTGTGGCCTAGTTTCCCATGGATGTTGTGCATGCCTCCTCTAAACTGCTTGACATCAGGATGAATGGGGACACTGTAAATACTCTTATGGCACTCCATATCTGCATGGCAAAGGGTGCAGGCTCTCCATAAACATGGATGTCCTCAACGCTGTATTAATGAAAGAGACCATCAATTTCTTGGAGTTGTTTCAGGTATGTTCTGTGGTCCAACAAGTCCTTCTAGTTGTAGCAGAACTGCTCTTATTACACCTGAAATTCATCTGTTGGTGTTCCTAAGGCAACATCCAATCTGGAGCCCAGTGCAAGGCTGGGCACTGAACCGGCAATCCTCACCCCAGGATCTCAGGTACTTCCAAACTGAGCATGCCACAAACAGCAGGAGGTTTTCAGCACTGCCCTTCCATGATTTTTATTTTCATGTTGAGATCAAGTGCTGAGAAATTCACTGATCACATGAAAACAAACAAAAAAATGTTGCAAAACATGGATCAAATACACAATCTGTAAAATGACCAAGAGAATGTTACATAGACAACACAGAGAAGATTCAGCATGGATAAAACAGAGGAATAGGAAACCCACACAGAGAGGTTCCATCTGGTTTCCCACTAACTAATGGTTTGCATAAACTTGAAAATTAGCAGAAAATTAAGTAATATGTGGCTAACAGTGACTCCTGAATATCTTCACATGTATACGTTCTCATTCCCATGTGACAATACCTCACTTCTAACACTCACATAGCTTTTATAACCTCATATCTGTGTAGCCAAATGTGCAACACATCAGGTGTTCCTCCATAGTAAGTTTTTAATTGCTGTCATTGGAAATCACAGTGTCTTATTGATCTACCGAAACATCCAAGAACTTACCTAATTTTTTCCTATGTGAACTACCATTTATGAACGTTTTTACACTGTTAGAACTTATTTATCACCATGCTGCAGTAATCTTCTCAACCTTCTCAAGCTCCTTAGCTTACCAAAAAAAAANNAAAAAGAAAGAAAGAAAACACTTGAAAAGAGTCTAGTGATACCTCAGTGTATGGGATGTGGGACTGGTAACAATGTGATGCTCTTTGCAGTTCCATTGATTTTGATGGTCATTTTTATTGAATCACAGGCACTGTTTGTGAACAAGGACAGTTCAAGGAGCACCCACCAGAGAGACTAGACTAGCATTCTAAGAAAGAAGAGTTTTACTTAACAACATACAATGCAAAGAGCAAATAAAATAATGGTGTAATAAAACTATGGTAGGGCCAATTCACATACTATGCTGGCAGGAAATGTTTGTGGGTACAAAATGCAAGTGAAAATAAGATAGATACATAAAATCAAAAGAAAAAGTACTTCTAAGGATACTTGTGGGTAATTCATATATCAAGGTAGAAAATCCTACTTTTTTTTTTTTTTCCCAGCTATTTGTGTCAGAAGCAAACCGTGTTGCAAATAAGCTATATAAACAGACAAGCAGGTGGAAAGTTATGCATGAAAGTTTCTCATCCATCACAGGGTATGCACTGCTGTTGGGCACAGATGGATTGTGGCAGCTTGTATTCTCACCCACCCCCATATCCCGTCCCGTATCGTTTGACCAGAGGATACAGCAGATATTCAGGCACTAGCATGCCTTCAACAGAATTCACATTGCTTTGTGGCATTACTGTAAATCACCATGCTCTGGAGATCTCACAAGAAGTGCTACCTGTGCTGGAGATACCGCCCTGTGCACACTCAGTTCCTCTGCCTTTGCCAGGCATGTAATAATACCCATTTATCTGTCTGGAACCACCATGAAGGCAAAAACCAGCCAACTTTTACAGCCTAGATTAATACTTCACATCATCCCTTCAGTCTTACGTAGCACTTCTTTCTCCAGCAAATGGAAATTCTCCCTCAGCATTGATTCATGAAACATTGGACCCATTCCTCCCACTGTCTTCTTGGGTGTCACTCGAACTGTGTAGCCTGGCATCCTTTCCAGAGGCACAGCCCTGCTGACCTGCTCCCGCCCGTATGCTCTGGTTGTTGTCCCGATTGTAGCTCGCAGGAGCTGTACGTGACTGGGCCAGATGGGAGAGTGAGTATTCCCGGGCAGAGGACTGGCTCCGTGGGAAGGCTGATCTTCATGTCCTCTCGCACTTTCTTTGTCCCCATGATTTAGGGTGAGTTTTCAGACTGGCCTCGGAAGGGTGGAGGGGAAATCAGAGCTATTCCTCATCCCCACGGGACGGACGCTGCAGGTAGTAAGGTTTGTCTAGCCTTTGCCTTTAAATCCAGATGGTATTAGGGTTTAATTATTAAATTGTTTGTGCTTTTTTTTTTTTTTTTTTTCCCCATCTAAAAACCAAATCTGCACCAATGGTGCAGGGAATGCGTAAAACATTTGATTTATGCAGTTGCGGAATTCAATCAGTGGCACAAATGGAAGTGGTGACCAGGAAAACACTTCAGATGGAAAACAAAGCAAGCAATGACAAAGCTTTATTTGCACAAAGAATGTCAGTTGCCATTATCAGGCTTCCACTCAGATGACAAAGGTTCATTGCTGCCCCGCTTTTAGGATAGGATTGCAACAGGAACCAGCCCGTAAGTCTTCCCTTCTGGCTCAGGGAAAAGGAAGCAGCAGATGAAAAACATCTTTCAACAGAAGGAAGTGACAAGTTCTTGTGATTAGAAGCACTGTTAGGGAAATGCCAGGTTGTCTACAAGTTTGATTTCAACTCTAGGTTGAACCAACTTCTAATGTTCACAAAAAGGGTACCCTGTGTAGAAACAAATGGCAAGTTTTAGTAGGAAATGACTTTATTTTATTTTGGAATACTTGGCAAATGTGCTTAAGAGTTGCATTTAAACGCTTTTTATGTGTATTATACTCTACAGGCAAGGATCTCTGGTGGCCCTTTACTTTCCAAAATATCCCTCTATTTCTTTGCCTTCCCTTACCAAAAATTAAGCTTTTCTGGCTTTTTGGTTGTAGGGTGTCATGGGAGATTCAGGCTGATTGTGAAAACATCAAGGAATTGCAACAAGAGTTATCTCAGTAATGGCTCCTGGGAAGAACCAGAGCAGTTCTGGTGTACACAGGAGAATGTGGAAGCCACCAAAATGAAATTATTCACTATGATGTAAACCAAACTGTTCTGATTGAGCTCAGAGACTGTATTATCCCAGAAACAATCATCCTCAGGATGATACCCAGCTCCTGAGATAATTCCTCATTAGTATTTTGCATAAGCAGAGAGAACACAGCAATAGGAGAGCAACAAAACAGCGAGGAAAATGCAAGTTTTAGCCCAAACACAAACACTTTCTTTTGAAAAACAAGACCTGTCTTGAAGCGTAACGCTCAGAGTTCAAATTGTCCAAGCCAAATTCAGATTGCCAGGGTGATCAAGGACTTTGCTGGAAACTGGAAACTGCAGGCTGTTGACATCCATGGGAAGATCTCCTTTTGCAGTGTGTATTCCAGCCAGCAGATGCAAAGGGTAGGGAAAGGTTACCTCTACTGATATTTCATCCCAGGTACTGAAAAAAAAAAAAAAAAAAAAAAAAAAGTGACCCCAGAAAACATAACCCTGAGTTGTTCTGGGAATTGCTACATATTTCTTGTAAAATATATAAGAAATTGTGTATTTCCCCCTCAACCTGTGGGAGGACACTGAGAACAGACAAAGCAGTTTTGAAGCTGGTTCACTGTGTCTGCCTGTGATTGCTGCAGGGTTTTGTTGTTGGTGGTTTTTTGTTTTTTGTTTTTTGTTTTCTTTTTGCTGTTGATTACGCTGTCGTGGTTTGGGACCTGTTAACTGCAAACAGATGTGGAATTATCAGTGCTTCAGCAATGCTTCCCACTGTGTCACCTGCCTTGAAAATCAAGGACTTGTGCTCTTGCTTCACTGGTACTAGACTGATTTTCCTTTTCTTTTGGAAATCTTAAAAATAGAAAATTATTCCAAGGCAACAGAGGAAGACTTTTGTTCATAGACAGAGTCCTCAGGATTCTTACATTATTGGGAAACCAGGATGAGATTTGCTCACCCCGAACCAAACCCCACTCTCCCCACAACTCTCAATCCAAATGTACGTAGATGTGGTAGCTATTAGAGGAAAATGAAGAGGGCTGATGAAACAAAAACACTACTACTACAGCTGCAGGGAATTAGCAAGATATCCCATTGAAAATCCATCCCTGAACATCTTCTGATATACACCCTGAAGTTTGCCCGCCTTGGTGTCCAGGAGACCCTTCAGATAGCCTTGCCCCCCTTTCAGCAGTAATGCTGGTTTTCAAAGGGGTTGGCTTAGAGACAGGAAGGCAAAAAAGAATTCTTCTGGAATTTTTTTTTAAAGTCTAAATGGCAGATGAACTTTTCTGATAGTCTTGCTTTGATGGTAGGTGACGAGCAGGTGAGCATTTGGCTGAAAGCTTCAGAAAAAAAATCAAGCTAGTGATGCTGAATAATAGAATATATGGATGGCAAAGAGCTGATCTCCTAGCTGATATTCCCCCCAGCATTGCAAAATTGCTATCAGCAACACATTTTCCAGAATCCATTTTCATGTTAGACAAAGGCTTGTTCTTTCAATCTGTGCAGCAGGAGAAAGATGAGAGAAGAAACAGCATCCTGCCTCTTCAGCAAAGGGCTTCTTGACGAGCAGAGTCTGAAAAACTGCTACAAGGGGAGGCAGTTGTTTTCCTTCTCACACTCACCTGTAAAGTTCAAGCTGTGAGATTCATAATGCCAGGCACTCTTTGCTGGTCCACCATAGGATGGTGGCAGTGGTATATCTGGCAAAGTGGTAATAGAAGTACCAGCAACAGCCACAGGGCATGGAAAAGGCAAGGTATGTAAGTGTTGGCAATGTCTTTTATTAGGTCAGCTAGCACAGCTGAAAACGAGTATCAAAATTAACCAACAACAAAAACATATTTCTGGCCCATAGTCCAATTTTGATGTCCTGAAAGCTTCTTTCTTATTAAACCATCTGGTAAGAGCTGAGGCTGGGGAAAGATGCTATCTCTTACACAAACCACAGCCTAAGGAAGTAAGATTCTTTGTTTAGTACTTGATAATCTGACCTCCCTTCAACTACCGTCCCCTGTTACCCATCATTTATTAAATTCTGTTATGAAACTTAATTGGGCCAGAAATCCCTAAGTATATATATTGTTTTGCAATTATAGAGATCAGCCGAAGACCTTTCCAACAGAGGCACTCATCGCTGAAATCTTTTAGAGTCATGCTGACCGTGCTTGGTTCGTTAATGTACCTTCTGTAGTCATTTATGCTTGTGCCAGGAAAGTGGAGAATGCTGGGCCACATTCTGCTCACAGCCTCTTTGGTAAAAGGGCAGAGTAATATCAGTCCCACAACTGCAGTTGCATTGCAGTGGTGTAAATGTGAATGGGATTTGCTCCAGGTGCAAAGCACTGGAGAATCAGACCCAGGAAGCAGAATCAAGGACATTGTTAAACTGTCTTCCTCCATGTGTGTGGCCAGTCACTTTGGCCCACTGACATTAGTGCTGATTTATGCCATAAGGCACAAAAAGAAAAGTGCAGGAGTAAAAGTGCAGGAGTATCAGGTGCTCCTGAGAGAACAGAGTTCCTTTGTGACAGAGTAAATTATTCACTTCAGTGCAGGGTCTGAGTAATTCACCCCCTGGGTCTGAAAGTACTTCTTAGTCTAAATGAAGACCAAACTGAGAACATTCAATGTGTTCTTACATTAGCAGAGAAGATACTGACCCTAACCTTTAACTCTCTTAAGATGCATAATTAGGTTCTGAAGTTACAATGAGAACTTTTGAATGGAACTAAGGTTTAGTTTCCTTTTTTTTTTATGTAACAACAGGTGTTAAGGACAAGTTTTGAAGTGCTGTGGCAAACAGCCTCTTCTCTCCTGAAGTCTCACTCTCATGCCTGGATGACGTGATCGAAAGTACTTGCTTAAGAAAACACAAATTACTGGAATAGGTTCAAAAGTCAATAGAGGAAGTCCTTTCTCTGCTGTCAGCTAGAGGTTGAGCTAGACACGATATTGCCTCTTGTGATTAAATAGTGCAAAGTCCTGTAATATAGGACTTGACTATGTGCTTGCTGTAAACAGTGGCACGCTTACACTGCAGCTAGTCAAGGTTATGAGGCACGAGTCATCTCCCTTCCCAGTGCTATTCGGCCATACTAGCGATCGATGGTGCTCATGCTGCAATGCCCCATCCTCCACAGAACATATGAACAGCACTGGAGTCCTACTAGCTTTACTCAAGAGTAGAGTGGGGGACAATTTCCTCCCCCTAACCACATATGCAGTATCATTAAGCTGTTGGAAAGAACTCCAGGGTTTTGAAGTAACAGCAGATACTGTAATAAACTTATCAGTTGCCTTCAGGTTGTTGTCTACAAATCCCAGGGGGAATTGTGGCCTGTGGACTGCTTCCGAGCCCATGAAAAGTAATTAGGAAATCAAAGCTACTGTCAGCATGCTTAAGTGTGCTATTTTAGGATCTGCCTCTCCACAGAAAACACCAATACCTGCAAATCAAAAAAAGGCTGAGGACTTCTGCACAAGGGAAAGTCTGCAACAATCAATGTCTCTCTTTGCAGAGCTGCAAACTCTAATACATTCTGTCCTCCTAGAGCACCACAACCCCTGGAGGATAGCTGCACTCCTGGCACTCTTGCTGCTGATGGACAAGCTCTGGTTTTCCCCCACTGTGACATTCTGTGAAAAACACCAAGCACTCTGTTTTTTTCGTTGTTAAAACTTCCTAGCAGAAATGATAGATCTAGGGTTTGGATGTCTTTTGCTGTTGGGTGTTTTTCATTGTCATTTACAGCCTGTGATGATTTTCATGGGATTCCTGCTATTGGACTTGTGTTTGCTTCTTGCTTTCTTGGTTGTTGTCTTGTCTTTGACTTGTAACTGAAACGTCGTCCCCTTTTGTGCAGAAATAGTTTTCTCACTTTCCTGTGTATTAGACATTTTGCTGCTGGAACAGTTAATTTCCCTCCACTGCCATCTCCCATAAGTTGCTTTCACGCACGTGGACTTAGGACGTCTGAAAGACTGAATGTCAATTCCTGAATCTATCAAACTCAAGAAGACACAAGCATTGTGGCAACCAAGGTGTTACCGTGACATAGCAGATCTTCCCTCACTTACTTGGGTACCCAAAAGACCCAGGAAATTTGAATTTACCCAGCATTTTAAGGAGAAACGGCGAAAACAAGGCTGCAGCATAAATGAGGCATGTCGCAGCGCTAATCCTCAGCTATACATGTCTCAGCAGGAGCTGATCTCTTTTGAAGCTCAGCCTTTGTGGGCTCAGTCTTTGCAGAGACAGCAAGGCAGATTCTGACTGTTGTACAGGGCTGACTGAAGTGCAGCACACTGGAACCCTCCTGAAGCACAGCAGAACTGAAGGAGATGAAGTTGCTTCTGCCTAATGCTTCCAACAGCCCAAACCCAGGTTGCAACAACTGCTCTTTTTCTTCTTCAGCAAGCATGGGAGGAGGCTGTCAAGTGCAGAGAGACCATTAATCAACACCAGTGGGTGAATTTTTGAGGACTAATAGTCTTGTCTCTGCTGACTTACAAGTGCAGGAAACTTTCTTAAATAAGGAAGATAGTGGGCTGCAGACATGGGTCAGAGAGGAGTAGGCACCAACATACAAGTGGCATGTTCTGCATTTCACTCTACCCCTCTTCCCCCCTCAGTATTTGTAATCTGACAATAGACTACTCCAGGTAAAGCCCAGGGACACTAGAAGTTCTTCTGCATCAAGATGAAGTCCCTCAACAAAAGAGCCATCCCCATCTACCACTTAAATAGAGATTCACAATGTCTCAATCAATTGAGGAAGGGGCCTGACGAAGAATGGGTCAAGCACATAAGGATAAATTTTCCTTGGTCAGGACCGATGTCATATATTGATAACCCTGGGTGGATGTTTATTCTGTGAATTTTTCTTCTATAAATTCCTCCACACCATATAGATGTTGGGCATCCATAGCATCTTGAGATGAAGACTGCTACAGGCAACAGCTTGACTTATGAAAAGGATTTTTCTTTTGTCTGTCAGTTTCTTTCAGTTTCTTTTCAAACTGTTGCTTAAAAANAAAAAAAAAAAAATCCCTTCCTGGGCTTTTTGAAAACAGCTTTGTGTTAAATATGAAAAGAAATTAATTCTCTGTACCTTGAAATGGGTAAAGTTTTACCTACAATCCCATATTCAATCTAGCAGACTTCTCTTTAAGAAAGTCAGAAATGAATTGGAGGAAGTCCAGGGTTCAGCAAGAGTGGCAGGTGTGTTAAAAAGTGACCTGAACGCATCACTGAAAGAAATGAGCTTTTTTAGTCTAGAAATAAGAAGACTGAAGAGAGGATATAATAGTCTGCCTTTCTGGAAAAAAAAAAAAAAATAGTGCGTATAAAAAGACTGTGATAGTTGTTCTTTGTGGCTGGGTAATACTCTCTGGGGCAAGACACAAAGTAATTAGATTCCTTTGCAAGAAAGGAGATTTTGGTTAAAGTAAGACAATCTTTCTGACTATAAAGCTCTCAGCAAATGGGGTTGGAAGGGTGGGAATCCCCAAGCCCTGGCAAAGTGCGGGAACATGGCAGGCACCCCAGGTGGACAGATGGATGGACCTTGGGTCTGCTCCCACCTCACAGCCTGCCTGGCCACACACTGTTCCTGCAACCCTGACTGCATTCAGAGGATGACCAGTCTTTGCTAGTGTCACCTTAGCTCTTCTGTTAATTTTTCCCAAAATGGCATTTTCTTTCTGAACATGTCTTTTTGATCAGATGGACTTGCTTGTTTTCTCAAAACATGGATGGGGGATGAAAATGAGAGCAAATAACCTCAGATTTCCTTTTTTCTCTGTTTTTTGCTTGGTGAATTTCAATATAAAATGCTTAAGTATGTGCCTGGCAGGGTGTCATTTTCACTAGCATTTTGCATCCTCCTCCTTTTCTTTAGAAGGAAAAAGAGGAGCTCATTGTCTTTTAAAAGAGAGAGTGTAGAATCAGACCACTTTCTTCCACTTCAGAAGGAAAACAAATATTTGAAAAAAGAAAAAATTGGGGGTTCTTTTTTCCCCATTTAATTTTTTGGGGGAAGGAGGTCAAGGTGCAATGTCAGGTTTTCTTCATGTTGAACACCAGGGTTTCATCAGCACAGGTTTAAACCTGTGCCTTGGTTGCCTAGTGATGTTGCAGTTGTGCAACATCTTGTCTCTGTCATTCTCCAAGCCCAACACACCCTGTTCCTGTCCTAGATGCATCTCTGAAGGCATTTTGCCTTCTCTCTGATCCTTGTTGCCCCATTAGTCAGCTTTTTGACCCATTCACCTCTTGAAAAGTACATGCCTTTTCTCCCTTCCTTGGTGCATGTCTTCTGTACAGAATTAGAGGACAAACTGCTGCTTGGACCTGTCCTTTGCCTAGCATGGGTAAGGACTCAAAACAGCACTGATCCAGTCTGATGAGGACTGCTGTGGCCTCCCTGCTGGCTCTGACAGCCCCAGAGTGCTATAATCTAAAGCAACCTCCACCCCACTGTTGTTGCATGACCACGAACTCAGCTCATATTGATGTTCAATGATGTAAGATACCTTGGACCACTTTTAGGAGCCTACCTGTCACCCCTACCTCCCTTGGGCTGGGATGAGGCTAGCCCTCTCCTGCTTTTCTCCTCTTTACTCAGATGCAGCAGCCAGACAGGACAGCTAGTGCCCCAGTCATGCTCAAGGGAGCCAGCTGGCCTTGTGGGTAGCATTCATCATCCATCTAGCAGTTTTTCCCTGTCTGCAGGCAGAGATATGCAGGTTGGCATCATCCCAGGGGCCTGGTTCAGTGCCTGCCCTACAGCTGGGCCACCAGTTTAAAACACCACCTTCAATTTCACCCTATTCTAAAGACCAAATTCTTCCCTGTCCCCATCCCTGCTCTCTGGTCCACTGTTCAATTCTGAATACGATAGAGGATTTCCCACCCCAGTTAAGTCAAAATGAGTTTTAGCAGCACAAAGGCAATTTGCTCTTCTTAGTGTTATACTTTCAACCTACCTCTGTTGTAACCTCCTGTAGGACAGATATTTGCCCTCATGTGGGGCTCTGGTTTTGGAAACCTCTTTGAGGGTTTCAGTAGCTTCACCTCCTTGCATTTCACCTCATTGAAACACATTTTGTTAATGTGCTCTCTGTTCTTCTCCAAATTTTCAGTCCTCAGACCCAACAAAAAAACCTGCTCTGTGCATGCTAATAGCACCAATGCAGCCAGGAGATCATTAACATTAGGTTGTGTCTGTTTCACACTGTTTATAGAACAATAAAGACTCAATGCTAATGGTCTAGAGAGTGATTGATTGTTCACATTTGGAGGCAATCAAAGCTCCCCATTTGACTGACAACATGCAAAGGGCAAGGGGTTTTCTGTAGAGGAAATGGAAAGAAAGACATGAGCAGATCATAGTGACTGAGAAAAGCAAGCATATAAGACTTGTGCTCATCACACCAGTGATCCATTCGCTTACTATGATGACTCCAGAAATGGTAAGGACCAGAGCCTTAAAAGAAATGCTGACAGACAACACTGGAGATTGAAGGAATGGTGTGCTTGAAGTGATTGTTTTCTGTACTTTCTCTTGGCAGTTGATGTTTTCCCATAGGGGAACCATACAACCATATGATATGTCAATGGCCTTCAATCTTATTTTTCTGGGGGAGCCACTTCTTTTTTCCCTGCATCAGTACAAATCTTTGTATAACAAATGTAAGCTCACTAAAAACAAGTTCTCTGCTTTTCTTCTCCATGTATCTTGTAATACTTCAGGGACTCCCTAACAAACAAAACTCCCAGAACAAAGTGAAAATCATTTCTGATTGTGTTGCAATAGATATTAATACTCAATATATGTCTACAACTTTGAAAATCCTCTAATGATTTGGCTTCAATAATAATTTGTGAAAAATGAGTTACACAGGCAGCTTATGTATTGTTAAAAAAGCATCTTGGAAAAAATACCTCCCAGCCTAGTTGAACAACCAGCTACTATTTCTGAGGTTTGAGAGATGGTGATTAGAAGTGTCCACCAACTGTGTGCTCAGTGCACCATCACATTTTGGTACCATTTCACTACACCTCTTCCTGCTGCTTTAAACTACATAACCAAAGTCTTTAATATTCAGTCTTTCCTTGTGAGGTCCACCTTGCAGAAATATTAATCATTTTTGACAGTGTCAAAAGAGGCCTGTCACTTGTGAAATAGGCTGTACCAGCACCGAACAATCCTGACGAAGCTGTGTTATTGATGACATAACGGTGTTTCCAGGCCTGAGAAATTTCTTGGAGCAGCCTCAGGCATTCTGAAAAAAACTTTTGCAGGGCTCTATGAAGTCCCCAGACCTGTGGAAGGCCAGATATTCAAGAATTCCAACAGTCTTGCAGACATGTAAATCAGAATAGCTCCAGTGAGGGTATCACTCATTTGCCAAAGGAACAAATGCAATGAAGTCCATTTAAGTGGTATTGATTTGCAGTAGCCATGAGTTTCTGTTCTCTGCTCCAGAAAACAATGGAAATCTTATAACATCCCCATAGAGTAGGGAAACTGAGGAACAAATACTATGAACCAGGTCTCTTGCTTTTCAGCATACTTTCCTAAGGAAATAAGGTAGCACAGTCACAATGTGTATGTTATCCGCTTTCCTGTGCCAGCCCTAAAACAATTTTAGCCCTTTTTACAGTGTTCATACAATTTGACAAGCAGGGTAAAGTCTGAAAGATATTATGTCATATGGAAGATAAAATTTTAATTAAAATACTAGGTGGAACTGATCCCCAGTGCCTCTGTGATGTGACTGAGGGAGCTCATAGCTTGTTTCATATCAGATATTCTCCACTCAGAAGAGCTGGACAATATCTGGGTTCCCTCTTTGTATCTCTTCCATCTGAGAAAGATTCTCTCTAACCACATGATTACTGTTGCTCTTTAGGGAAACAGAGCTTTTATTTTCTGCTGATCCTTTTTAGCCCAGAATGGCAAACTGCTACGTACATGATAATGTGAGCTAAAGGCTAAGAAAAATTAAAGCATAAGCAGGAGGAGAGCACAGCTTTTATCTTTGCCTTGTTATTGTTCATGCCACTGTCTTTCTCAGCACTTCTCTCCCACTTGTCTGGCAAATTAAAAACATAAGGAGATAAAATGAAAGGTTTCATTTCCAAAAGTTCCCTTTTTATTGAAAATGGTTTTCAAGCCCTTTCTATTCTGTTGCAGATGGGACTCCTACAGTCATGCTTTCTTCCAAGCATGAAAGGACTTCAGACATTCAAGGGCTGTGCTAAACATTTGCCACATGATGCAGAAAATCAATAATAGCATTTTGGAGCATCTCCAAAGCAGAACAATCCTGCTAATGACCAGGTCAACATGCACGGTCCTTACAGCCTGGCATTGTCTCAGTTTTGCTTCTGGGTAAACCAAGGTGCAGAAGAAGCCTGTGAATTTATTGCAGAGTAAGCCAATACTCTTAAAATAGAAAGTGTATCCGTAACTTCCCTAATGGCTGGTCTAGCCTTTTGCAGAGCCGAGCTGTAAGGCTTCCTTCCATTGTTATGCTCTGTCCTGTGCACCTCTGCTTGAAGAGGCCATGGGCTGAGCTGGGAGGCATCTGCCAAAGAGTCATGCAGTTGTGCAGTCAGATAAGAGTCATGTAGCCAGATAGACTCCCAACCCCAAGGCGACCAGTCGGTGCTGAGCACCCTGTTGCCCACAGATGCCAACTGCTGCATCTGTAGTAAAGAAGGAACAAACACAAATTTCAAAGATCACTTCTTTCAGACAGCTCCTACAGCGGTGACTAAAAAGAGCCAGAGTCTTATATCTGGTTGTAAGGCACACATTGCATTCATATTTATGTCTTTTCCCTACAAACAGGATGACCTTGTCTGTCCTGCCTTTTGGGAAATGCACAGGCTAAAACCACCTCAAGATGTGCAGGGCTGGAGGCTGTGCCCTGGGACTCAGTGACTCAAATAAACACAATCCACTGGTGCATGGTAGCACTTCCAAAACAGATCTTTGCACAGTGCAGAGATGCTCACGCAAGGACGAGCTGTGTCCTGGGGTCTGGAACAAGTCCTGGCTGTCCGCGGTGATGTATGGCGGTAATGTCTTCTGCTTGTGCTAGCTTCTTCAATGAGGAGATTTTTGTTAACTCCAGTTTTGGCCCTGAGACTTCTGTCATGAAAAGGTGGCCAGCCCAAAATCACAAAGGATTCATTTGTCATTTAGGTTCGACAACACACTGGCAGAAAGCAGAATTTTCCCTGGGAGCTTTAGACATTGCTGCTGCTCATTTCTACTTCTAGAGACCACTGATGTAAGGGAGAAAAAAAAAAAATCAAAACCACACATGGTCTTTATTCTCTCATCATGTACAAGAGAGGGGGAAAAACACAAATCATCAGTAAAACCAATGTCTCTTCTGGGAAAAAAAAAAAAAAAACAAAAAAAAAAAACAAAAAACAAAAAAAAAAAAAAAAAAAAAAAAAAAAAAAACAAAAAAAAAACCACTATTGCATCTTTTAGAGGCTATTGACAGACACCAGGAAGCATCGAAAGTGCTGTGTGGTCCGAGATGCCCTCCTTATTTATAGCCATCGACAATGCCAGGGAGTTGGATGCAGAAGAAAGGGGAGGCACAGAAGTGGCAACTGGATTTTAAAAGCTAATGAAAGCATATTTAAGACTGGGATGGGTAGTTCCCTGTGTTCTGCTTTAAGTGCCTCTGAACATTTCTGAAACGAAGCGAAGCGACCTTGTGTGCCAAATTGTGGGTTTGTTTTCTTTACTCTGATCTCCATGTCCTGCAATGTTTGGCAAGCATCGCCACAGCGTTAAATAAGCAGAANAAAATAAAATAAAATAAAATAAAATAAAATAAAATAAAAAATAAAATAAAATAAAATAAAATAAAATAAAATAAAATAAAATAAAATAAAATAAAAATACCGTACAGACAAAGAGAAGGTAGCATCTGAATGCCTAAAATGCTCTTTGCCCTGTGTTGCAAAGGAACTCATGGGAGTTCCAATTTGCAATGGCCCCTCACAATCTTTATGGTCCATGAAACAATCATTGTGACTACTTCAGGCAAGCGATCGCCGCCCCCAGGGTCTGTGCATGTGCATAAAGCTAATTTTCAAGCTGGCTTTCCCAAATTCTGCTGCCATTTCCAGGGCTACGGCTCCCCTTGATGAGTGCCCACTCATGGGCAGAACCTGGCAGGACATGGAGGTCATTGCACCACGGGGCACTGATGACACAAAGGTGTTTTGGATGTGACTATGGGATTGCTGAACACTAAGTGCTAGAAGGGTCTTTCCATCTTGGAAAATCAGTATTTTTATGTCAATGTGTTACAGAACATTTATTTATAAAGTGTGCTGTGGGGATTGTAAGGTATTTTTTGCTTTCTCAGACAGTGGTGTGTGGTGGGCAGTGCATTGCTCAAGAGACTCAGTTGTACTTCCAGTACTGACAGTGGCAGAAAATACATGACTGGGGGCAATTCACTTCACCAGCAAGAGCCTCAGTTTTCCTACTGTTAAATGAGATAAAGAATCTTGCCTCATTTTTGATGGGGCAAAAAGTTTTGAAATCTACTGATTAAAAAAATCAACATCAAAAAACAGTTTACTAAAGCAAGCTGCTTTAAAGCACTCTGGATAAATATTCCCCACAGGCAGCAAGAAAGAGAGCAAAAGAAACAGTGACAGCTTTAAACAACACATAAATGCCATCTCTAGTTTTTCCTCTGCTCTTCCTCTGCTTATTCATACATTCCCAAAATTTCTACTTTTCTTGAAAAATCCCAAGGTGTGACTTTGCCCACAGGCAGACATATTTATTTAAAAATAAGGCCAAGAATTATTCTGACTTTCAGAAAAGAAAACAAGGGCCTTTGGGGAAAGAGCAAACAAAAAATATGTGAAAAGTCATCTTGCTCCACTTTTCTGCTGAATGAGAGACATGTTGGAGGCAGAAAGCAAAAAGGAGCTTAGCAAGACCCTTGGTGGGGACAAATTTCCATAGTAGACTCAGGCTGGGCTGAATTTTGGGCAATTCTGTTGTGCATACTGGGAGGAGGAAGGGGATGGTGTGTGAAGAGGGAGAGGAAGGTCAGGACATTCTCATAGGAACTCTGGGCAGGAAGGGACCTCTCAGGTCGTGGAGTCTTTTCCAGGGTCTCACATCCCACCACATCCTCTAGACCCCGTTGTCAACCCAGGAAGCTCCATGTCATGCTCAGCTACCTTAGTCTAGGGGGGTGTCATAATTTAGGCATCAGAAATAATGTGCTGTGAAGCTATGATATAGCCACCTTCCTGAAAAACAAGAGAGAGGTAGCAGCTGAGGCAATTAAGCTCCTTGACTTGTTTTTGTTGTTGTTGTTGTTTGTTTGTTTGTTTTTCTTTTTTTTCTCACCTTATTTTTCTCCTTTAGAAATCCACCCAGGAGGCTCCACACTAATCAACAGCAGTAAGGAGGCTCTCACCTGCCAGGAAATGCTGAACTTGAACTTGCATGCGAAACCTGAAATCTGAGCGTGTAGATCCGATCATGTGAACACATCCCGGACTTGCATGAGCTCATTACCTGCTCTCTCTGGAGCTATGAAGCGCAGCTTGCAAATTGGTTTCCTGCAGTTTTGCCCTTTTTTTGTCATTTCAGAGTCTTACCCAAATGGATAATAAAAGAATGTTATGACTGTGCATGCAAATAAAATTTAATGTAACAACTTTTTAAGCCTATGCTTAGTTCGGGTACTGCTTTAGGGGCATTTCTGTTGCCTGACCATTTCCCCATTCTGTTGGAAAAGGTTAAGCTGCTGAAGGGACAATCATGATTGCTAGGTTGGATGGCTGATGGAAGGAATAAATAGCTTTGGATACATGTCTAATTTTTTTTGGATGACTGACTGATAGAAACCATTTCAGGGATAATCATTATCAGCATATCTGAACAATTAGTCTCATTTTCCAGCAGATAACAGCTACTAACTACAGCTCAGTGCTTTGTGGCACATAGCCATTTTTCTAGCTGTTTAATGCAACCAGTCATTGACCCTTCGGGGGTCTGCTCAGAGCTGTTCTGCAGCCCAGGCAATTGGATCAAATCTAACTGCTCTGGACCAAGACCAGGAAATTCCTCTGTAAGTGCTACATGGGTGAACCTCTCCAAAACAGATTCCAGTGCGAATACCAAGTCCTGGTGCTCAGCTGCTCCATGATGTTGTATGTATAAACAATTTAAAATAGCAAAGTGAACGCTGTGTGCCGTGCTGTCTTCTAAAATGTTCTTTTGCTGGGACAAAAGCATTTTGGTTGACAGGGCTGGAGCCTGAGACCCTTAATGTATTCTCCAAATGCACAGAATGTAGAAAGGTTGCGCTCCCCTGCAATGCTTGAACTTCCAGACTTGGCCTAGAAGGACCAATGTGACCATAATTCAATGTGTGTCTGACTCTACTAGACCAAGCTGGGTTTTACATGTGTGCCTGAAGTGCCAAGGACTTGTAAAGCACATACGAATTCTCAGGGCATTTCCAGATTTCACACTGATCCCAGAAACACTCAGTTCACCCGTGCCAAGGTAATTAGGAAGCTGAGACCCTTCACATGAGGGTTTGGTCACCATCTTTATTCCTCTATGCTGGTTGCTGAAACACAGGATTCAAGGGGTAAAAAGTACTACATTTTGGAAAGATGTAAATATTCATAAATTGAAACTGGATTTGTGACCCCATCTTTTCACCAATACATCCATCCACCCAAAAAATTGCTTGCCTGCACAAAGTCAGGATGCTCTGATATTGACTCTTGAGCACTCAGAGACAAGGACTTGATTTATTCTAAGCTCATCTTCATGACAGTTAATTGAAATGTTTGCTAGACTTACTAGCAACAAGAAGACAACTCATGAACAAAGGAAAGCAAGTCTTAGTCATGGTACTCTCTTCCATGGAATCCACCATATGAAGAACATGAGACTTCTTCCTCTGTATGTCTTCCCAGCTGGAAGCTCACCAAGAAGAACCTTGTCTCTCCCTGTCCACTCTGCAATCATTTGGTAGGACTCTCATTTTCAGATTAGCTCTCTCTTCACTATAAGAGCTCATGAGAGATACTGCAACTCCTACCTGTGTTCTAGCATGCAGACAAAATTTCTCCAAGCAGGTTGCTACACCTTCCACTGAGCACCTTCTGTTGTGTGCCCCTTAAAGAGCTGCTTGAAGAATAGGTGGAGGGAGAGTTACAAGTCATCATCCCTTTTCCTAGGCATGTAGCTTTTGCCACAAGCTGTTTGGGTCTTTTATAACCTCATAGTCTTTCAAAGTCTTTGAACAAAACTCCTGTTATGATATTATTACTATTGTGCTGACTGGCAGCTTGTTGCAGCTCTGCATTGCTCATGTGCCCTCTTTCTTAAAGCTTTCCTATCTCAAGCCAATTAAAGATGATGCTTTTTCAAAGGCATCTTAGCTTTGACATTGGCCTTTGTAAGTGGTCCTAACATTGTCTGTAACTATCTTAAGCTTCACCTCTTGTGTGCTGAGACTGTCATTATTTCATATGAAGTGGTTTCTTCTGCAAACTGCTCCCACGTATTTGATTATTTAATAGTTTCTGGTTGTAAACTGAAGTACTCTTATAAGTTCTCTATTGTTTTCCACTGGACTGTGACAATGTCCACGCTCCAGCTCATCAGCCACTGTGAAATGGCACTTTTTCATATTACATTAATAGCCATAAATGCATGGTTCAATATGAAAGACTGTCCAAATTTCAAAGTGCCAGGCTCGATCTATTAGATTATTAGTAAAAGGCACAGGCAACTTTGCAGTGGATTGGACACAGTGGTCTCCTTGGGGAGCAAAGTCACAAGGGTTACCTCTAATCTGCTCAGAAATGGATGCTCAAAGAAGAAACATGGTTATCCCTTTGGACTACACTAAGCATGCTGCTACAAGATTCCTAAGATACTTGAGATTATACTCTTATCTTATTTTTCTGTGGAGGAACTGTACATATCTTGAACTCAGCAAATATATAGTTTACTTAGCTTAATTACACATTAACATAACATCCCTGTTTTCAGTACCAGTAGTCATGTGCTTGATGTCACACTGAAGTCTGAGAAAGGCTGCAATTTCAGACAAGTTGAACATAACTGAAAAACATTGCATGGCTGTGGTTCACAGCTGTTTGCTTAGTTTAAATACACTCTGCTAAGTAGACGTCAGCTATCATTTCATCCCCTCCCTACCCTGTAACCTCAGTTACTCTGTCACCTTGACATCTTTGTTAAATGAATATAAATGACAAATGTTAACAAATTCATGTGCCAGTCACACAAGGTAAGAAAATAAGCAAACATAAGATTAAAACAAGGTAGCCTGATACTGTTTACAGAATAATTAAAGTCTTGAAATATTGCCTTTCACTGTTTTTAGTAATGAATATTTGTAAGTCACAGTTGCCACATGAGATCATTCAGCATCTTTTCTGCCTCATGAGTTTCAGCCCTGCTTTTAATAATGAGTGTCTTTTTAGTCTAACAGTGTTCTTTAAAGTTAGCAGATTAATATGCACATAAAAAATAGATACATCACCTCTAATATCTCCCTGGTGGTCAGGTTTTACTTTGCACGACTGACTCATTATGTATAATTAATATTGGCATGATTACAGTTTGGTAAATTAAACTACATGCCCACGGAGTAAAAAACAGAACCACAGAATAACTTCATTGCAGCTGAGGCAGCCATATGAAATCTCAGTGATTTGTGGCTACCTGATATAGCCTGGCTGCTCTGGAAGGCTGTTCTCCCTCCAGGTCGTACCATTTTGGTAAGCCTAAGCAGACAAGAGGTGCTGACATCCCTTATGTTGATGCGTGCCAAAGCCACTGCATCAGCACAGGAATTAATTGCTCTCTGGCAAGCGGCAGGCTGCCAGCAGCGCTCTTGGGGTGCCAGATGCTGGGTGAAACCTTGCCACTTCTGGAGATACAGACATTCTCTGCAGAGCTGTTCTTAAAAAAAAAATAAAAAATAAAAAAATAAAAATAAAAAAGCTAAATATAATGTTTAATTTGTCATTGTCAGTGGCAACAAAGTTTAGTGGCCATAAAAGAAATTGCCAGAGATATGAATCTGAGCAAGAGCCTTTGCAGTAACCTGTGCCTCAGCTTAGACTGTGATGCTACTGCCCACAGTTTATGAACTGAAAGGAATTTGCAAGAATAATCTTGTGCATCGACAGTTCATAGGAAATTCTGCTCTGTACAGTGATGTAGTTTCTGGTGGTCATGTCCATAAAACACAGCTCCAATGTTCCAGACTGGCTACGTGCTGACCATTACAGGTCCCTTTCCAGCAGTTCCAAGGGATGATTCAAACGACATGTTTTCCTTACCATCTCTAGGTTTTCTGTTACACATACTGATGTCTACAAAGGTGATGATTTCATTTATAACATATAAGGAGGCCAATAACATAAGGCAGATTACACTGAAGAAAGAAGCTTGTTCTCACTTTTCATTCTCCATCCTTCCATTTGATGTAAGATCAAACATGGTTTTTGAACTTTCCAGACTATTAACTGCCCACAATTTGCTGAGTTCATCTCATAACTTACTTACAAAAACAACAACTACAACTCCTTTTACATGTCCAATGATATCTTTTTCTGACAGAAAGCATTCTAAGTTGTGTAAAAATAGGAGGTCAGGTGTAGGAGAGAGACTCTGTGACTGCCTTCACCTTTTTCTTCATCAGCAAAGCAGTTGGCTTCATCTCCTCCCTCTTCCCATTTCCTTAGCTATACCATTACAACCACACAACTAAGTTCTCCAGCATTTGTTTTTCACACCCTCTGCCTTTCCCTGACACTCTCTATCCAAACTTTGGTAAGAGGTGCTAAGATTTGGCTCTCGGCAGCCTGCTCTAGTAGTTGGCAACCCTGCCCAGTGCAGGGGGGTTGAAACTAAATGATCTTTAAGTGCCTTTTCAACCCAGGCCATTCTATGATTCTATGATTCTATGATTTCTTGATGTTTTCAGAGTGTTTTTTTTTTTAACTCCTCTTGTTCTTAGAAGCCTGATTGCCAGCATAGAAACCTAGACTGTCACCTTTTATTTCTTCCTTGGCTTCACCCTCCCCACCACCACCCCACTTTCTGTTTTCAGCAGGCTACTAAGATTGTCTGTATCTTCTGCAACCAGCACTAAAAATGCACCTTATGCCCAACTATGGGGTAAAGCATAAAACCCTCAAGGGAAGCTGTGCTTCACTTTCTTGTTTGCTCTGGCTTTAATGCTGTAAAGCATTTCAGTGTGACTCTTGTCTGGAAGGCATTTCACTGAACAGAAGTGTTTTGCTGCAGTAACACAATCAGCTGGTTATTCCTGGCACTATTGCAAGTTCTGTCAACGTCAATGCAGTGTGGCTTGCGTTGGGTGGTCATGCAAATAAAATCCAGAATTATAAATGTGTAATCACAGTGCAAACGCTATTAGCACCTGATTCATTGATCACTACCTTACTAACCCCTGTGACTAGTATGAGCTGTGAGAAATCCCTCTTGGTACCAATGGATACCGATCTACACAAATACATAGTCATTATTTTGGGCTGTCCAATATTGAAACTACTCAGTTCAGACTGCAGCATTATCCAGGTTAGAGAGAGATCACAAAACAAATGGTCTGAGATACCTGTTTTTATCACTGTCAATGGAAGTTTTTCTCCACTATTAGATGTATCTTCTGCAACTTTCCCTCCTGTAAGCCAGGTCACATGTCCCAGAAATGAACTGCTTTTTGCCTTAGGAATCTTTAGCGTTTCCAAAAAAACATGTGGATACCAGAGTTCTTGGCCTCAATGAATTCCAGTTGCTCTTCTGCCCATTTTTTCCCAGATTACACAAGAAATTATTTTGCTCGATGCAATTTATCGTAAACGAGCCCATAGCAAAAATAATTTTTTAAAATGCATTTTTATATATACATATATATATATGTGTATGTACATAAATCCTCCTTATATGTTTTGCTGGGATTTTCAACGTGGTGGTGAAGAGCAGGAACAGTTCTTAATCAATTCAGGCTCTATTTCATTGTGATATTTTCTGGATTCCTGGATTAGAAATGGATATATGTACTCCATTCTTGACAAACTCACCCTGAACAGCTCTCAGATACTCCAGACACAAAGTCTTTGATAACCATGGAAAAACATGTACAAAAACAAGAAAAATGTTTGCACTTCAAACCTTTTTAAATTGTTTGTGGATCAAAAGATTTGAGGCAACTCAGGTTTTTCACTCTCAAAACCCAGAGTTTTTATTCATTTATACATAGCATTCCTTTTTCCCTGCTAGACAGCTGATGTATATGATTTGTGTATCTGGGGTAAGTTGGTTTATCTGAGGATGTTTGAGGGAATCAAAGGGCAAAGTGTGTTCTGACGCTTAATTTTACAAGTACATTTGTTCTGCCAAATAATTAATTCTTTAAATTCTTCCAAATGGGAAATCATGCTTTCTGGCCTGCAATAGGACTTGTTATTCCTAACCATAGAGTCTGAAAAATAACAGCCTTTTTTGCAGATATCAGTCCATGTGGCACCTATAATTTATAGCATTTTTAAATACAAATGAAATGAATGCCAGGTAAGGTTTCCAAAGGGCCTGGGAATAGGATATGCTTTCGAAAGACTGTTGACCAAAGACTACAAACTAATCTGTTTAAGGGACATGCCTGGCACACTGTCTTGAAAACTTTTCTTCACCAAAGTAGTGGTGTTGAACTCAGCAGTTTAACATGTCTGAGTAAGCGCTGGCAAGATTCACCCCTCCTTAAATTTCTAAATCTTTACAGTGCTGTCTGGACATGTAGGAACACGCTCGAGCTATATCTGACTTATTTATGCTGTTCGTGCCAATCAAAATATTAAAGAACTTGGGATGTTAGCACCCCGTTATCTGTTTGTCTGTACATATTGCAGTCCTTAGAAAAGATGAATTAACTCTTTTCCCCTCCACTCCCATCTCTCTTTGTTCCTTACTTCAATTATTCTACACTTGTAATTCATTCCTTTCTGCATCTTCAGCTTCTAACATCTGATTTTTGGCTTTTGGGATTATCATAGGATTGAAACTACCTTGAGTTTCTTCCCTTCGGTCCCTCTGAGAAACAGGCTTGTATACTGAAAACAGAGGTACGGATAACAAAAGGAACACTCTGTCCTCGGAGGTATTTGAGAGTGACCTGGGCATGGTCCTGCGCAACCTGATCTAGTGAAACTTTTTCTGAGCAGGGTGGTGGACTAGGTGACCTCTGGAGGCCCCTTCCAACAGAAAATATGATGTTACAGTACTATGAAATTCCAAGAGAACTCCATTTCCCACAATGGCCAATATAGTACACTGGCCAGACATCTTCATTCCCAAAAAAGAGACTGGGACCTAAGGAACATAGTCATATGAGTGTGGCATTGTACCTAACTTTTAAATTCCTGTTCATCTTGAGGTTTTTGTGGCCTCTTTCATAGACATGTTGCACTATCCAGAATTTGGGGGACCACCCGACTAGCCAACACTACCGAGCTAAAGATAGCCCTTGTTTCACCAGCTACCATCAACAATCCTATGCCATCTCCTTCTGAATTAGTTCATCACAGGCCACAAACTTTCTCATGACCAAAGTTATCAGGATTTCTGTGTCAAAACCAGTCTTAGCAATGACCATACCATTAGACGACCTTTCCATAGTCTCTCTTGAAGTGCAGCCATGGGGAGCAGACTGGAGAGAGGCAACCCCAGTACAAAAAGTCTCAACATGTACAGAGAGGATTGTTGGGCAAACGGGGGTGTAATAATATGGAGAATATGCTTTCTGCAGGTCCCTTCAAAGTATCCAGGGAGCTGATCTTCCTTGGAAGGTCAGCTGGGAAGTCCTTTAACTCATCTCCTTACTAATGGTAGGATCATTTCTGCCTTTGTCAGTCTTAAACCAAGTTTAAACCAAGAGCAGTAGTTTTCATATCTTCTCCAGCCAGTTGACATCCACACTTCAGAGTCCTTATTAAGCTGTTACCAGGGAAGATGTATATTAGATGTTAGGCAAACTTTCTAAGCTCCTTACCCTTTGCCTTCCACAAAAGGGATGAAATACATTTTTTTTTCCTCTTCTCCCTTGATTTTTGCATGTTGAAAGACAGTAACCTCTTCACTGAGGTGAACAACCATTTCATTCTACTTTTCCTATAGGTCATGTTTGCTCTGATAATTTGCACTGTTTTTCATTGAACTCCTTTATCTGGTCCACATCTTTTTCAAACTGTGGTACCAAAAACTGGACTCAGCACATAAACTGAGTTATTGTCCTGAAGCAGTGCAAGAACTATTTCATGATGTAATGAAGTAAGAACTACTTAATGACTTACAGTGTCTTGTAGATGATGCCCTGGTGCACTCCCATCTCTGTAAGGCAGTTTCCTTTTCCACAACAGTATGAATTCCTGACAAGTGTTCATTGTGTGTCTGCTGTGGACGCAGTTCTTCTCTGCTGGCTGCTGCCACTCACCCACTCTTCTGTATCTCACAGATGATTATTCCTATGTAGAGCTGGAATTCTACATTTAGCTTTATTGAATGGGACTTTGTTTTTTCCAGACAATTTTTCCAATTTTTCAAGACAATTTTGAATTTCAACATTGTCCTCTCATATGCTGGTAGCCTCCTCCTGCTTGTTGATATAGATTGTAAATGCCGTCAGTCTGTAGCATCTTGAAGGCATAAATAAAAAATGTTGACTGATACCTGTCCTACAGCAGACTTCCGCTTCTGTTTCTTAATACGTCATCCGGTCTGATTCTTCTCAAAGAATAGTCATTAATGCTTCACTATTTTCCACTCAAATGCCAGTGCAATAAATAGTAGCATTATCTAATCCTTGTTTCTTTGGAGACTAATGTTCAGGCCTTATGTCATGATATTTGACGTCTATGGTTTCTCTCCTATACTCCAGACCNAAAAAAAAAAAAGGAAAGTAAATTTCTGCAACACAGATCATTCTTTTAAAAAAAAATGTTTTGGTTGTTATTCATCTGTCTGTTGTCTTCCTGACACTTTCAAGCTGAATATTTATTTCACCATTATTCTGGAAACTGAGATGATGTTAACTCATTGTAGTACCCCATCCCTCTTTCCAAAGACCGGCACTGTGCTTATCTTTTCCCATCCTCCCAACCCCCTTTTCTCAATGATCAGCACCATATCTCTGTATTTTTTTTCAGCTATCTCACAGAATAGATGTGAGATGTAGAATAGAATACATGAATGTTATCAAGCCCAGATCATTTGAATCACCTAATTGCAATATCTTTTTTTTCCTCTCATTACAGCCTGACTTTTTACTGCTGTGTCTGTCATGTTAATTGTGCTAAACACCTAACAATATCTAAGCAAAAAAAAAGGTGTTAAATGGCTCTATATTTTTTGGCTGACACATCCCTCTTCCTTGACATGAGGAACTATATCATAGACATTCATCTCACTCTTCACATATTTATCTGATGCATTTTGTTACCCTGTGACTGTCTGATTTTTGTCCCTAAGTATTTGTGCTAGTCTGTTAAACTTGTCCCTAGTACCTTGATGAAGCTTCCAGACCCTGTATGCTTTCTCTTTATCTCTGAGATCCCTAAAAGTCTGCTTGGCCAAGTAATTTTCTTACAACTTTCTTAAGCCATCTGTCATGTTGGGATAGTCTGTATTTTGTCCTTTAACAGAAATTTCTTAAGGCTTTGCCAGTTCTCCAGAACAGTTCTCTCCTGGGTCTTATCTACTTCTATTTGATGAAATGTATTTTCCTGAAAACTGTTATCAATATCACTCCTTCTCTTCCTAAGACTCCTCCACAATATTTCAGTCTCATCCAAGCTGTCTTCTATCTCCATCTTCTCAGTTAGTTCCTACCTATTACATTAAAAACTCGTAACATCTCCTTTTCTGTTTGGTTGTTTCGTGTAATTGCCTGCTGCATTATTATGCTTATTAATGTCCAGAACTTTCTAGGTGTTTTTTATACCCTGCTGTACTCTTTTCTCTCCAGAAACATCTGGGTCAAGGAATTCCTTACATCCCTCAGTTGCCACTAATGTGTATCACTGTGACTAATTCTGTTAATTTTGCAGAAATGGATTCAGAAATGAAACGTGAATATTTCACACTGAGAGCTGGAAGGAGGTTGTGGCACATGACCAAGATATAATCACTGTTTAGCAAAGGAATGAATTGTTGCTACACAAGAGACCTTTCTACAAGCATATCAGTTCTGGCATCTCATAAATGCTAAAACCAAATCAAACATCAAATAAAGCCAACTGGTGCATACAGCAGGAAAGGCTGTTTTCCGCAACTCTATGATGTCGCTGGAGTGTTTGTTGGGGTGATTCTCATCCTAGCTTTATAGGAAACCCGAAGACTGTTCCAGCTCCCTGGGATACACAGTTTTATAGAGGCTATGGCCAAGTTCCATGGAGAAAAGCTTTTCCCCAATTTATTGGCTGGATTGTGGTTTATCTGTCTGCTTAATTGGTACTTGAATCTCATTGTATTCTATCTCCTTTAGCAGCTGATTCTAGGGCATTTTAATATCCTCTAGAAAATTTATTGTAATGCTTCA
The DNA here is from genome assembly GCA_013399115.1 of Anseranas semipalmata. NCBI lineage: Eukaryota > Metazoa > Chordata > Aves > Anseriformes > Anseranatidae > Anseranas > Anseranas semipalmata. Next base: position 385,568 of record VXAA01002258.1, on the reverse strand, counting down.
ATTAGAAACTTTCTCACACTTAGCTTCTTTTAATTTAGGGCTCTGTGTTCAACTGACAGAGGAACAATAAAAGAAAAATTAGTTTGATCTTGCTATTTTGATAGGTTTAAAAGGTGAACATTACTGATTGCATGGGTTATCTCTTCTGTTTCTTATTATGTTCTGCATGCTCATCTACATCATGCTCATAGCCATTGTGTCTCAGCAGCTCTTGGTAATGCACTGAGCTCTGTGACTTGCACACATCACTTACTTTATCAGTACTGTTCTCATCTTTGCCCTCCACTGTGTGCATGGAGTATTGTCCTGATTTTTTTTTTCTTTTTTACTACATACATTGTTTATACTGGTCATATTACTATATGCTTATGTTTAAAAAGTCAAGATCAAGGAATAGAAAAGTGGTGGTCCTTAGCTCAACAGCCTCACCAACAGTGTTTTGCCATGAATAAGATGAGCTTTATCCAGTTCAAGGGAAGTTCATTGCACCAGAAGAGTGAAAGCATAAGCCAGGATTTTCATGTGTTGGAAGTCGTTGATCTTTTACATACCTTGGTCGTAACTCTTCTTCAACAGTATCCAATCACTAATTACCCTTTTGTATGATATAATTTACTATAAATGTAAGTCTCCTTTTGAAACTTCCAATTTACTTTCTTTCAGGGAAAGTGTTGTTGCCTGGGCATTTTGTCAAAATCTTGCAACATTATGGGTTTGCTAGGTGAGCAATGCATGGAACAATGTGATGCCTTCAACATGGCTTGACTCTTCTCTTTGATTTGAAGGCATCTGGCTAAAAAAATGTAGTCTGGGTGGGGTATTTATGATGACTTGTGGTTGTAATTGCTGAGAGTAAAAGGCAAGCATGCAATAAAAGTGTACAAAATAAATCAGCAAGCAGTGGGCTGGTCAGCTTGTTCAACATCATTTGGATGAATGTCCCAGAAACCTGAATATGTATCACACTCTGCTCAGGCCTTGCCTCGCATGCCCTGCTTTGTGATTTGCTGTTGCAGAGCTGACCTGGTTTCTGGAGAAAAGCTCCAATTAAGCAAATTTCTCAGCTGTGTAGTTTTTTTTTAATAGGAACACGATGCTTTGAGTACTTTGTTTTGAAGGATGTAGCATTGCTTTGGGACAGCCAGCACTGTAAAGAATCCACTCAAACCGTCCTGCAGATACTTAGGAATTAAGTGAATCATATGAGAAGGAAACAACACATTTTCTAATCTTTGCCAACTGCATGGAGATTCATCTCTCTTACATTTCATATCCTGACACGATGACCACAATAAGAATTGACTTAAATCCCACAGACCTTGTTTTTGCTTGCAAATTGGCTTAAGCTCATATACTAATCAGGTACTCGAACCATTTATATTTCTTGGCTGAATTCCATCTCGGGTTCATCTCTGATGAAATTGTTCCAGTTCATTAACCAATCTGGTGATGTTGAAACAGCCCTTCTGGGAAAATACAACACTTACTGCCAGAAAAAGGAAGGTGATCATGTCAGATTTCAGACAAAAGCTGTAGACTTTTTGTCTTAGTCTTGTGCCAGATCCTGAAGGCAGCTTCCTAGCAGAGTGTCCCAGATCCTCCCCACTTCCTTCAGCTGGGCATGTAGAGCTGAGCACCCACTGAATCTGTAGTGGGGACATGAGGAACACCAGTAAGATGCAGGTCCAACTCCCTTCCTACCCATACGAGCACCCTTAGCCTTGGGGCATAGAACCCAACACTCTTGCGCTAGACTTTGCTTCAGGGTAGATCAGGGGATGGATAGGACAGCACAAGTTAATGAGGCAAATCAGTGGTAACAGGGCACAGCTAAGGGTGACAACATGGTTGTCCAACATGACAGGGAGGAATCAAAGGTGTACCTTCGTTTGGGAAGGACTCTCTGATGGTGATGTTCCCTGATCTGGCTTTAAAATTGTCAAAGTAGCACGTTTCTCTGTTGGACTTGTAAAGAGCTAAGGAGAGACAGAGTATGGCACAAAAACATGACATTTACCTTGACTATTCCCACTGTCTACAGTTAGCTTCAGCTCAGAGGATTTACTGAACCTGATGCAATTTGATCATTGAGTAAGTCCCAGTAAATCCTTCTTCACGTACTTGTGCAGACTCTCCCCCGAGCCACTTTCTATGTCACAACATCCTCTGATGACAAAACCTATTGAATAAATGGCCACCTCCTCTAGTCTTTTTTTTTTTTTTTTTAATCTGACATGTATTAGTCTCATTCAAGTTCTTAGTTTGGAATAGACAAAGAAGAGTTGGTCATTCTTCACCACCTCCATTCCATTTGATTTTTTATCCTCACCTTTAAGCATCTCTTTCCCAGATTGAGGAGTCCTAACCTACTCGATCAGACTTCATAGAGAAACTATTCCTAACAACTGCATGGATTTAATGCCCTTCTCTGCAGTTCTCCTATATCTCCTTTGAAATAAGTGTGCTGAACTTCTGCATGGTATTCAAGATGTTGGAAAATACAAATATTCAAAGTGTCATAATGTTCTACATTTTCTTTTCCTCTGCTAACTTAGTGATACTTTTTGTTTTACCCTATTGAGCTTTGGGCTGATTTATAGAAATTATAGATAGGTATTTATGGAAGTATCTATCAGAACCCCAGGAGCTCACAGCTTTTTGTGTACCTAGTGTGAACTGAGATAAATTCTTGCTATCCCTGCAGCTGATACCTGAAGCATTGCTTCAGCTAAATGTATTGCATTGCTTCAGCTAAATGTGTTGCATTATTCTCACCACAGTTTCAGCTCTTCCAACTTGCTGTAATACCAAAAAAAATTAATTTTACTTCCATGAAGTCGAGACTTTTTAAAATCTGAATTCAGCTAGTTACTTTTAAAGAGTTAGACAATGCCCAAGGAAACATTCAAAAAACAATTACACTGACTGTGAAAACAAAGAAGAATATTTCACTCTAAATCATGTCGACAGCTCCTTTCTTTATCGGTTTCATATATTTTAAGTTTCATTCTGTCAATACAATGCAGATGAGTTGAAGTCTGTTGGAAACTTAGGAGACCAGAGGTCTGATCTAAGTGATACAAGTGTCCTGCTGCTTGGCCTGTAGCAAGTTGTTGCATCTCTGGTTTCTCTTCAGTTATTTCTTGATTCTGTCTACATGTGAAATACTTGGGGGAAGAGTTTAGTAGACCTTCCCATGCAGTGGCTTCATTTAGTCCTTCTCTTTCCACAGTATGAACATGAAAAGTGGCCTTGCTGGGACAAGAAAAAGGTCTAGATTCCCTGCCCCGACAGCAGCAAGCTGCCTAGGAAAGAGCTTAAGAGCAGAGCAGGTAGAAATGTACCTATATGTTCTCCTTGCCTCTAGAAATCAGAGGCATGGTGACATCTCTGTGTCTGATACCGTTAACAGACCCTTTTCCTTCTTCTAGATCATTTCTTAGCAACTTTGGCAGCATTTTGCCTTAATAGCTAATCTGCAGCCAAAAGGCTATCCATCCTCAGTACTTGTAAACTGTCAGTTGTGCCACAACTATCACCACCAAGGTGTAGCCATTGTGCAGGAAAATCCAGAATTTCTCACTTGTACAGCTGGATCATAAAACAGGAAGCGATGAGAGGTAGGCCACTGCTACACAAAACCATTTTCTTATATTGTTGTGCTGAAAACACAGTTTGGGAAGTTATATTTAATTATGATTTTTTTTTTTTTTAATCATACAGGATGCTCGACAAATCTCAGACTTCTTGGAATGGCTGCTATTTGAGAAATGGAGCCAGTAGCAGTATGGTGGGTAGATCTGGCAGAGATTACAGCCATAGATTCGTAGTTTCCCCCTGGCTGTCCTGTTGCACTTGCTGTTTCCTATCATTAATGTTGTAGCTAATGTCGTTTAAGCCAGCTATGTGTGGACGCAGACCCAATCCTGTATCAAAGCTGACCTGTAACATAATATTCAGTAATAACTTTTTTCCTTCATTTGTTGGTGTTTATCTTGATCTCTGTTTCAGCAGCAGATTCTCCATGTCAAAGGAAAGTCTGAAGCCAATTGGAGCAGATGTTAAAAGCTCTCCTAGACAAATTATTTTCCTAGCATTCAGCAAGCATTAATGCTAATTCTGCTTACATTCACCCCTTCTCCTGACCCTGCTGTGCTAAGGTGCTCCCATTACATGGAATTATTTGGATGTAGGAGGCACCCTGAATGGTGAGAACCTGATGTCTGGTCTTTGTTGTCTCTAGCAATTGGTGGTTATATTCTGCATAAACAAATATAACCTAAGGCAAAGATTTGTTTCTCACACTTTCTCCAGAAAATATGGTTTTAAATATGGGGAGAAAAAAACAAATTCTAAAACCACCTCTCAGCTTTCGATAACTTTTGCATTCATTTTTCATTTTTTATTTTCCTTCATCCTGGAAGGAAAGAGGAGCAGTAGAAAGCACTAATCTCTAACCACAGTCATTTCCTGAATACCAGAGAACTGCTGTCAAAACCGAGGATTCACTCACTGCTTAAACATCTGTATTAGATTACTGCACTTTCCTTTTTGCTCCTGCACCATGGCATGCAATCAGCCACTGCTCCAAACCAGAAGCTGGAAGCAGCTGCAGATTTTAAAACTGTTCCAGGCTTCCCCCATCTAACAGCGTTGCAATATAATTTTTACAACAAGGACATCTTTTTGAATTTTATGGACACGTCTTTATCCAAACACTGCACAGCAAACAGTAAATCCTATTTCCTTCCTGGAACAGAGCTGAAAAAATCTGCTTTGCGTTCCTACCAGTTTTTAATATGGCCTTACTAATTTCTCTCTGCCTCACTTTCCAGATTGCTGCCTCTAATCTGTACCATTTTCTCCCGCTGACTGTCAAGCTGCTTATAATACACGCTCTTCTGGAAGTGTATTTTTTCTTCTTTTCCTCTCTGTATATTTATATTCTAGTCCCTACTAAAAATAATGATGATAGTTTTAATAATGACTGATCTTCCTTGACCTGATTTAGCTCTTTAGCTAGCTGACGCAAGAAGATTATTCATTGTCTTCTCCACAGTAATTTCCATGAGTCTTTGGGAGTCATGTCTTCTGTCTGATTGACTCATTAGGTTTCAAGATCCCTGAGTGCCGAGATCAGAAAGACTGATTCAGGTATTACCTTCTGGGAGACTGTTCCTGACTCGCGTGTCTCTCTTGAGAGGTAGTCACACATGCAGACCTCATGAAATTATCACCAGAAGGAAGCATGACCCTACCACATGCCCTGAGGTGTTTGTGTGGATACCTGGCATGTTGCTGGCATGTTATGTGACAGACACCCTCTGCCAGTGTCACCACAACAAGGACTATCTGACTTCCAAGGAAATGCTCAGAATGGGAAAAGTGAGGAGGTACATGGGATAGCCGTGAGCAAAATCAGCCCCTGTAAAATGGTGGCTGTTAGCACACTGAATGCTACCAAGATAGCCTCCAACTGAAGTTCATCTCCCCCAGCCTTTGCATCCTGCAGCCTCGTGAGGGCAGGTGACTGAGCCTGGCTCATGTGGGACTGAAGTGATCCAGGAAATCTAACAGTGGAGACAGAAAAACTGGCTCCTTTCCCAGAAGGATCTTGATTAATACCCTTGTTTCTTTGTCTTTAATGGAGAGATAATATGTAAAATACTTTTGAAATTTCTCTTTAACCCCATCGTCGCAACTGGGAGGTGTAATTTGAAGGAGACACTCAGTAAATGAGAATAGCTTTTTGCCAGAAAAAAAAAAAAAAAAAGATTTGATCACACCTATGGGGTTTGGATCTCCCACCCTCCACCCTGGGAGATCAGAAAATAGAGAATATGCTACAAGTACCAAGTGGTTTCTTGAAAAGTTTCAACATCAGAAATACGAGGGTAAAAAGTCCATCCGACAGGGTGTCCAAAGCACCTAGCAGCAGCACAGAGGAAGAGGAGACAACTACGTCCCCTTCTCAACATCAGCCAGGTGTCACAGCTATGGGTAAGTTTGCACCATGTCCACGTGGTTTCCAAACCCCATGTAAATTCACTTGCAGGAATAAGAATCATACCCGTATCAAATCCACCAGTGAAGAAGTTTGGGAACTGCAGCTCCATGCCATTTCCCATCTGAAGAGACATCCATACAGTGAACAACAGAGAAATCTGATTCAAGGCATCTCAGTTAAGCCTAGCAAGGGCATCATATGCGTTATATCCTTGGATGGGCATTCACCTGGTAATGTCTCTGCGTATGGTCACTGGCTCCTGAAGCAGTCACTATTTCGAGCTTTGGAGTACCAGGCATATTTATATGTGGCACTGCACATTCTCCTCACCAGCTCTGCCTGCTAACAGAAGCCCTGTCCTGGGAAGCCAAGGTCACTGACTGCATGATGAAGACCACAGAACCACTTGGAAACAACTAATAAGAAACTGATGCTGCCATCCAAATAGCCTAGCCAGTTCAGTAAGGTCATTCCTCTAGCAAAACCTATCTTAATGGGGTTATTCTGACCTAGTTCACCTCCAAACTACAGGGCTATCAGCAGTGTTTTCTCACTTTTGCTAGCCAAGATAAAGGCGATATTCCCTTCTGGCCTCTAAATCAGAATACAGTCATGCAGCAACTTTAGAGCCAGGGGGAGAGACCAAGCTTATCCTACATGTGTCATGAGAAAAGCAAACATCCGAATAATGCTTTTGCATGCCCATTGCTACGCCTGTTGTTAAGTTCATTTCATTTCATGTTGTTAAGTTCATTGCTACTTTTTACTCTGTAGATTGCATCAAGTTGCAATATTTGGACCAGCAGCTAGGAATATTATTTTGGTCTTCTTTTAATAACTTTGGGTGTTTGTACATGTGTGATCTCTTTCTTGAAGACAATATTCCCAGGCTGGGAAACTGTTGGGTTGGCATCACTCACGGAGATACTCTTCATTGGTTTAGCAGGGGGATTGGCAGGAACTAAGCTGAGCCACATGAGGATTTGAGCAAAAAGACCCAGAAATGCATTTCTTACCTTTCCTGGTGGGGCCAGGGAAGGTTGAGTTGATCAACAAGGTGTTGACACGGGGATAAGATGTCTTCCTCCTGCTGTCTGTGCTGCCATAGGCTTCCACTTTACAAAGGATTACATTTTAAGAGAAGGAAAAAGAGAAGAATACAGGACAGATGTAACCGTCTCAGACTCTAGTTACCCATGCTACAATCCCAAAAAGGTCTTTGAGGTTTTGAAGCACAGACATGGCACAGCTCAGTCCAGCCCTTCCACACTCCCTGGTAGCACAAGAGTTCCTAAAACGACACATTTGGAGAACAGGCACTCAGTAAGCAAGCAGAGCCCGGACTGGCTGGTGTTGTGTGTCACCAGAACTGGCAAGACAAACCTCTGCCGTGAGGGATTCTGTTTGTGCTGGATGAAGAAAGCCAGCTGGACGGCACATTGGTATGTTGGGCCAGATTTCTCAGAAGATGTAAAACAGGATGGTGCCTTTCTTTTGGTGGGAGAAAAAATGTCCAAATTTGTTCCCAGAGGGCTGGTGACTGCCCTTACTTGTGCTGAGAGAGGCCACAGGAACAAGGCTCTGTTAGACGTTGCCACTCGCTGTTGGCATCAAAAACTGGGAAAGTAATGATACATTGCTTTCTGTTCCTGCACCCCCTTTGCTTTGCAATCATTTCACGGCGACAAGACTCGCATGTTCTTTTATCCAAGTACAAGCTCAACATCCACAGTTTAAAATTTGCCCTCTGTAATAGGTATGGACTTAAACCGAAAAGAAAACCAAAGAAAAAAACAGCTTACCAAATGGGAACTAAATGGCAAGCTACAAACAAATCTGGTGACTGCAGCTATTAATGCAGGAGAGCTTGTTTTCCAGGAGAGGTTTCACAGTGAGCCACCCTCCGGTCTCTGCAATCAGCAGCGTGGGTCACTGTGCGCGTGTGGATGACTGGAGCTGACTTATCAGCAGTACCTGTGCCAGGAGCCCTTGCCAGTGGGCAGCCTGCTCCGAGCACACCGTTATTGACTCCTGCCTAGAGGTGGACATGACGAGAGGAAGCCAGCCAGGCTGTGAACTTGGTTAATGCCATGGAAATAAATGAGCTCAACATTTATTCCTCATTCTCTAATACTTTAGGTGACGCTCTTAAATGTACACATATTGAACCCAGATCTTTTCCTCCTGTCACAAAGTAGCTGCCGAAATAACTCTGGTTATTCCTTCCTGAAGGCAAAGCTGAGGAACAGAACCCAGTTTGTGGTGTTTAATTTTAGCCTGAGCCTATGCCAGTCATTTTCATGCCATGTATTTGTATTTGTATTTGTATTTTTTTGTATTTACTTGTGCTAAATTAAAGGGTGGAAGCCTGGGAGGTCTTTGTGTTCACTTAAGAAAGCAAACAAGCTACTGGGATAATGGCAGTGTAACTTGAATTTATAGATAAAATATTTATATGTATGTATTTACATTTTATTTATATATATTCATCATGCAAACTGAATTGCCAAAAGGTTTTAGGCTGTTGCTTAAATGAAATCAAGACCACTGTCTTGCTTCCAAAGCATGCTCCTGGCCTGGACTAACATGCACACGTCAACTCTGTCTTCTGCCCCAGCTCTGCCAACACAGCAACCCCATGACCATCCAGTGGCACCCCCTGCCCTAGGTGCTTCTCTCTTTCGCACCACCTTCCTCCTCCTCCTTCCCTGCTGTCCCCTTTGTCCACATCTTTTCTGTGCCCTCATGCCCAGGTAGATGCATGGACGGGCCTGTAGCAGGACGAAGCTCGGAGGTGCCTTCACATGCATGCACCATGCCAGACACCATGTGGTCTCCATGCCCAGGGAGACCCACACGCACCACAAGTGGTCCTTGCTCCTGATTGCCACAGGGAAGTTCTCAAGCCAAACACTTGGGATCCTCTTTGCTAACCCTCCTCTCCTCCTAGTGCTCCAGAAAGCTCCATTTCTCCATCCATCTCCCATATTCCTCATTTTAACGGCCGCTGTTGGGACAAAGATTTTCTCAAGTCTTATGGTTATCTAATGGTTGCTGGGATGGAATATCATGAAAACTTCTATTTGTGGGCCAAATCCTAGTCTGGCATCCTTTTTGAAAAGCTGCTTCTCAGGACTTTTATTTATAAGCAAAAGAGTCAGCCATGGGAGGCAGACTTTCACAAATCAGAGGGGTTTGGGTTCAGGACTTTTACCATACCTGCCATTTGAGGCAGCTGATGGTCTGAATTTCCCACTGGTTGGAAAAAAACATAGCAATGGCAAACAAATGTCAACATTTGGGGAAAGGGAAATTTCTCAAAGAGAAACAAACTGCCAACAAAAATATTTTTCTGTCATAACAGAGAAACCTTTCATTGCGATTTTGACCTTTTGAAACATTTTTATTTATATATTTAGTTCTGCTTTGATTTATCTTTTATGCTATTATTTATTTTATTCTATACGTCAGCAGCTGTTCTTTTAAAACTGGTCATTAGCAATTGTTCTGTTAATTTTTATTTCTGTTTCCAATTTCTGAAGTAGTTGTTCTTGCATTTTACTCACTCCCCCCCCCCCCCCAAAAAAAAAAAAAAATTTGAAATGCTAATCTGAAATGTTCTTCTTGGTATTAAAGAGTTTTATTATATGTCTCTCAAAAGAGCAAAAGACAAACGAGAACATCCCCTAGGAATGCTTCATTTTGAACACATCAACATTTCCACTGAAATAACAAACATTTCCAACCAGCCTTTTAAGCCATGCTTATCTGCTTATTCTATCTACCCGTCCTACCTGCCTTAGCATGGCATTCAGAGCTTTTCTCCCTACACTAAACAGTCTGGCCTCTTTCCTTGGCTTCTGTCTGTTGTATTAGCTTGTCTGAGATTTTGGGTGAGGGATTGCCTTTGCATCCAGGAAGCCAAAATAATTTATGCTCCTGAGAGTCTTCACTGTTAACCACAGCCAGGCTCAATACAAGCACTGTCATTGCACTAAGAGAATGATCAGGAAGAAGGAGTTAATGTGCTTTGTTACCCTTTTCCATTCCTTTCTTTTTTTCTTTTTTCTTTTTTTCCTTTATTCTGCCTTTTTCCATTCAGTCGCCCCAAAATTAAATTAAAGCCCTTAAGAGGAGGATAATAAATTACTCTCCACGTCAGCTGGCAACAAGACTCGAAATAGCAGCAAAGAAAGTTTAGGCGAGACCAGAGGAGACTCTCTAGTGGAGAGGTTAGGGAGGCGTTGAGGTCCACTGCAGGTGGATTTGGAAGAAGGAAACCCATCTTCAGTAAGGGAGCTTGGGCCATTGTCCCTCTCACCTGAGGTCTGGGGACCACTGATGGCCGCAAGAATTGCAGAAAGATAGCAAACAGGTAAAAATAAACTGCCACAAAAACAATGACAACAACAACAAAAACAAGCAAACAAGAAACAGCAACAAATCAGACACATTCACACACACAGAAGACTAGCAAATGCAATAAATGTGGTAACGGTGTTGATGTGACAGTGGCCGGATGGTTCAGTGGATGAGGAAGGCAGGGGGAATGGGACAGTGTGATACATGTCTGGGCAATTTTAGGTAGGAGTTGCAAAGGGTTGTCTGATTTTCTTTTCTCCACCTTTATCAGTCAGCTAATAAAAGCTATTTCTTCTCCTTATCCTTCTCGCCTCATTAATTAAGACATAAACATTCAAAGTGTAGCCTGATTTTTTACTGGGCTTAAATAAAATTGCAACAATGCCATGAGAGACGAGCTGTGAATTTTAGGTGTTTTGTTTTTTTTTTTTTTTCCTTTAAACAAGACAGCAGTGCAAATTTGAATCATTGCTCACAATCACTTCTAGCCCATTTTTTATTATGTTTGAAGACCTGGGGTCAGATGGACGGGGAGGCCAGCAGAGCTAACCAGCCTCCAGCTCAACACAGACTCAGAGGGACATGCAACAAAGACTGGACCCTATTTCCCTGAGGATCAGTGAATTGCCAGCCCATGGCTAGGCAAGTCCATCTTTACAATCACTTGAATACTATCATTTCAGCATGATGTGAACAGGATCCATCTCTCCCAGCTCTGGACCAAGGAGAAGCTGCGGGCAGCCACACCACGGCCAATCTTCCTTGCAGAGAAAGGGTGCGCTGAGGGCACAGCTCTGTGTGTATAAATCTGGAACACATGCAAATGGTGATCAAAATGCTTTAAGCTCTGGTCTCTAGGACTGAAAAATCACCTTCCCTTTTCAAGACTCAGGAATAATGTGTACAATGATGAACGCTACCTCATGTTCACGGGGTTTGTGTGTCTTTTTTTTGTGTAAAAATCCATGTGCATATTGCCACACGGAGCCACCCATGCCTGCAGCTCAAGTCCTGGGGTAAACTTGGCCCCAGGTAGAGGGCAAAAAAGAGGGAGAAAAGAGCTTCACCTCCTCCCAGCTCCAACCCAGCAGATTGGCCAGGTCCCACGGTCTCGCAGATCTGTCTGTGTTTACTTCAGGCACTTTGGTTCCTCCATGCAGACCTACACGAACACTTTGATTTGGGTTTAAATGCATCGATATAAACCTGTTCCTCATTAGCGTAAGTTAACTATAATAGCCCTGGTTTAGACTGAAACAAGGAAACAGATGGAAAGCAATGAGGTAACTGGATCTTAATGAGTTGATGCTCGTTAGCTGAGCTGTGGTGACGGCACAGGACGTGCTCTCACTTGTTGGGAGGGGAAAGGCATCAGTGCAATCCCAAAGACTTTGTGCATGGTTGGGGCAGGTCCAGAGGTACTGAGGAGCTCAGCCCTGTGCATCACATAGGGTCACCCCCAGCCATACCCTGACCAAAAAGCACTGCTTCAGTTCAGCCACCCCAGCCCTGCATCCCTTCCAAACCCATGGTCCAAGCCAGCTCCAGGCTCTCATCAATGGGGGCAAGTTGTCTCTGGCTGCCCGAGAGCAGCAGGGTCAGGAGAGAGGAGGAGAGCTCACCCAGGGAGGGCAGGACGCAGGGCAGATATAATCTGCACCCGAACGGCATTTGCTATCGTGTCATCTGGGAGAAGCTTTTCTTTTCTGACCAAAAAGGTGGTTTAAATCCTGCTTTACATGAGAAGCCCAGTCCAGCCTCAACTTCGGAGAAATGCACATTTTCTTTATCTCTGTACACCATAGAGATTAGATGAGATATATTTATCTAGACAGCAATCTGTGTAGCTACAGAGATACAGCTACAAAATTCCATGGGTTGAGATCATCCCATGCTTAGTTTAGCATCCCAGTAAGAAACAATACTTCATTTTGCTGGTTGACATGTTTTCATCAAAACATAAGGAAAATGAGTGACTTGACCTCAAGTGTTGAGGTTTTTTTTTTTCTTTTTATTTCCATTTAAAAGTCTTTTTTTTTTCTTTTTTTTTCTTTCTTTTTTTTTTTTTTTAAGCAAACAGCAAAACCATCCTTCTGAACATTTTGCTGGTACAGTATTCACTCCTGATTACTTGCATTTTCCAGTTGCTTTACTTTGCTTGTTCCCAGCAGGGTCAAAAACGCAGCTCTAGGAAGAAGGGTGAAATCTTAGGGGACAAAAAAGTGCATGGAAGAAATGAGGAAGATCAAAAATGTGTCATTTCCTGCAATGATTGTCAAGGAAAATAAAGGAATATATTTAGTATTATTTTTTTGTTCACCCTCATATCCAGTGAACCAATAGATCTTCCCTGATCTGTTAAAGCAATAGTTAAATCATCTCAGTGTGTACTTGGACTGCCCTTTAAAGATTTTTCTTTTTT